>CAXKVI010000002.1:87373695-87801165 GCA_964058755.1 Campiglossa producta | reverse complement strand
GAGCAGGCAATTCCTTCTGAACTGCCACAAGCCAGCACATCCAAACCGTCATCTTTTGGACATAGATCCGCCCCCGAGAGACATAAGGAAACATCTCCGTAAGCATTATGATGAGATCCGGCATCATATTACCTTGCCGTTTGATCTGCAGAATCATAAGCGGGCTCTAACCGACATCCACACCGAGTCGGTAGACACTTTTGTCGGATCTCTACCTGTGAATCCCGTTCTGAACAGTCCTCCACCGGATATTGCTGAAGAAGAACGCACCTTACCAAGGGAGACAGGAGTCACCTTGGCACAGCTTAGGTCTGGATATAGTGTAAGGTTAAACTCCTACTTATCCAGACTTAATGATACAAACTTAAACACATGCCCTGCATGTGGTAGGACCCCCCATGATACTCTACATGTCTTCAATTGTTCATCTGAACCTACTCTTCTAACCCCTCTGTCCCTCTGGACAAACCCTGTTGAAACTGCACGTTTCCTTGGACTCCCCTTAGAAGAGCTTGATGAAGATCTTCGGAATGATCATACACTCTAGACAGGGTAATGCATTGTTAACAACAACAACAACAACGAGCGTATGCGAGTCAACAGGCTACAGTCCAGCAATCGCAGTACAGGGTAGGAAGCCGAGGATCCCCAACGCCCTCTACGATGAGCATACATTAGGCACATGCGAAGAGAAGGTAGCTCTCAGTGAAAAGAAGGCAAAGATGAGAGGGGTATATCAAATGGTACGAAGGAGACAACAGCAGGCGTCCGCGGAACAAGCAAAACATTATAATTTATGTAGAAGACAGTGGCAACCGGCCGTTTTTGATTTGGTACTAGTCAAGGAGTATCAACTGTCCAAGGCAGTGGGCAACTTTGCAGCAAAGTTAGCACCAAGGTACAGTGGGTCTCATCGTGTAACGAACTTCATATCCCAAGTAATCGTCGAGCTAGATAAGGTGCATAATGGCAAGAGGCACACGTGAGCGAATTAAAAGGATACCATCAGGCGACAATCGAAGAAGCAAGCCCAGCACAAGAGAGTCAACCAAATTCATACCGCTAATGTTGTAAGTCTGGGGCATCTCGTCAAGCCCCGAGTGGGGGCTTCACCGAAATTCCCACCGGGGAACACGCGAGACGGCCGACCATGAGAGCAACAACAGGACACGTCCCATCGCCAGCAACAGAGGAGCGCAACTGGCCGTAGCAACAACACCACCACGCATCACAATGTCTGAAATCGCCAAATCAAAGAAGAACAGACTGACTGCAACACAGTGGCGATATGTGGATCGCTAGATCTCGCCAATCCATGTCCAAACAGTCCAAGAGGCGAATACACACGGGTAAGCGCCGAGCAGCAGGTGGTAAACAGTAACCGGAGGAGATGGCAACGACACATGCGCGAGGACAAGCCCCAACAATGGATACCGGGATCCAAATTGTGATGAACTACGCCAACAACTATAATGTAATGACCGAGTTTTGCATAAATTTCATTTTAGAACAAGGCCCAGATCGCGAGAAATCATCCAAAAGAGAGAAGAAAATCAAACACAAATCCTCAACAAACAGGCATCAGGCACCACAGGTGCCAGGCGCACACAAAAGCAATAGCAGTCGGCACACACTACCCCAATGGAGCATCACCCGGCCCACACATACATACATGGCGACAAACAAAAGCAATAGATATGGACACATAACACCCCTATGGATACATTGCTACAGGGTGATACCTATAAACAATAGAAATGGAATTGGAATACTCTACAGAGTATTGATTAGAGTACTTTGCCATTTTTGCAGTGGAAAACCAGCCTGAACGATTTTGCAGGGTATTGACGGTGTAGCGTCAATCCGTGATCCAAAAATCCATTGATATGAATCGCGATCCATGGTTGTTCAATATGGATATAATGTGTGACGGCATTATAGTTCCGAGCCGAGCACAAAATATCGATACATACTTTTCAATATTGCTTTGCTCTGCAACCTCAGCCAACATCGCCTGCTTCCTTTCTTTCAGCTGCCAAGATTCTCAAAGCGTGGATGTTTCAGGTAATGTGTACTAATGACTTTCATACGCCGTATTGTTTTGTAATTAATAATAGTCATTAAAATGATGATATCTGCTATGCACCACTCTGAGAAACACTCAGTGATGATTTAGTTATACTGAAGATATATTTGCATATTAGGCAGTCTACATATCTTATGAGAATTAATTATTTTGGATCTTTTTCGCTAGGTCTATTTGAGGAAAAATGGGGGCCTATCGGTACATGCAAGAGTTGTACAGGAAAAAACAGAGTGATGTAATGAGATACTTGCTTCGTATCAGAGTTTGGCAGTACCGCCAGTTAACGAAACTGCATAGATCTCCCAGGCCGACTAGGCCAGATAAGGCACGACGATTGGGATACCGCGCTAAGCAAGGATATGTTATATACAGGATCCGTGTTCGACGCGGAGGTCGCAAACGTCCAGTACCGAAAGGTTGTACATACGGTAAACCGAAAAGCCATGGTGTAAATGAACTAAAACCTTATCGTGGATTGCAGTCTATTGCTGAGGTAAGATTTGGGGGAAACTTTGCAGTGCAGCACTTGTTGGGAAAATCTGTTTTGGGGGAATGGTAGAGGCGGTCGTAGACATCGAACCTGTGAATATAGAAACTGTCTCTCTGTACCGCTTTTCTGTAAAAAATCTACAAAATTCCCGATTTTTTTTGTTTGTTTCCTTTAGGGGTCAACTGCTAATAAATTAGCTAGAAGCTAAAAGACGGGGTTTGGCCCCAGGATTACGAATCTGGAAGCGTTTTTTATACCTTTCATGAACATGAAATGGTATTATAACTTTGGTCCGATTTTTGTAAGTATGAGAAGAAGAAGAGATAGACCCATCAATAAGTATACCGAAATGATCAGGATGACGAGATGAGTTGATTTAGCCATGTCCGTCTGTCTGTTTGAACGCAAACTAGTCCCTCAGTTTTTAAGATATTTGGCTGAAATTTTGTATGCGGCCACCATTTTCCAATATAGGAATCATTTGTCGGAACCAGCAAGATCGGACCGATATTACATATAGCTCCCATACAATCGATTTTTCCGATAAACGGATTTTGGGCTATAACTCGTGCAATTAAAGACGTAGGAACGCGAAATTTTGGACGTATTGCTATTTTTATATGTGAAATATCGATGTTGAAAATCATCGAGATGGGATAAATATTTCACATAGCTCCCATACAATCGATTGTTCGGATAAACGGATTTTGGGCTATAACTCCTGTAATTAAAGACGTAGGAACGTGAAATTTTGGACGTATTGCTATTTTTATATGTGAAATATCGATGTTGAAAATCATCGAGATGGGATAAATATTTCACATAGCTCCCATCATCAAAATGGGATAAATATTTCACATAGCCCCCTACAATCGATTGTTCCAATAAACGGATTTTGGAAGATAACTCCTGTGGTTATATAGGTAGGAACGTGAACTATTGCTATTTTAGAATGTGGAACTTCGGTGTCAAAAATCAATGAGATTGGACCAATATAACACATCTCCCCCATATAATCGATAGTTCCGATACTTTCGGTATGAGCTTAAGTTAAATTCACACAGGCTGTACTGGGATCAAACAGTGAAAACAGTGACGCTTATTCATGAAAGGTATTTAGCCTTCGGCACAGCCGAAGACAGCTTTCCTTACTTGTTTTTTAATATTTTGCTTCTCTGAAGAGATATTTGCAATCAAAGTTTCAAGTTTTCATGTGGTTGTTGTAATTACATTAGGCTATCCCTAAAAACGTGCAAAAAAAGTCGCGCCGTGGCAGTAGCCACGGTTAAATCACACGTCCGGCTTGGCGTAGCTTAGGGTTATTTTTTATAAGCGCGGCCGAAAGCCGCCTACTTTGAAAGCGGTTCAGCACATAAATACCATGGATTTCGCCCGAATTTCGGCATCGGACCCCTTCTTTTGAGCTATATCACATAATTTTAGCTAATTTATTAGCAGTTGACCCCTAAAGGAAACAAATACCTCAAATCCTTGTCCAATCCTACGGGTCCGCCAAAGAATGCCTACATCACCACGACCCTACGAAATGTGCAGGCGTCGGTTAACTTTAGAAACGAGACGTATTAGACAGGGGGTGCCACAGGGTGGTGTCCTATCCCCGACACTGTTTAATTTCTATCTATCGAAGATGCCCCCACCAGCAGAGGGCGTCTCCGTCGTTTCATATGCCGATGACTGTACAGTAATGGCGACGGGGAAGGGCCCCTATACTGATGAACTCTGTACGTGAATCAATGGTTACCTCTGCGACCTTTCCAGGTTTTTCACTGAGCGAGATCTGACAATATCTCCGACAAAATCAACGGCGACGCTTTTTACGACATGGACGCACCAGGTGAGAAATGAATTAGACATTTTCGTTGATGGCACTAAGCTACCAACTGTCAGCCACCCAAAGTTATTAGGGATGACACTGGATAATACTTTCTCATTTGCTGGTCATGTGTCTGCAATGGTCTCAAAGGTACGTGGTCGCAACAAGATCCTCAAGTCACTTTGCCGGCAGTACTTGGGGAAAAGACAAAAGAACGTTGCTGACTACATATAAGGCCATTGGCCGACCAGTCTTTGACTATGCTGCACCCATATGGTCGCCTAATGTACATAACACCAACTGGACGAAGTTACAAGTCTGCCAAAATACTGCCATTAGAACTGCTACGGGATGTCTCCTCATGTCTTCCGAGTCTCACCTCCATCAGGAGGCAAAACTGCTCAATGTAAAAGAGCATGCGGAAATGCTGAGCAAGCAATTCCTTCTGAACTGCCACAAGCCAGCACATCCAAACCGTCATCTTTTGGACATAGATCCGCCCCCGAGAGACATAAGGAAACATCTCCGTAAACATTATGATGAGATCCGGCATCATATTACCTTGCCGTTTGATCTGCAGAATCATAAGCGGGCTCTAACCGACATCCACACCGAGTCGGTAGATACTTTTGTCGGATCTCTACCTGTGAACCCCGTTCTGAACAGTCCTCCACCGGATATTGCTGAAGAAGAACGCACCTTACCAAGGGAGACAAGAGTTACCCTGGCACAGCTTAGGTCTGGATATAGTGTAAGGTTAAACTCCTACTTGTCCAGACTTAATGACACAATCTCAAACACATGCCCTGCATGTGGTAGGACCCCTCATGATACTCTACATCTCTTCAATTGTTCATTTGAACATACTCTTCTAACCCCTCTGTCCCTCTGGACAAACCCTGTTGAAACTGCACGTTTCCTTGGACTCCCCTTAGAAGAGCTTGATGAAGATCTTCGGAATGATCATACACTCTAGACAGGGCAATGCATTGTTAACAACAACAACAACAACAACAACAACAACAACAACAACAACAACAACAAAGTACTAAAGAAAGTACGGGGTCTGTGATGTTAAGGTTAAGCCCTGAACATCCAGATTTATGGAGCCATCTCTTACACGAGAAGCATTGCACAAAATGCGACCGTTTAATATATATCTTTTTGCAACAGACACTGCATATCCATTCTTTTGGTCCGGGGTTCGGCTCATCGCCCGCCCGTAACAATAGAATATCTTGCAGCCCTGCTGCAAGGGGGGAGGATGATAGTTTCGGAATGGGACAAAACATACTAAACAGGGTTACATTGAAAGTGACAGTCCTTGGCCGAGGTAAAACCCCGGGTGGTTCCACTGCGCAGAGATCCATGGCGATGTCCTGGGTTTTCTGCTCTGAGAAGTGACTGTACATAGGGAACCGGCAATACACGGTGCAGTGAAAAGCCTAGCGTCTACGCCCCAAAACGGCAAACGGATATTTACCTTCTCAGACAGTCAGTCCGCGCTAAAGGCACTGAACTCATGTGTCTACAACACAAAGTCGCTAACTGAATGCCGCAGATCTCTTAACGAGATGGCTCAGCACTTCAGTATCAGCCTTATTTGGGTACCTGGTCACAGGGATATTGAAGGCAACTGTATAGCGGATGAGCTGGCCAGAAGAGGTACCACCACTCATCTCCTTCCAGGAAATGATCTGGTAGGCATTCCCATGGCCTCTTTCAAACTCCGAGCTAGCACAAATACCTTACAAAGGGCAAATGAGCTCTGGTCAGGTCTCTCGACGTGCGAGATATCAAGGCTAACTTGGCCTTCGTACAACAAAGGACGCACTAACTGTCTGCTGTCCCTTAATAAATCTGGTGTCTCATCTCTGATAAGAGTGTTAACAGGGCACTGCTTAATAGGCACACATGGTGCTAGGATGGGCGTAATAACTCACGATTACTGTCGCAGTTGCAGATGTATTCAAGAGGAGGAGAGTGTTCAACATCTGCTGTGTCAATGTCCTGCACTCAGCAGAAGACGATTGGCTATTCTCGGCCAACCTTTCATCTACGACCTCACGGAGGTCTCAAAAATAGATATTAGGGCTCTATCGAAATTCATTGATTCCACGAGCTGGTTTGATCCTCTAATCTAAGTGTGAGATTGTTGATTCTCGGATATGGGGTTGGTCTTAAGACCGCATAGGGTATCACAATGGGCCAACTTGACTGGCCTAAGTGGTGGGCATGGTCCTGCACTCTGTCCTGCCCTCGCAACCTAACTTAACCTAATGAAACCTTCAACGTCAATTCTCACTTTGGTACCATTTTAGAAGACGTTTCAATGGTTAAGGGTGGTCCAAAATTATCGATGTTCGTGTCAAAAGATGCGTCTTGACTCCAGGATCAATATATTATATCAGTGAAATCAAAAATATTATATCTGTGAAAAGTTATTGGCAAAAAACCAAAAAATTACCAAAAATCGGCCCAATACCGGGAGTGTAATCCATACTTTTTATGTGCAGAACATCTTTCCAATTTGGCGGCCTTTGGCCGCGCTTATAAAAAATAACCCTGGGCTACGCCATCCCAAGTCCGGGTGGTTGCCATAACCGTGGGGCAGGGCGCCACGCTTCGATACAAATGCATTCTTTGCATATTTTTAGGGGCATTACAAAAACCACATGAAAACTTACAACTTTGATTCCAAATATCTCTTCACAGAAATAAAATTTTTATTTTCCCTTTCGGGTTATGGTATTAGTTTCTTTTAGGGGTCAACTGCGGTATTAGTTTCCTTTAGGGGTCAACTGCTAATATATTAGCTAAAATTATGTGATATAGCTCAAAAGACGGGTTTTGGCCTCAGGATTACGAATCCGGAAGCGCTTTGTTGTTGTCCCCTAAAGGAAACTAATACCGGACGTGTGACATAACCGTGGCTACCGCCACGGCGGGACTTTTTTTGCACGTTTTTAGGGACAGTCTAATAAAATTACAACAACCACATGAAAATTTGAAACTTTGATTGTAAATATCTCTGCAGAGAAGCAAAATATTAAAAGAGCGCTTCCGGATTCGTGATCCTGAGGCCAAAACCCGTCTTTTGAGCTATCTCCCATAATTTTAGCTAATTTATTAGCAGTTGACCCCTAAAGGAAACTAATACCAAAACGCTTCCGGATTCGTGATCCTGAGGCCAAAACGCGTCTTTTGAGGTATCTCCCATATTTTTAGCTAATTTATTAGGATTTGTCCCCTAAAGGAAACTAATACCAAATTATAATATAAATGTCCGACAGTTTCTATACATATAGGTATACTATGGTTTAATTAAAATCATGCACCTTTTATTTAGCTTATTCCTCAAATAATCGCCTTATCGGTAATATAAAAATGGCACTAGAACTGGAAAACACTCGATGGCACTATCGATATTATCGATAGTTTTTTTGGTGAGGCACTATCGATGTTTTTTTTTTCGATGGCGACATATCGACCATTTTGAAAGTATGCACTAATCTAGCGTCTCTTGTTGGAATTTCAAAAGTTTCACAATTGAAGGTCAAATTTTGTGAAAAAATTATTATTTTTTTAAAAAGAATTATTTATTACGTCTTCTTAACACTACTGCTGAAAAATTTGCTAAAATTATGGGAGAGGGATCAAGAGGCGTGTTTTGGCCTCAAGATCACTAATCAGGAAGCCCTTTTTCAATTATTTGTTTAAGTGAAAAGTTATGTTCAAAAATTCGAAAAATGACCCAGGTCCGCTCCCGCAGAACACCTTCCGGAGTTGGGTACCCTCAGCCGGTCAAACACCGGCTACGCTATCCCCAGCATTCCTCCGCAGAACACCTTTTTGCAAATTTTTAGGGTCAATTTCGATTGTAAATATCTCTTCGCAGGAGCAAAATTATAAAAAAGGCGCTTCCGCATTCGTAATCATGAGGCCAAAACACGTATTTTGATCCCTCTCCCATAATTTTATCCAGTTTTTTAACAGTTGGGTGCTAGAGGAAACCAATACCTGTTGTAAAAGTAGGTCGCCTCCCAGTTGGTGCACCCTGGGTAACGCTAAATGACCTACATAGCCTACACGGCTAGTTTCTTGTATTGCCGGTTCTACGAGAACGGTACCAGTACTTGTGCTGTACCAATCGTGCCGAAACGACCCGGGCCGTTTTCTTATATCGACCCGGCCAAGAGCAATACACACGGGGTGACCCTGTCTGACATTTAGGCAGGGCTACACTTCGCTACAACAACAAATACCTGTTGTTGATATTTGAATTGCTATTTATACGGAGGCACGACAAAAAATCGGCTCGTGCAAATCAGCCGTTATTTGAAGCCAATAGAATTTTGTCGATACTATCGATAGTAAATTTTGAAAATATCGAAAATATTGCAAGGCGGCAATATCAATAGTTTTCCAGTTCTAAATGACACCCGGTATAGTAGAGCTGCAAAACTATCGATGGTTCTGTCGTTAGTATCGATAGTTTTTTTTTTGTTGATGATTGATCCTTTTTGTTATATAGGGTGATTAAACGCTCCAGCATGCTGGCCAGCATTGTATATGTGTGCGATTCGGGTGAAACACGTACCTGCTTCGTGTCACACCTACTTGTTGTCGGTTCTTGCATGATGAAAATCAAAAATTTTGGATTTTTGCGTTTTGCATGAACGTTTAGCAGTCTGCTTGACATGCAATATTCAGTTGTGTGTTGACATTCGAGATGAACAAGTGTACGGAAGAAAATCAATTGCAGTTGCGAGCAACAAAAAATCATCCTCCGACGACGGCATTTACGTGCGCACGCTACGAACACTCAATTCAAATGGCGCATGACATTCATTTGCATGAACATTTGCGGGCAACGTCAAGCACCCGAATCATACACATATACAATGCTGGCCAGCATATGCTGGAACGTTTAAAACCACTAATAGTTGTGACGAATTCGATGATTCCTTGATTATTTTCACTGAGTTCGATCACTGTACGTTAAATAAAACACTCCGATTCTGTTTAATAAGTAGTACGCTTTATTCAGTACTAAAAACCGTAGTACAATATCGCGGGTTAATTTACTGTTCTGTACTTCACTGTACAACACTTCAAAATAAACTGATTGATTTGCGTTGTCTTTGCGCGGTTTATATACCCTAGCAGACAGCAGCATCACAACCTAGAAATGTCTACACCTTTCTGGTTTATTCGTGCAACAGTGTTCTCGAAGCGTTTATCTATCGTCATCTCCTCTTTGTGCCACAATCGTAAACACGCGAGCTGCCTCTCCCTCTCTCGCTCTCACGTCATGTATCTAAACAGCTGTAGTTGTGGTAGTGACGCTAGTGGTGGAAGATGAGCGATTCTTGATAACATTCGCCACACTGCCCTCCACCTAAGTCTGATCGTCCCGATCAGACACATTTCCCGATCCGAACGTTGCTAGTCTCTCCAGGGGAACCACTTTCATTTTGTTCCGTAGCACTCCAACAGCCTGTATGCGGTAAACAACGTCGTTGATCCGTTTCACAACTCTGTATGGTCCTTCCCAGTTGCACTGAACTTTGGGAGACACACTTTTCCTCCGTTGTGGCCTGTTAAGGAATACTAAATCTCCTTCCAGAAACCCTTCTGTTTCCATTGCTTTGTCGTACCTGGTTTTCATGTTTTTGCTTATACTTCCGGGGAATGGACCAGCTTCATCCAAGGTAATCCTCTCAACCGGTGCATCTGAGTTGCACTGCCTCCTTAGACCATGACTCGTGGACCTCAGCACCTTTGCTCTGATGCACTCATCGCATTTGGCAGTCCACTCCTTTACCGACTGACCGTAACCAACCCAATAAAATGTCTGCTTAATCCTCTCCAAGGTCTTCTTGACTCCTAGATGACCTCCACTTGGATCGTTATGCATTTCCCTGAGAACATCAGACACCCGCTTCCTTGGAACAACTATAAGCTTCCGAGCGCATTGACCATCCTCACTCTCCCATATTCGATGCAAACAACCGGATACCATTCGTAAACTGTTCCATTGTGCCCAATATGACTTGGCAACTGGACTCGCCGCTGACATTTCTTTTCTTGCTGGTCGTTTGTTTCGCTCGAGCCCTCGGATCACACATGCCAGATCTGAATCTTCCTGTTGACTTCTCCAAATATTCTCAAGTAGGCATTTGTCTATCGAAGCCATTGGTCGAGGAGGTACCTTTGCATTTCGAGTGTCCTTGTGCTTCATCTCTAATGAAACTCCTTTGGTGTAATACCCAATGTTGTGTCCAAAGATCAGAGGTACTTCTTGGCCATTGTATCTCATAACTCTATTTCTCAGGTTCATGTGAATGTCTCTCACAGCCAAGAAGTCGACGCCAATGATGACTTCGTCCACAATATCTGCCACTAAGAAGTTGTGGTATGTAGTCGCATTCCCAATCGCAACTTTGCACCGCACTTCTCCATGAACCAGCTTACTTTCACCAGTTACTGTCCGCAACTTTGCATCCTGCAATGGTCGTACTCTCTTTTGGACCAAGTCACTTCTAATGATGGAATGAGATGCGCCAGTATCCACGAAACCTCTAACAGTAACAGTACTTGGTTTCCCTCCGACCTGCGACACAGAAACTATAGGGCATTCATCTTGGTCATCTCCTCCAGCGTTACCCTTACGTCCACAAGCATTGCCGAAGTCTCTGGAGCCGATGTTGCAATGACGCACAATATGGCCAGATTTTCCGCACTTGAAGCATTTAATGGCTGCTTCACTTTTCCGTTGCTTTCCGTTCAATGCTTCTAGGATTGCGTCCAGCCACTCTGGTCGTTCTACTTCCTCATGGTGGACCTTGTTATCTGGTTTACATAAAAGCGAGGCTGTCTCTTGTAATAAAGCGTGTGATACCGTCTCTGCGAATGTACTTTTGGGGTTTGCATATGCGGCTCGCTTCGTGTCTACATCCATTATTCCATTTATGAATCTTTGGATCTTTACCCTCTCGATGTATTCCACGGGGGCATCTGTGTTCGCCAAATGAGCTAACCTCTCAATGTCCCATGCAAATTCCTGCAATGTCTCATTAGCCTTCTGGAAGCGATTCTGTAGCTCCATTTGAAATATCTGCCTCCTATGCTCGCTACCGTAACGCCTCTCAACTGCACCCATCAATGCCTCATAGCTGTTCCTTTCACCTTCTGGAATAATTTGAAGGATTTCCGCTGCCGGTCCTTTCAATGCTAAGAATAGCGCAGCGACTTTGTCCTCAGTGCTCCAGCTATTCACCGATGCAGTCTTCTCAAATTGTAGCTTGAACACCTGAAAAGGAACAGAACCGTCAAAGGATGGGGCCTTTACCTTCGGAATTCCCTTTGAAGCAGTTGCACGACTTAGCTGCAACTCCTGGATACGACTTCTCAGCGCATTTACTTCAGTGTCCATTTTATCCTGCAGCTGTGCAATTTTTGCATCTTGTGCTTCCAGCTGAGATGACATATAAACTTTGTATTTATCCAGTTGGGTGCAGATCTGATTCAATACCGCCAATATCGTGCTTGTGTCCACGATTGTTACTGGATTTGGGGCATCTTTCTTCTCTTCCATTCTAGACGTTACCTCTTCCGAAATATGGAACTCATAATCCTCAAGGTTAATTGCTTCCGCTTCCATAACCTCTCGTAAACGTGATTGTAGCTCTAACTTATTGCCTGTTGTTGTTAGTCCACGCCGTTCCAACTCGTTTTGGAGTTGCTGGATCTTCAATTCATTGAACTTTGCCATGTCCTTGTTATCCTTGCAACGTCCTTATTATCCTTGCAATGTCCTTGTTTTATTCAACAATACCGCTTCTGACACCAATTGTGACGAATTCGATGATTCCTTGATTATTTTCCCTGAGTTCGATCACTGTACGTTAAATAAAACACTCCGATTCTGTTTAATAAGTAGTACGCTTTATTCAGTACTAAAAACCGTAGTACAATATCGCGGGTTAATTTACTGTTCTGTACTTCACTGTACAACACTTCAAAATAAACTGATTGATTTGCGTTGTCTTTGCGCGGTTTATATACCTTAGCAGACAGCAGCATCACAACCTAGAAATGTCTACACCTTTCTGGTTTATTCGTGCAACAGTGTTCTCGAAGCGTTTATCTATCGTCATCTCCTCTTTGTGCCACAATCGTAAACACGCGAGCTGCCTCTCCCTCTCTCGCTCTCACGTCATGTATCTAAACAGCTGTAGTTGTGGTAGTGACGCTAGTGGCGGAAGATGAGCGATTCTTGATAACATTCGCCACATAGTCTATAGACTGCCGTCAGATAATCACATCCATATTGAACATGCATGAATAGCGACTCGTAGTGATGGATCGCAAATTGGCACTACACGTTTAAGAACGCTCAAGAAATGCTCAAGTAAATTTCTTGTCAAATTTTTCTTGAGGTGGTACGCAGTTCACAAGTAAATTGCTACGAAACTCTATCACTATTTTTTCATAAAATACGAATACGGCAACATAGGTTTCTGCAAGAAAAATATCAAATGGCATTTATTTCTTGAAGAAAAATTAATAGGCTGATTTTATAAAACGCAGCGGGACGCGAACAGTCACATTCAGATGATTGCAATTATAGAAAGGAATTTTTTGGAAATTAAAGGAAAGGAAATAATACAAAATAAAGAAAAATAAAATTAATAAAATTATAAAGAAAAGGAAAGCAAAGGAAATGAATGGAAAGAAAATTAAGAGAAAGGAAAGGAGGGTAAAGAAAATTAAAGGTAAGGAAAAGAAACGAAATGAGAAGAAAGGAAAGAAAAGAAAAAGAAAGGAAAGGAAAAAAGAATAGATAGGAAAGAAAGGGAAAGAGTGGAGTGGAATTTAAAGGAAAAGAAAAGAAAAAGAAAGGAAAGGAAAAAAGAATAGATAGGAAAGAAAGGGAAAGAGTGGAGTGGAATTTAAAGGAAAAGAAAAGAAAGGAAAGTAAAGAAGTGTAGTGAGGTGGAATGGAAAGGAAAGTAAAGGAATGTGAAGGCAATTAAATAAAAAGAGAGAAAAGTAAAAAAGAGGAAATGAAAGCCATAGGTTAGGTTAGGTTAGGTAGGGTGGTAGCAGCCCAACTGAGAGGGCCACTCACTTGGACACTTGTTTGGTCCGTTGTGATACCACATTCTAAACGGTGATACTCATTGTGTATCAATACAAGTGTAAACTCTTCTGCATAGACGTCAAAATTCCAAAATGAGTTTAACACCTGTTTGAGATTGTGGTTAATAACAAGTGTGATATCATTGGGGTGTAATGGGGTGTGGTTGCTGTGTGACCTTGCCCAATCCCGACTCTTACGTCCTCGTTCGTACACTCTGGGCAACGTGAGCTATCTATGCTTGCGGCAGAAAGAGAGGGAGCCCCGGTGGGGCCACTCTGACATACTTGGTTTAAGGGCTCACCGAGGTCTTTTCGCAGCGTCTGTTCATCATGAGGTGCGGCTGTAAGCGGGCGTCTGACTTGTAGCAAGCGGCTAGCTATATAAATGTGTAAATCTTCTCCAAAAACCCCGAAACGGGTTGTGCGCTGGGTTTGGGACCCGCCACGTAAAAAACCAACTCCAATGAAAACAAAGACAAAGCCTCGGATGGGGTGTAAAAGTAGGTCGCCTCCCAGTTGGTGCACCCTGGGTAACGCTAAATGACCTACATAGCCTACACGGCTAGTTTCTTGTATTGCCGGTTCTACGAGAACGGTACCAGTACTTGTGCTGTACCCATCGTGCCGAAACAAGCCGGGCCGTTTTCTTATATCGACCCGGCCAAGAGCAATACACTCGGCGTGTGAGGAGCTTGAGATGCTGGCTGACAGGAATGATGCCCGAAAATTCTATGAAAAGATCCGGCGGATGACGGAAGGTTTTAAGAGCGGGGCAAGCTCCTGTAAGGACAATAATGGCGACCTGGTAACCGACGTACAAAGTGTACTTAAATTATGGAGGGAGCACTTCTCCTCACTGCTAAATTGCTAGGGAGACGTCGAACCCGATACCCCAATCCCTGACGATGGAAAAGTCGTCCCACCACCTGACTATGATGAAGTGAGGATAGCTATATCCCGGCTCAAAAACAACAAAGCGCCTGGAAAAGACGGACTACCCGCCGAGCTGTTCAAACACGGGGGCGAAGAGCTGGTAAAAAGCATGCATCAGCTCTTATGCAGAATATGGTCAGGCGAGTGCATGCCTCCGAATTAGAATTTAAGTGTGCTTTGCCCAATCCACAAGAAAGGCGATCCCGCTAGCCTCACCAACTACCGCGGAATCAGTCTTCTTAGGGCCGCTTGCATAAAAGCTGATAACGACTAACCGGAGTTTAATTGACGTATATTGTATGGTTAGCTGTCAAGTTAATCACCGATTAGGCTTAATCGGCTTTGATGCAAGTGGCCCTTAATATCGCATATAAGGTTCTTTCTAGCTTGTTGTGTGAAAGGCTGAAGCCCATCGTAGACAAACTGATTGGACCTTATCAGCGTGGCTTTAGACCTGGTAAGTCTACCATCGACCAGATTTTCACGATACGTCAAATCCTGGAGAAGACCCATGATTAAAGAATCGACACACACCATCTCTTTGTGGATTTCAAAGCCGCTTTTGACAGCGCAAAAAGGAGTTGCCTGTATGCCGCCATGTCTGAATTTGACTTCCCTGCAAAGCGTATACGGCTTTGCTAAATGACGTTGAGCAATACCAACAGCTCCGTCAGAATCGGGAAGGCCTCTCTGAGCCATTTGAAACCAAACGAGGCTTCAGACAGGGCGACTCCCTTTCGTGCGATTTCTTCAACCTGATGCTGGAGAAGATAATTCGAGCAGCAGAGCTAAACCGCAATGGAACAATCTTTTACAAGAGCGTGCAATTGCTGGCGTATGCCGATGATATTGATATCATTGGCCTTAATAACCGCGCCGTAAGCGCTGCCTTCTCTGGACTGGATAAGGAAGCGAAAAAAGTGGGTCTTGCCGTGAACGAGGACAAGACGAAGTATTTGCTGTCATCAAAGAAAGAATCGGCGCACCTGCGCCTTGGCAGCCATGTCACTGTTGATAGTTACAAATTTGAAACTGTGAGGGACTTCGTCTATTTGGGAACCAGAATCAACACCGAAAATAATATCAGTCTAGAAATCCAGCGGAGAATCACTCTTGCCAACAAGTGCTACTTTGGACTGAGTAGGCAATTGAGAAGTAAAGTCCTCTCTCGAAGAACAAAGATCACCCTCTATAAGTCTCTCATCATACCTGTCCTGATGTATGGCTCAGATTCATGGAAAATGTCAAGAGAAGATGAGATGGCCCTTGGAGTATTTGAGAGAAAAGTTCTCCGGAAGATTTATGGTCCTTTCCGTGATGCCAACGGCGAATATCGAAGGAAATTTAACGATGAGCTGTACGAGCTCTACGCAGATCTGACCATAGTCCAGCGAATTAAAGCCCAAAGACTCCGCTGGCTGGGCCATGTTATGCGAATGGACAAAGAAGCTCCAGCACAGAAGGTTTTCCTATCGTCGCCTGAATTCGGCAGCAGAGGAAGGGGGAGGCCTCGACTGAGATGGAAACAACAGGTGAACTCCCTTGGGGTTTCCAATTGGCGTCAGTTATCGCTAAAAAGGAATGACTGGCGTGCTGTGATATGCAACTGCCAAAATCGCTTAGGCGGTTAAGCGCCAATAAATGATGATGATGATATCATAGACATAGTCGTGAAAACTTCAAAGTGAGTTTAGTCACCTGTTTTTAATTTCCTTTTTGTCTCACTTCTTTCCATCTTCCCATCTCTTTCTACCATTAGGTAAAAGAGAGGAGACCGCCATGTTGATGTGTGCAGGATGTTAAACAAAGCTATTGCTCTGTTTTGGTTTGCCTTCGATTAATTCATTTTGGTTTGGGGTGATTGGACATGACTCGCGGTTTTAGTTGACAGTTTAGATTCACGCTCCGGTTCGACCTTTTATCGATAGTTTGTTTCGGTTGGTATGGTTGTGCACAGCTGGCAACACCGAATATTTCCATGAAATGGAAAGGCACCAATAACGGAACTTTTAATTTCCAAGAAAATAAGTACTTGGTGTGTTCCTGGAGTGGCAAGGGTAAACTGCGGGCAAAATTGTGGATAATTGCGGGCGACCGCAAACGTGCCGTGAATAGACCTATCTCTGATACCATTTTTATGATTGAATTTAGTTATGTATGCGTAAAATGTGTTGGGGAGGGAGTGATTTACAGCTGATCATGATTTTATTGCTGCTGTATTAAACTAATGTAAACAAATTAATTAACCCGTATGGCGTAACACAATTTATCGGTATAACATCCGCGATTTTTGAAAAAAAAAAATGTTCCGTTACAGTTTTCCTGCAATGAATTAAAGATAAAGATACAAATATTAAAAATTTAAAACAAAAGTTAAATAGAAAATTTTTTTTTCAAAGGCTTTGAAGACCGATAAATATTTTTTTCCCAGTTGGACAAATGTATTATGCTTTCAAATGAGAGCCACATTAAATTCAATCATACTTTGTTCTCCAAAATTTATGTTAGTAGCAGCTGGCAATCATTGCTAGCTAATCCTATCCCCAATTTGGCAACTTCGGGTTACCCAGGCCAACCAGGGAACACACCAACCACATGGTCCAGACGGCTAAAATTTTGCGCGCGCAAACAGGTGCGTGCCTCAGTGCTCGAATCCTAATATATTAGTAAAAAAAATTACTACTTAATACGTTTTACCCAAAATATACTACTTTTTTTTATAGAAATACTGCGTCCAGAAACAGAACAGGATATAGGGGATGCGTAATAGACTTATTTGTTTTTCTTGGACCCAAAGCATTGAAGAAAGTTCAATTACCCAATTAATATTTCTAGGATTAACGTCCTAAACAAAAAAAGTAGTAAATAATTTTTAGTACTAAATTTTTCCTTGTTCTCATTCATTTGCCTTAATATAAATCCAGCAATAAAACTGGTATCATGTTCCTTTTTTATTCGAATTCCGGATTTTATAATTAGTCATAATTTTCTTGCAATAATAAAGTTTTCCTTTTCAATATAACTCATTTTTATTATTATTTCATACATTTTACATAAATTGGTACTTTTAAGAAAATAGTAGGGTTCGAGCACTGGCGGCAACCACCGTTAGTATCGCGCACCATGGCAACCCTCATATCACGCCATACAAAATGAACGGAACATTTCCAACCCTATATTGGAATTTCGTTCACACTATTACAAAGTCGTGCGCATACCGGCAAATAAAAAGAAAATTTAACTTCGTGCCGGTCGGGTGTTAGCAGTGCAAGACGGAAAAAAATTATAATAAACGAATTAAATATTTTACGAAATTCGCAAAAATTTTGTTAATTTATTGCAAAAAAATAAAATCAATGTGACAAATATAAAAGAAGAGTGAAGTGAGTTGCAAATAATTTGCATACCTGCGGGGAAAAGTAAAACCATCATAACGAGTTAACAAAGCAGTAAAGAAAAGAGAAAAAAAAAGATATACATACATAACTGCTAATTGAATAATAAATTATTCAACAGCCTTTGCTAAGGCGATCAAAGCAGGACGACGACGACGACGGCAATTTACGTTTGTTGAGACACAAGCTGGAAAATCTTTCTAATAAGGGAAGTTTTACGCTATAGCTGAGTTTCACCAACAACAACAGTGAGGCCGCCTTCATACAGGCCCACTGCAACAACACCAACAGCATTACCAACAACAGTGGGGTCGCCTTACAAAGGCCACTGCACCAGCAACAACAACAACAGTGAAGCCGCCACATATAGGCCCACTGCACCAGCAACGACAACAACAGTGCGGCCGCCTCGTATAGGCTCACTGCAACGACAACAACAAGCGCTAGCACCAACAAGCGCTAACAGCAAACAAGCGCCAACAGCACCGGCCACAACAACAACAGTGAGGCCGCCACAACACCGCAACAACACCAACAGCATTACCAACAACAGTGGGGTCGCCTTACAAAAGGCCACTGCACCAGCAACAACAACAACAGTGAGGCCGCCACATATAGGCCCACTGCACCAGCAACAATAACAACAGTGAGGCCGCCACATATAGGCCCACTGCAACGGCAACAACAACATTAACAACAACAGTGAGGCCGCCTTCATATAGGCCCGCTGCAACAACACCGGCTAGAAAAACCACAGTGAGGCCGCCTCATATAGGCCCACAGCAACGACAGCAACATAAGCGCGCAGCCAACGCGCAACAACAACAATTACCAGCATCAGCAACCACAGTGAGGCCGCCTTAATATAGGCCCACTGCAACAACAACCGCGCGCAGCCAACGCGCAAATACAACAACACCGGCTAGAAAAACCACAGTGAGGCCGCCTCATATAGGCCCACTGCATCAATAACAACAACCGCGCGCAGCCAGCGCCAACAGCCACAACTACCGGCCACAACAAAGCATCAGAAACAAGTAGCGCAGCCAGCGCCAACAAAAACAACAGCGCGCAGCCAACGCGCAAATACAACAACAACCAGCTTTAACAACAATGAGGCCGAATCATATTGATACGGGTGATGCGGTTCCAATTAAAAGTAGACATTTTCCTCTTTCGCCAGCGAGGCAAGCCGAAGCTTTTAGTGAAATAGAAAGGTTGCTCGAAATGGGGGTTATAGAGGAATCAAACTCACCCTGGTGTAGTCCCGTTGTTTTGGTTCGGAAGCCAGGGAAGGTTAAGCTTTGCATAGACTCCAGGAAGGTCAACGCGGTAACTAAAAAGGACTCATACCCATTGCCTTATATCAACGGTTTATTGAGCAGGTTAAAGGGTTACCCAGGCCAATCAGGGAACACACCATCCACATGGTCCAGACGGCTAAAATTTTGCGCGCGCAAACAGGTGCGTGCCTCAGTGCTCGAATCCTAATATATTAGTAAAAAAATTACTACTTAATACGTTTTACCCAAAATCTACTACTTTTTTTTTTATGGAAATACTGCGTCCAGAAACAGAACAGGATATAGGGGATGCGTAATAGACTTATTTGTTTTTTCTTGGACCCAAAGCATTGAAGAAAGTTCAATTATCCAATTAATATTTCTAGGATTAACGTCCTTAACAAAAAAAAAGTAGTAAATAATTTTTAGTACTAAATTTTTCCTTATTCTCATTCATTTGCCTTAATATAAATCCAGCAATAAAACTGGTATCATGTTCCTTTTTTATTCGAATTCCGGATTTTATAATTAGTCATAATTTTCTTGCAATAATAAAGTTTTCCTTTTCAATATAACCCATTTTTATTATTATTTAATACATTTTCCATAATTTGTACTTTTAAGAAAATATTAGGGTTCGAGCTCTGGCGGCAACCACCGTTAGTATCGCGCACCATGGCAACCCTCATATCACGCCATACAAAATGAACGGAACATTTCCAACCCTATATTGGAATTTCGTTCACACTATTACAAAGTCGTGCGCATACCGGCAAATAAAAAGAAAATTTAACTTCGTGCCGGTCGGGTGTTAGCAGTGCAAGACGGAAAAAAAATTATAATAAACGAATTAAATATTTTAAGAAATTCTCAAAAATTTTGTTAACTTATTGCAAAAAAATAAAATCAATGTGACAAATATAAAAGAAAAGTGAAGTGAGTTGAAAATAATTTGCATACCTGCGGGGAAAAGTAAAACCATCATAACGAGTTAACAAAGCAGTAAAGAAAAGAGAAAAAAAAAGATATACATAACTGCTAATTGAATAATAAACTATTCAACAGCCCTTGCTAAGGCGATCAAAGCAGGACGACGACGACGACGGCAATTAACGTTTGTTGAGACACAAGCTGGAAAATCTTTCTAATAAGGGAAGTTTTACGCTATAGCTGAGTTTCACAAACAACAACAGTGAGGCCGCCTTCATATAGGCCCACTGCAACAACACCAACAGCATTACCAACAACAGTGGGGTCGCCTTACAAATGGCCACTGCACCAGCAACAACAACAACAGTGAGGCCACCACATATAGGCCCACTGCAACGGCAACAACAACATTAACAACAACAGTGAGGCCGCCTTCATATAGGCCCACTGCAACAACACCGGCTAGAAAAACCACAGTGAGGCCGCCTCATATAGGCCCACAGCAACATAAGCGCGCAGCCAACGCGCAACAACAACAATTACCAGCATCAGCAACCACAGTGAGGCCACCTTAATATAGGCCCACTGCAACAACAACCGCGCGCAGCCAACGCGCAAATACAACAACACCGGCTAGAAAAACCCCAGTGAGGCCGCCTCATATAGGCCCACTGCATCAATAATAACAACCGCGCGCAGCCAGTGCCAACAGCCCCAAATACCGGCCACAACAAAGCATCAGAAACAAGTAGCGCAGCCAGCGGCAACAAAAACAACAGCGCGCAGCCAACGCGCAAATACAACAACAACCAGCTTTAACAACAATGAGGCCGAATCATATAGGCCCTCTACAAACGCGCTAACAACAACAAGCGCTGCAAAAACAGCAACGCACAGCTACTACAGCTAGCGCCAATGACAACCAACTTTAACAACAGTGAGACCGCCTCATATAGGCCCACTGCATCGGCAACAACAATAACAACGTGCAAATAAGCGCAGCAAATAAGCACCATCAACAAGCGCTAACAACAACAACAGCGCGCAGCCAACGCGCTAATACAACAACAACCAGCTTTAACAACAGTGAGGCCGAATCATATAGGCCCACTACAAACGTACTAACAACAACCAGCGCTGCAAAAACAACAACAACCATAACAACAACGCGCAGCTACTACAGCTAGCGCCAACGACAGTCGGCTTTAACAACAGTGAGGCCGTCTCATATAGGCCCACTGTAACGGCAACAACAACAATAACCAAGAGCAGCCAGCGCCAACAACAACAACAGCGCGCAGCCAGCGCCAACAACCTATACAACAACACCAGCTAGAACAACAGCAGTATAGGCCCGCTGCAGCTACAACAACAAATACAGCATCACCAGGTAGACCAGCGGCAGTGAGGTCGCCTTGTCAAAGGCCCACTGCAACAGCCAACAAAAACAACACCAGCTAGAACAACCACAATGAGGCCGCCCAGTTAAAGGCCCACTGCAACGCCACCAACAACTACAAAAAACCGGCGATGACATCCTCGGTGAGTCCGTGCCAATTGGCACGTTAAATTAGAATTAGGTTTTGCTTGTTTAACTGAATTGAAATGATAGGAAGATAGGAGCGGGAAATTAACTTTAACAAAAAAATATATATATATATATATAAGAGAGAAAAATTAGGATTTTGTCTACATAATAAGAAAATAAATTTAAATAAGTTAGGAACATATAACTAAAATAAACCTAAATTTGAAAATGAAATAAAAATGTAAATGAATAATAGGATAGGGGATAAAATATTGGATTTAAACTAAACACAAGGAGATTAAATATTAAATTATAAATTATAAATTTGGTAACTTAAGGAAATGTAAAGGTTAGGGAGGATAAATAAAAACCTTAAAATTTAAACTTAGGGAAATTAATAATAATAACAAATAAATCAAATATAAAAAAAAGAAAGGGAAAATTATTTCTTATAAATAATATAAATATAATACTTCTTATAAATAAATAAATACTTTAACAAAAAAAAGATAACAAAATAAAAGGCCACTATAATAAATAAATAAATGAGATAAAACTAAAACGAAATATAAGATAAAACATAAACATACCTTAAGCAATTAATTAAATAGCTAATCAAAAACCCTAAATTGGTAATTAAGTGAATGCGCACTTATTGAGGGGTTTTGTGGGAATCAATATACTTTTTTTTTATACATTTATATTTTTGTTATTCTGAAGCGTAATTATGCGCAGCTATGTGAGAGAACATATAGGGTAGAACTTAATTAAAGTTAAGATTTTGTAAAATGAATTTTAAATAAAATTGTTTATAAAAATGGGAATGCTGATGTTCCTTATGATTTAGAAGGTATAGGTGGGTTGGATAAGGGGCCATCGAAATCAGGTGCGTCGATGGCCATGGACGAGGGTGGGCCAAGCACCGGGCGCTGCAACAACACCCGCGGCGCCCCTTTATGTTGTTCGACCTTATTTTTTTTTTAATTTCAGCCGTTGTAGCCGGTCGTTTCCGGCTCCTTTAAGTTGAAATTTTGGTTAGTTTTCAGTTATTTTTGATTTTCAATTTTAAATTCAAGTTTTGTCTTTCAGTTAGTTTCTGGTTACTTTTCTGACTTAAACGGTTTCTTTCGTGTTTGTAAACTTATTCAAATTTTCAGTTAGTTTTCGTTGTTTTAAAATTTTGTTTTGCCTTTGAGTTGCCAGTTAAGTTTCTTTTGAATTTGAATTTAACCGGCCTATTTGTTGTCTTTTCTTGAATTTTTGAATTTTAACGGGTTGTCCGTGGCATCCGGGTTTAACCGGATGTTCGTTTTCAGTGTTGTTTCTGCGTTTTGATAGGCATGATAGGAATTTTTCTGTTTATGGCGCAGGACAGTAAGGTTGGCAAGAACCCACCCCAGCCGACAATGACTAGCCACAGTGCACCTCGAAATCATGCCGACCGCCTTCCTTACTGCTCCATTTTAGATGCGTTGAACCATAACAGATGGCGCCCAACGTGTTTATTGCCCAACGGGGGGCCTTAAGCGCTGACCGCGATTACTTTTCTGGTCAGCTTGTGAGGTTCCAATATCTCATATGTGCCAGGTAGGCAGGCCTAGGAGCCGCCACCTGCGTTGCGATGGGATGGTGGGACTGATCAGGTTGCCTGGATTGGTCTTCGTTGTCAGTAGCTAAGGGCTCCACGAGACTTTACGTCATGTCCACCGGAAGTTTTACATTTCATCCGGCGAGGCAGTGCTTAACGCACTTAGTTTTTTTTGGTAGTAAACATTTTTTTTTGTCCCGGGTCTGTTGTCCGATGTCGGCTTCGGGAAATATATATAAACATGTCCGCTAAAGGGGGTTTAGATTTTTTTGTAGGGATCATTTAGTTCTTTTTGTTTCTTGCCGAACGTGTTTGTCCTTATGTGTTATATGTTTTAAAATTTCATTTTTTTTCTTTCAATTTTCTTTTTTTTTCATTTTGCTGACCCCAACTAATCCAACCAGTCTCGGCGTGATTAGTCTCAGGACAACTCCTGCATTGCGGTTGGATAAGCTGGGATCTTTCTTGGCTCCGCAAGTCTGGGGAAAGCGGGCCTCAACCGCACCTTTCATTGCGGCGGAGTTAAGAAATTTAAAATTTTTTTTTTGTACGATACGCTTTCACACTTCGCAAGTCTGGGGAGACAGGTCGTATCCGCTCCTTTCATTGCGGCGGAGTTAGTGAAAGTGTTGAACTAAAAATTCTGATAAATAATTTCAAATTGGTTTCGCGTTGGCTTCCAATATTCCTACCTGTCTCAAGGATGGCCGTCCCAAAGACAGCCCCTGCATTGCGGTAAGGAATACTGGGACACAAATAGAATGCATTTGATGAAGTTCGTTTTTTTTTGCCTTTAGTACGCCAACATGTCTCAGGGAGATGGGTCTCAAGACCACCCCTGCATTGCGGTTGGATGTACCGGGTTTTTTGTAATTGCTTTAATATTTTAATTTTTCACCCTAACTGGTCTTCGGAGGGCCAACCAGTCTCAGGGGGAGTAGTCTCAAAGACCACCCCTGCATTGCGGCCTGGCTTACTGAAACACAGTTGGGAAAATTAAAATATACCTATATGAGATTTAAAATTTGTTTTGGGGACCAGTTCGTAACCAGTCTCAGGGCGATCAGTCTCAAAGACGACCCCTGCATTGCGGTGGTACTGGGATCCAATCGTTTAATTTTTGTTTTTTTTTGTTTTATTTACCTATGCCTTCTAATGATGGGAGGTCAGCATTCCCATTGAACATTTAAATACATATATTTTTTCAACCCACACACACCTGCATTTCATTACATTTTTCCAAATTTTGATACGTTTGTTTTCTAACCAACTTTTCTTTCAGCATATTTTTTGTATATATATATTGCGTTAATTTTTGTTTACGGTTGGTTCGATACGATTATCGAATAACATATATACCTTGCACTTTCCGGTATCGTGCAATCGTAAACAGACTTAGTTTTTTATATATATATTTTTTTTTTTAAAACGGCTTTGGTATAGGGTAGAAAGGGGGGTGAATCTAGACTGTCGAAACACGTCCCAATCGCCCTTGTAACCTAAATTCACTTTTATTTTTTTTTGTTGTGCTGCTTAGTGAAGCAAGCACACTACCAGATTTGACCACATTTTTTTGCAATTTTGATTAACGGATTTTCCTGGCATGGAGCAAGAGACTGAAGGTAGGATTCTCCGAAGTGCTAGTGGCGGACGCGGAAGTTGGGGCAAGGCAAGAGGCGGTAGAGGAGTGGTTTCGAAGCAACCAGCCAACCGGCCTTTGGTAATGCACTCCCCAGTTGGTGGCTTCGGTGGAGGAGATCCGACCAGACTTGTCTTAACTCCTGGTTCTAATCAGGAAGCTGATAAACCAGGCAGTAATAATGGCCTTGACACATCCATTGGAGTAGAGCAAATGCAGAATCTCTTCGATCCTCCGACGAACTTGGTGACAGGCATACCGGAAGGAGCTAGCGCTCAGCTAGGAAATCATATGCCTCTTAACAATTTGGGTGATAGGAGCATTCCTCAAACGCAGCTCAACAATGCGCCTCCTTCAGACTCTTGGGTACGCGTGCTGCATCATCTATTTAGGACTTCCCAGGAGGAGATGAGGGATGAGATGCAGACCATTAGGGAAAATATGGACATACTTCGTGCGACAGTTGGAACTTCACAAGGCCCAAACCATGCCAGGAACAATAATCGGGACGAGAGTAATCATGCACAGACCTTCTTAAGTAACCAGGCTAATATCGTTTCTGGCAGCATAGCGGTGAAACCCCAAGACTGGAAGGTTTCCTTCGACGAGACTGGAAGCGTGTCGGACTTCCTGTTTAAGTTGGACACCCTATGCGAAAGGACCCAATGCTCATCGGAACAAATTATGGCGAGTTTCCATTTGTTTCTGTCAGGACGTGCAGAAGAATGGTACTGGTTGTTTACGAAGCAGAACCCTAATGCTACATATGACTTTCTGTGCTACTCCTTAAAGCGTGAGTTTGGAACATTGAAAAGTGACCACGAGATCATGATGGATATCTCGATGCGAAAGCAAAATCCAAGTGAGTCATACGATGTGTTCCATACTGACATAGTGGCTTTAAATGCGCGTCTTAGGGAGCCATTGTCAGAAGCTCTGCTGATTGACATCATAAAAAGAAATGTCAACAGCAGTCTGAAGCTGATGCTTTTTAATGCGGGAGTGAGGACCTTACATGACCTCCGCGATGTAGCACGGAAAGGAGAGCAGGTGCTAAAGGAAAGCAAAATCTTGGGAACAACATATACCGGACGGCATGTAAATGAAGCTCGCACAATAGCGCAGGATATTAGGATGGAAGGCGAAGATGGCGAAATGGACCCGCAGCTCGAGGCTTTGGAGTATCGAAGGAACAGGAAGCCGGACTATTCAGGAATCCAATGTTGGAAATGCCAGGGCATGGGGCATTCGTACATTTACTGTGAGAGCCAGTCAAGCATCCGTTTTGTTTTAAATGCGGCAATAGGGGAGTGTTGACTCCGAAATGTCCAAAAGATCATCGGAGGCAGGGAAACCAATACCCGAGCGAGAAGATGGCGGAAACTCGTTCGGTGCCATAGCCCCCATATCAGCCAGTACACCAGGAGTTGCCTCGTGTATTGAACGAAGTGGTAGGTCCCGCGCAAACAGTGAGTCGAATGGAAGCGGTGCGCTCCCGAAAGATAGTGGCACCCTGGCAAAGGACCAGCCAAACATTATTGTAACATTACTGGAGTGTAATGGAGTGTGGTTGCTAAGTGACCTTGCTCAATCCCGACTCTTGCGTCCTCGTTCGTGCACTCTGGGCAACGGGAGCTACTTTGGCTCGCGGCAGAAAGAGAGGGAGCCCCGGTGGGGCCACTCTGACATACTTGGTTTAAGGGCTCACCGAGGTTTTGGCGTAGCGTCTGTTCACCATGAGGTGCGGCTGCAAGCGGGCGTCTGTCTTGAAGCAAGCGGCTCGCTATATAAATGTGTAAATATTTTCCAAAACCCCGAAACGGGTTGTGCGCTGGGTTTGGGACCCGCCACGTAAAAAACTTAATTCCAATGAAAACAAATGCAAAGTGAAGCCGAAAGGCGTGAGTGTGAGGAGCTTGAGATGCTGGCTGACAGGAATGATGCCCGAAAATTCTATGAAAAGATCCGGCGGATGACGGAAGGTTTTAAGACCGGGGCAAGCTCCTGTAAGGACAATAATGGCGACCTGGTAACCGACGTACAAAGTGTACTTAAATTATGGAGGGAGCACTTCTCATCCCTGCTAAATTGCGAGGGAGACGTCGAACCCGATACCCCAATCCCTGACGATGGAAAAGTCGTCCCACCACCTGACTATGATGAAGTGAGGATAGCTATATCCCGGCTCAAAAACAACAAAGCGCCTGGAAAAGACGGACTACCCGCCGAGCTGTTCAAACACGGAGGCGAAGAGCTGGTAAAAAGCATGCATCAGCTCTTATGCAGAATATGGTCAGACGAATGCATGCCTCCGGATTGGAATTTAAGTGTGCTTTGCCCAATCCACAAGAAAGGCGATCCCGCTAACCGCACCAACTACCGCGGAATTAGTGTTCTTAATATCGCATATAAGGTTCTTTCTAGCGTGTTGTGTGAAAGGCTGAAGCCCATCGTAGACAAACTTATTGGACCTTATCAGTGTGGCTTTAGACCTGGTAAGTCTACCATCGACCAGATTTTCACGATACGCCAAATCCTGGAGAAGACCCATGATAAGAGAATCGACACTCACCATCTCTTTGTCGATTTTAAAGCCGCTTTTGACAGCGTAAAAAGGAGTTGCCTGTATGCCGCCATGTCTGAATTTGACTTCCCTGCAAAGCTTATTAGGCTTTGCCAAATGACGTTGAGCAATACCAACAGCTCCGTCAGAATCGGGAAGGACCTCTCTGAGCCATTTGAAACCAAACCAGACAGGGCGACTCCCTTTCGTGCGATTTCTTCAATCTGATGCTGGAGAAGATAATTCGAGCAGCAGAGCTAAACCGCAATGGTACAATCTTTTACAAGAGCGTGCAATTGCTGGCGTATGCCGATGATATTGATATCATTGGCCTTAACAACCGCGTCGTAAGCGCTGCCTTCTCTGGACTGGATAAGGAAGCGAAAAAAGTGGGCCTTGCCGTGAACGAGGACAAGACGAAGTATTTGCTGTCATCAAAGAAAGAATCGGCGCACCTGCGCCTTGGCAGCCATGTCACTGTTGATAGTTACAAATTTGAAACTGTGAGAGACTTCGTCTATTTGGGAACCAGTATTAACACCGAAAATAATATCAGTCTAGAAATCCAGCGGAGAATCACTCTTGCCAACAAGTGCTACTTTGGACTGAGTAGGCAATTGAGAAGTAAAGTCCTCTCTCGAAGAACAAAGATCACGCTCTATAAGTCTCTCATCATATCTGTCCTGATGTATGGCTCAGATTCATGGACAATGTCAAGAGAAGATGAGATGGCCCTTGGAGTATTTGAGAGAAAAGTTCTCCGGAAGATTTATGGTCCTTCCCGTGATGCCAACGGCGAGTATCGAAGGAAATTTAACGATGAGCTGTACGAGCTCTACGCAGATCTGACCATAGTCCAGCGTATTAAAGCCCAAAGACTCCGCTGGCTGGGCCATGTTATGCGAATGAACAAAGAAGCTCCAGCACAGAAGGTTTTCCTATCGTCGCCTGAATTCGGCAGCAGAGGAAGGGGGAGGCCTCGACTGAGATGGAAATAACAGGTGGAGGATGACTTGAACTCCCTTGGGGTTTCCAATTGGCGTCGGTTATCGCTAAAAAGGAATGACTGGCTTGCTTTGATACGAAACGGCCAAAATCGCTTAGGCGGTTAAGCGCCAATAAATGATGATGAACTTTTTCTGATAGTACCGACAGCTCGGATAGCTCCGATTGTGATAGTCCAATGGCGCATTGTAACAACTCGAAACCAATTTGCATTTTAAAAAGTCATAGTAGGGATGTTGCTTGTCAAGCGCAAATTCCACCTAGTTTGGAGTACAGGGTCAACAACTACGAGCTAGTCAGGTCAATAATTTTTAAGGATAACCCAGAGTCATTTGTGTCCGAAAATATTTTGAAGTGTAGGAAGAGGTATCATATTCGAGTTCAGGAGCGTAAACTTTTGCAAAGCACAACGCTAATGCTTACTGAGGATGAAAGGCCTTTGGTGCGGGTGCAAATTGAAAATAGTTTTCTGGTAGGATTGCTGGGCTCGGGTGCGAACGTTTCTATTCTCGGCAAAGATTGTCAAAAATTTTTGGATACAAATGGGCTAAAGTAACATCCATTACAGGCATTTGTGTATACAGCGGGTGGCGGTAAACAGAAAATATTAGGCTCTATTTCTTTACCAGTGACTTTCAAAAACACAACCAAAAATATTCGTTTTTATCTTGTTCCTTCTCTTATTCAAGAAGCCTACTTCGGGGTTGACTTCTGGAGAGCTTTTGCGTTAGCTCCTGAAATATTTCCAAGTATAGCATGCCTAGAGGTTGTTGAAGAAAAGGGGGAGGAACATAATTTCCATGAGTTGACACGAGCCCAAAAGGCCAAACTGCAAAGGGTAGTAGATATGTCTCCATCGTTTGAGAAGTTAGGTCTGGGGCAAACCAAGCTAGTCGAACATCACATTGATACGGGTGATGCGGTTCCAATTAAAAGTAGACATTTTCCTCTTTCGCCAGCGAGGCAAGCCGAAGCTTTTAGTGAAATAGAAAGGTTGCTCGAAATGGGGGTTATAGAGGAATCAAACTCACCCTGGTGTAGTCCCGTTGTTTTGGTTCGGAAGCCAGGGAAGGTTAAGCTTTGCATAGACTCCAGGAAGGTCAACGCGGTAACTAAAAAGGACTCATACCCATTGCCTTATATCAACGGTTTATTGAGCAGGTTAAAGGGTTACCCAGGCCAATCAGGGAACACACCATCCACATGGTCCAGACGGCTAAAATTTTGCGCGCGCAAACAGGTGCGTGCCTCAGTGCTCGAATCCTAATATATTAGTAAAAAAATTACTACTTAATACGTTTTACCCAAAATCTACTACTTTTTTTTTTATGGAAATACTGCGTCCAGAAACAGAACAGGATATAGGGGATGCGTAATAGACTTATTTGTTTTTTCTTGGACCCAAAGCATTGAAGAAAGTTCAATTATCCAATTAATATTTCTAGGATTAACGTCCTTAACAAAAAAAAAGTAGTAAATAATTTTTAGTACTAAATTTTTCCTTATTCTCATTCATTTGCCTTAATATAAATCCAGCAATAAAACTGGTATCATGTTCCTTTTTTATTCGAATTCCGGATTTTATAATTAGTCATAATTTTCTTGCAATAATAAAGTTTTCCTTTTCAATATAACCCATTTTTATTATTATTTAATACATTTTCCATAATTTGTACTTTTAAGAAAATATTAGGGTTCGAGCTCTGGCGGCAACCACCGTTAGTATCGCGCACCATGGCAACCCTCATATCACGCCATACAAAATGAACGGAACATTTCCAACCCTATATTGGAATTTCGTTCACACTATTACAAAGTCGTGCGCATACCGGCAAATAAAAAGAAAATTTAACTTCGTGCCGGTCGGGTGTTAGCAGTGCAAGACGGAAAAAAAATTATAATAAACGAATTAAATATTTTAAGAAATTCTCAAAAATTTTGTTAACTTATTGCAAAAAAATAAAATCAATGTGACAAATATAAAAGAAAAGTGAAGTGAGTTGAAAATAATTTGCATACCTGCGGGGAAAAGTAAAACCATCATAACGAGTTAACAAAGCAGTAAAGAAAAGAGAAAAAAAAAGATATACATAACTGCTAATTGAATAATAAACTATTCAACAGCCCTTGCTAAGGCGATCAAAGCAGGACGACGACGACGACGGCAATTAACGTTTGTTGAGACACAAGCTGGAAAATCTTTCTAATAAGGGAAGTTTTACGCTATAGCTGAGTTTCACAAACAACAACAGTGAGGCCGCCTTCATATAGGCCCACTGCAACAACACCAACAGCATTACCAACAACAGTGGGGTCGCCTTACAAATGGCCACTGCACCAGCAACAACAACAACAGTGAGGCCACCACATATAGGCCCACTGCAACGGCAACAACAACATTAACAACAACAGTGATACCGCCTTCATATAGGCCCACTGCAACAACACCGGCTAGAAAAACCACAGTGAGGCCGCCTCATATAGGCCCACAGCAACATAAGCGCGCAGCCAACGCGCAACAACAACAATTACCAGCATCAGCAACCACAGTGAGGCCACCTTAATATAGGCCCACTGCAACAACAACCGCGCGCAGCCAACGCGCAAATACAACAACACCGGCTAGAAAAACCCCAGTGAGGCCGCCTCATATAGGCCCACTGCATCAATAATAACAACCGCGCGCAGCCAGTGCCAACAGCCCCAAATACCGGCCACAACAAAGCATCAGAAACAAGTAGCGCAGCCAGCGGCAATAAAAACAACAGCGCGCAGCCAACGCGCAAATACAACAACAACCAGCTTTAACAACAATGAGGCCGAATCATATAGGCCCTCTACAAACGCGCTAACAACAACAAGCGCTGCAAAAACAGCAACGCACAGCTACTACAGCTAGCGCCAATGACAACCAACTTTAACAACAGTGAGACCGCCTCATATAGGCCCACTGCATCGGCAACAACAATAACAACGTGCAAATAAGCGCAGCAAATAAGCACCATCAACAAGCGCTAACAACAACAACAGCGCGTAGCAAGCGCCAAAAACAACAGCGCGCAGCCAACGCGCTAATACAACAACAACCAGCTTTAACAACAGTGAGGCCGAATCATATAGGCCCACTACAAACGTACTAACAACAACCAGCGCTGCAAAAACAACAACAACCATAACAACAACGCGCAGCTACTACAGCTAGCGCCAACGACAGTCGGCTTTAACAACAGTGAGGCCGTCTCATATAGGCCCACTGTAACGGCAACAACAACAATAACCAAGAGCAGCCAGCGCCAACAACAACAACAGCGCGCAGCCAGCGCCAACAACCTATACAACAACACCAGCTAGAACAACAGCAGTATAGGCCCGCTGCAGCTACAACAACAAATACAGCATCACCAGGTAGACCAGCGGCAGTGAGGTCGCCTTGTCAAAGGCCCACTGCAACAGCCAACAAAAACAACACCAGCTAGAACAACCACAATGAAGCCGCCCAGTTAAAGGCCCACTGCAACGCCACCAACAACTACAAAAAACCGGCGATGACATCCTCGGTGAGTCCGTGCCAATTGGCACGTTAAACTAGAATTAGTTTTTGCTTGTTTAACTGAATTGAAATGATAGGAAGATAGGAGCGGCAAATTAACTTTAACAAAAAAAATATATAAATATATAAATAAGAGAGAAAAATGTTTTGAAGAAAAAAGAGAGGAAATCAAATTTAAAATTAGGATTTTGTCTACATAATAAGAAAATAAGTTTAAATAAGTTAGGAACATATAACTAAAATAAACCTAAATTTGAAAATGAAATAAAAATGTAAATGAATAGGATAGGGGATAAAATATTGGATTTAAACTAAACACAAGGAGATGAAATATTAAATTATAAGCTAAAGTTAAATTTGGTAACTTAAGGAAATGTAAAGGTTAGGGAGGGGAAATAAAAACCTTAAAATTTAAACTTAGGGAAAATAATAATAATAACAAATAAATCAAATATAAAAAAAAGAAAGGGAAAATTATTTCCTATAAATAATATAAATATAATACTTCTTATAAATAAATAAATAGTTTAACAAAAAAAAGATAACAAAATAAAAGGCCACTATAATAAATAAATAAATGAGATAAAACTAAAACGAAATATAAGACAAAACATAAACATACCTTAAGCAATTAATTAAATAGCTAATCAAAAACCCTAAATTGGTAATTAAGTGAATGCGCACTTATTGAGGGGTTTTGTGGGAATCAATAATCTTTTTTTTTATACATTTATATTTTTGTTATTCTGAAGCGTAATTATGCGCAGCTATGTGAGAGAACATATAGGGTAGAACTTAATTAAAGTTAAGATTTTGTAAAATGAATTTTAAATAAAATTGTTTATAAAAATTGGAATGCTGATGTTCCTTATGATTTAGAAGGTATAGGTGGGTTGGATAAGGGGCCATCGAAATCAGGTGCGTCGATGGCCATGGACGAGGGTGGGCCAAGCACCGGGCGCTGCAATAACACCCGCGGCGCCCCTTTATGTTGTTCGGCCTTATATTTTTTTAATTTCAGCCGTTGTAGCCGGTCGTTTCCGGCTCCTTTAAGTTCAAATTTTGGTTAGTTTTCAGTTATTTTTGATTTTCAATTTTAAATTCAAGTTTTGTCTTTCAGTTAGTTTCTGGTTACTTTTCTGACTTAAACGGGTTTTTTCTTTTTTTTAAACTTATTCAAATTTTCAGTTAGTTTTCGTTGTTTTAAAATTTTGTTTTGCCTTTGAGTTGCCAGTTAAGTTTCTTTTGAATTTGAATTTAACCGGCCTCATTTGTTGTCTTTTCTTGAATTTTTGAATTTTAACGGGTTGTCCGTGGCATCCGGGTTTAACCGGATGTTCGTTTTCAGTGTTGTTTCTGCGTTTTGATAGGCATGATAGGAATTTTTCTGTTTATGGCGCAGGACAGTAAGGTAGGCAAGAACCCACCCCAGCCGAAAATGACTAGCCACAGTGCACCTCGAAATCATGCCGACCGCCTTCCTTACTGCTCCATTTTAGATGCGTTGAAACATAACAGCTTTTCTGTTATTCGGTGCTGGCGACATTTTAATATGTGCAGGATGTAAACAAACCGGCATTTTAATGTGTGTTGTCAAAAGAAGAGTTCACACTTGTACTGATACACAATGGTGATACTAACCCTTCGATACGTCCTTCGGAGACCTTAGTACGACCGAGAAACCTGCGCCTAGTCCTGGCAAAAGCGGGACAGTTGAGCATGAAGTGATCTGATGATTCCACCTCGTCATCGCCCATGCAGCTTACGCAGTTCGCATTTTCAGCAATGTTTAAGCGCACCGCATGGATTCCCATCGGACAGTGCCCCGTCAACACTCCAATCATAATGGAAAGATGTGCCTTGGAGAACCTGAGTGGTTCCGACGATCGCCTGGAGTCAACCACTGGCCAGAAGGACTTCGACACCTTACAAGAGGTGGTATCAGCCCAGCGCTTGCTTAACTGATCTGAAGCCCATCTACTCAAAAGCAGACCACAGGTTGCAAGGGGAATACCAAGTGTTCCGAAGGCACCCATTTCCATTTCAAGAGTGCCCTCCCTGGCCAAGTGATCCGCATGGTAATTGCCGGGAATGTCTAAATGGCCTGGCACCCAAATAATTTTTATTTTAAAATAGTTGGCCGCAACCGTAAGCGAATCCAGACAGTCGATCACTATCCTCGATCGAACGTTGCCAGCACTCAGCGCCATGATTTCCGCTTGACTGTCGGAGTAGATGTTAAACTCCTTGACCGCGAATGCGCCGGACAGCATCCCGGGTATCCCAAACTTCGTGCACTATGGTCCGAATTCATGCACTATGGTACACAACAGCAGCGTCAACGTATAGTAGCCCACTTCTTCGATTGGCAAATACGGAGTGGCAATAATATTTCCACTTTAGGTGCATTTTCAGTCACGACATTATCACATACACTACTACTATTATTGCTTTCATTGTTATGAAGAATAAAATAATTCCAATTGGTAATAGCGACAATGCCACCAGAACGCACGCTGTATAACTCCGTATTAGCCATAGACGCATCCAAGCGCTGTTGTTACCCCAGCATAGCATAGCGCGATTGAAGACGGTCGTATACCAACGCAAGCGCATAAATTGCACCGTCAGCCCCGTGTTCTTCAGAAACGCATCATAGGGATAGTGCATGTCACTCTATTCGGGAGCCACGCTCTTTTTTGGGTTTGTCATCGGTATCCATAAAGCAACACCGGTCATGGCGTTCACAATGCTTAATAACTTCTTCCTTTGAGCTGAAATCCACTTGCATATTTAATAGTGGGTCGCCGCTTCAAAACTCGAATATTAGCTTTTACTCAACCTTAAATTTTTAACTTACCAAGGGGTCCATCCTATTAAGGGATTTTCCCAGCGTTCACGATTGTCGAATTCAATTTGCCAATGATTGACATTATCCGTGCCACTTTGCATAGCATTTTTTGGTGGTATATGTATGCATACACGTCGAACTTGGGATTTACGTTTACTTTGGTGGGTCTGATTGCACCGCTAAGCTGTTTCTTGCGCTCGACTTATTCTGGGCGTGCAAAAGCTGTGGAAACTTCAATTGGCGGAGCGTCGCGTGCGCCCACAGAGGATATGGTGCGAGTGCAGTTGGACATCGTCTTCGCGCTTTAAAGAAATAGTAGGTTAATAGTATGAAAAACACAGAAAATTGATGAAATATTTACCATTTTCAGGCAAGCATTAAAAAGCAAAGACACTGGAAGACTGATAGCATCGCTAAACATTTTTATAAATACCGGAGCAAATCCTCCAAGGTCTAGACTAGTACTAGATGTCAAGTTTGATATTGCTTGTGAGACGTCATCTGAAGAAATATCAAAGACTGAAATAGAATTTAGGCTGACAATAGGATCGAAAAATTCAGAGCCAGTATCAGGAATCCAATCACTGTTCTCATATACCTCTTGAAAAAAACTCTGCAACGCTTCCAAGGGATTTTCCGATACCGCACCATCATACTCGAGACTAGTAGGAAAACCATTAGTTCTCCGTTTATTTTTATAAAAAGCCAACACTTCCTTGGGTTGCTTTGAAGGTCCAACTCCATATTAGATATGTAATGAGTGTATAAAATAGATAAAAGTTTCGAGAACACTGTTGCACGAATAACCCAGAAATGTGTAGACATATCTAGGTTATGAAGCTGCAGTCTGCTAGGGTATATAAATGCGCAAAAACAACGCACATCAATCAGTTTATTTTGAAGTGTTGTACAGTGAAGTACTGAACAGTGAATTAACCCGCGATATTGTACCACGGTTTTTAGTAATGAATAAAGCGTACTAATTATTAAGCAGAATCTTGGTGTTTTATTTAACGTACAGTGATCGAACTCAGGGAAAATAGTCGAGGAATCATCGAATTCGTCACAATATGACAATTGTTATTTTATCGCAGATTATTTTTGTGTTGTTGTTGGCGACCGCCGTGGTGTAGCGGTTAAGTGTTCGGCCTTCTACACCAAGTCGTGGCGGTTCGATGCCCGGCAAAAGTAACATCAAAAATTATGATAACCTGTAGGTATATCGCCGCCATTAGTTTTTTTTTTTTTTTTTTTTTTTTATTTACCATTGTGCTTCTTGAGCAGTTTTTGCAATTACTTGACACACTAAAGATATATTGCGATAAATTTATAAATTTTTTTTATCACATAAATCGTATTACGTTATATTTCCCACCATTTAAAAAAAATGTGTGTAAATATAAATAAACATACATTTTTCCTACGCGAAGAAAAAGTAAACAACACTTTAACAACACAAAAATAAAAATAAAAAAACTAATGGCGGCGAAATACCAACAGGTTATCATAACCTCTACCGAGATTTTTAGCCGAGCTTCTCTTTCCAACATGTGGTGTGTTGCTTTTGAGTTTTCCTACAAGTTGGCGGGACCTACAATTTTTTGCCGACTCTGAACGGCACTTGCAAAGCAAATTAATTTTTTGCTAAGATGCTTCTCATGGCAGAAATACACCCGGAGAGTTTGCCAAACTACTGCCGAGGGTCGACCCCGTTTAGAAAAATTCTTTTTCTAAATAATTTTTGATGTTAGTTTTGCCGGGCATCGAACCGCCACGACTTGGTGTAGAAGGCCGAACATTAACCGCTACACCACGGCGGCCGCCAACAACAACACAAAAATAATCTGCGATAAAATAACAATTGTCATATTGTGACGAATTCGATGATTCCTCGACTATTTTCCCTGAGTTCGATCACTGTACGTTAAATAAAACACCAAGATTCTGCTTAATAATTAGTACGCTTTATTCATTACTAAAAACCGTGGTACAATATCGCGGGTTAATTCACTGTTCAGTACTTCACTGTACAACACTTCAAAATAAACTGATTGATGTGCGTTGTTTTTGCGCATTTATATACCCTAGCAGACTGCAGCTTCATAACCTAGATATGTCTACACATTTCTGGGTTATTCGTGCAACAGTGTTCTCGAAACTTTTATCTATTTTATACACTCATTACATATCTAATATGGAGTTGGACCTTCAAAGCAACCCAAGGAAGTGTTGGCTTTTTATAAAAATAAACGGAGAACTAATGGTTTTCCTACTAGTCTCGAGTATGATGGTGCGGTATCGGAAAATCCCCTTGGAAGCGTTGCAGAGTTTTTTCAAGAGGTATATGAGAACAGTGATTGGATTCCTGATACTGGCTCTGAATTTTTCGATCCTATTGTCAGCCTAAATTCTATTTCAGTCTTTGATATTTCTTCAGATGACGTCTCACAAGCAATATCAAACTTGACATCTAGTACTAGTCTAGACCTTGGAGGATTTGCTCCGGTATTTATAAAAATGTTTAGCGATGCTATCAGTCTTCCAGTGTCTTTGCTTTTTAATGCTTGCCTGAAAAAAGGTACTTTTCTCGATTCTTGGAAAGCTTGTACAATCTCGCCAACATATAAGTCTGGTAATCGTAACAACATTAAAAACTATAGACTTATTGTAAAACAATGTACATTTGCCAAAATATTCGATAATATTTTGAATAATAAATTTTACCAGTACTCTATAGATATCTTTAGCCGATTTCAGCATGGGTTTCTCCCAGGTAGATCCACCTGCCACCAATCTTCTAATTATTACGAACCAAATTGTTAAGGCGCTGGAGCAAAAATATCAATTGGACGTAATATATATGGACTTTTCTAAAGCTTTCGATAAAGTCAATCATTCTGTTTTACTCCACAAACTCTCTCTATATGGAATATCAGGTTCGCTTCTGAAGTTCTTCGAAAGTTTTTTGGTCAACAGAAAGCTTTTAATTACGATTGGCCCAACTAAATCTGACAGAGTTGTTAATGCTTGGTCTGGAATCCCTCAAGGTACTCATTGTGGACCTTTGCTTTTCATACTTTTTATTAACGACTTAGCACAACATTTCAATTTCGCAAAGTTCCTTATGTTTGCTGATGATGTTAAACTTTATATAAAGTCAAGTGATTGTCAAAATTTACAATCTGACCTTGAGATATTTCAGCGGTGGTGTTCTGCCAATAATCTGTTTCTTAATACGAGCAAATGCAATGTGGTTTCTTCCTCTAAAACACTTAGTCCTCTTGCGTCGGTTTATTCAATAAATAACTTTAACTTCAATCATTTGGAGGAGATTAAAGATCTCGGAGTGATTTTCGATATGAAACTGACATTCAGTAGACATGTTGATCTTGTTCTTTCAAAAGCACGTTCCATGCTGGGTTTCATTAGAAGGAATTCGAAAGAATTTAAGGATCCTTGTACATTGAAGTCTCTATACATCTCTTTAGTAAGGAGTCACCTGGACTATTGCTGTGTTGTGTGGAGTCCATACTCTCCACCTCACATTGGCGAAGTTAAACTGGCCTTGCGATATGCCGTCGTACGACAGCAAGTGGAAACTTCTTGGCTTGCAATCCTTGGAAGATCGCAGAACTTGTTTTTCGCTAATGTTTGCTTATAACTTAGTGAACCGAAGGATTGACTGTGATGAACTTCTCAGTTTAATAAATTTCAATACCATGTCACGTGAATTAAGGAATAATCGATTACTTATTGAAACGTCACATAGGACTAATTATGGTTATAATGAACCGATTTCGCGATGTATACGTCCTTGTAATAAGTATGCACATTTAATAGATTTCAATGCAAGTATTTATATCTTTAACCCTAGAACACACACCCGGGTACAAATGTATCCACTTTCAACTTTGAAGTGTTGTAACTTTTGAACCGCTACACCTATATCTACGATCTAGGAAGATTATTTATTTTTGAGTTCAAATTCAAAATTTGCACCAGATCGGATCATTGGTTCAGGAGCTACAGCCTTCCAAACACATTATATACGTAAACACACACCCGGGATACGTTTGTACCCCAATAGTAAAAATCCTCATAATAATAAAAAAAAAACATTTTTTATATTATTTTTTTATTTGAAAAATTAAAAATATTCATTTCACACATTAGATTATTGACTTTTATTATAAAAATTATAAAAATGCATCTTATATCTAAGGAAAATCATGGCAAATAGAGCAATTTGTTGATGTGACCGAATGTTCAAGACACATTGGCTTCTTACATTTGGCGCACAGCTTTCTGGTTTTTCTACGGCGTTTTTCCTCTTGTGCGTAACATAAATAGCAAGATCCGCACACAGGTTTTGGCGTGCGCGCTGCGGCAGATGTTGATGCTGCTGTTGACACCATTGATTCCACCGGTCGGTTGAAATATGCTTCAATAGCAATTTTAGTCGAAAAATTTCGCGTCACTTGACGATTTATGGCTCTGGCTTCAATAATGGGCATACACAATGCTTCAGCCAAGCTGCGCAGGATCAGCTCACGCTTGTTTGATCTCCAAGGCAACATAGGGTTATTCAAATCGTAGACAATGTAGGCTGCAAGAGCTGTAATGTCCAACATGTTGAAGAACATCGCTACTGGCCATCGTTTTGTTTGTCTTTGTGTTGGATATTCCGCAAACATTTGGTCCATTCGATCAACACCACCTTTGGCACGATTATAATATTCAATTATTTCAGGTTTCCCACTGTCAGCTATTTCAGCATCATTATGCATGGTCGACCCTCGTGAAGGGTGGGTACCTTGCCGCGGTACGAGGGCTTAAGTCGATAGCCACAGGGCTACGCTGCCCTTGTGATCATAGCTCCGTACGGCACTTCATCACGAGAGCAGCCTAGCCTCTCTGGCGCGACGACAAAGATCTTCCCCCTCCCAATCCAGGGTGTTACGCGAAACCGTGCCCATTGGACGTTTGCAGCCGGGAGGCAAATCGTGGCTGTATTTGAACGGAGCCTCTCTGACACCGGGTCGCCTCAGAGAGTAAGCATGGCCTTACCGCGGTACGGGGCTCTGCCGCGGCGGACGACACATTTTCCCCTACTCTTCCCTTGACCCTAAGCTGGCCTTGTCCGGCGATGGGTCGTACGAACAAGATGAACTCGAATAACCAATAAAAACGAAAAACCCAAAAAACAAACAACGCCAAATTTCACTCCTCAGCAAAGGAGAGCTATGGAGGAGCAGGCGAGAAAGCAACAACAACGCCGGAGGACAACCTCCGTTCCACAATCAAGGGGGGATCGACAGCGATGGCAACTACGAGTCGGTCAACCAACCCTCTATCGAGTAAGATTGACTTGATGGGAGCTAGCACCAGTGCGGTTGCCAACGCAGCTAAGCGGACAACGGCGGATGCTAAACTCCCATCAACCTCTGATATGAAAACCAGTATCTTTACGTCTGTGGCAGCGGTCTCACGACCTGGCCTCGGAGTTTCGAAGGGGAAGGAAGCTGCAACTGAGATTTCGTCAAGGGGAGCGACCGCGATGGCAACTACGGGTCTGCACTCCCGGGAGACATCTCCCCGCCGCTTCACATACCACGAGAAAAGATTGGCTGCAAAGATCCTGAAGAGGTATGAAGGGGTACCGCAGGAGTCGCTGTCGCCGAATTCCAGTAAATCGGTAGAGCTAGCGAAAGCTGTGATACCGGATTTCCAAAAATCTTACATGCCAAAGAGGTTAAAAGTTAACCCTTTCAAGCGCCAGAGATCGGACCTGGAGTTAAATCCCCCTCCCAAGCGGCATCAGAATACCTCTGGAGCGGGCAAACTAAGCTTTGCTGAGGTAACCAAGGACAGGATCCTTATAGGCGTCCTTGACCGAGGCAATGACCGTCTGGCCATCCCCAAGGACCGGTGGCGTTACGTGCGAAATGAACTCGGCAACATTCTTCTCAACGTTGCTCCGGAGTTTCCGGGTAGTTCGGCGCGAGTAACGGATGCGGGCTGGCACCAGGGCCAGATCAAATTACTCGCATGCGAGGATGCAAAAACCGTAGCACTGTATAAGGCAGCAGCTGCTAAACTGGGTGCAGTCTACAAGGGCGCAAAGATAGAGGTCGTCGACTGGAAGGACATTCCAGCTCGTCCAAGGGCAAGGGCGTGGATTCCGGCCATCCCTGACGAACCCGACAGAATTCTCGGGATGCTACGGCTAATGAATCCGTCCCTCCCAACGCATGACTGGAGTGTCAATCTGGTCGGGGATGCGGTGGGGCCCGACAGACAGGTGGTGTTCACCATAAATAAAGAGTCAATCGAGCCCCTCAAAAGGTGCAATGGCCTAGTAAACTACAGCGTAGGCCAGATCGTTATCCACGTATATCGTGGTGATGCTCAGCGCGCTGCCTTCTCGGCTGCTCCGGGGGAACGGGAAAACGAATTACCAGAAGAGGAAGCGGAGGATTCCGATGCGGAAAGCATGTTATCCGCCACGTCCCTTGCCGATATTGCTGTGAACAACTCGGAGATGGAGGACAGCCTACAGGACGAGGAAGTCCTCGACGCCACGGTGGTAGCAGCCAACGCTGAGCGATTAACATCTAACGCTACAGGCAGCAGGACTCCTGCAACGCCATATCAGGCAGTTAATCGGAACAACTCGTCGTTGATAGGCAACCTCCGGGATGGGGCAAACCTCGACGACATGGGGACGGCAGGGAAGTCTGTGCGCTCTCATGTTGGTGGTGCTTCAGATTAATCTGCACAAATCTAAAGTGGCTTCGGCTGCTTTAAGTAGTCGTCTTTCTTGGCGACGTGGATGTGGTCCTCATCCAAGAACCCTGGGTCAATAGCTCGAGAATCTGCGGATTGGGGACTAAGGGCTTCAAGCCATTCGAGCCAGCGAGGAGAGCAAAGTCCGAACGTGTATTTTGGTCAAGTCTGAGTTGAACTCCTTTCTCCTACCTAACTACACCAATGGTGATATTACCGCTATCAGTCTAACGGTCGACAGCACCCGCCTGACGGTGGCGTCGGTCTATATGCCCTACGACGCCGAAGAACCCCCACCACAAACGGAGGTGAAAGACCTGGTGTCAAATTTCTGCACGGGTAATCTTATTATTGGAGCGGACGCTAATGCTCACCATGTCCAATGGGGGAGTTCCCATATCAATTCCAGGGGCGAGTCTCTGTTTGATTACCTCTTAACAACCAATCTGGTAATTTGCAACGTGGGTAATGAGCCTACTTTTATCACTAAGACCCGTAGGGAGGTCATAGACCTCACTATCTGTAGTGAAGGCGCTTATGGGTGGGTCAGAAAATGGCGGGTTCTGGAAGAACATTCATTCTCCGACCACCGTTACATAGAAATGGTTTTAGACTTTATTGTAGAACAACCAATCATGAAGCGCAATCCACGTAACACAAATTGGCAGTTACACAATGAAATATTAGACAGAGACATCCCAGTACTGCCCTCACAAGCCCCCTCATCAGTAGAGGAGCTGGAGGATCTTTTTACTACATTTACATCGGCGCTCTCAAATGCTCTAGGACAGGCTTGTCCAGTGCCAAAACCACGCGGTAAACACAGGCCACATTGGTGGTCCTACGATTTGGACTCGTTCCGAAAATCATGCCGGAAACAATTTAACAAGGCCAAGAGCCTCGGCTCTGAGCCTCATTGGCACGAATATAAAGCTAAACTTAGGGCCTACAAAAAAGCTCTGAGACAGGCGAAGAGAACTTCGTGGAGAAATTTCTGCACTGGCGTCGAAAAGGTCGACGACACAGCGAGACTTAGACGAGTCCTCTCGAAAAGTCAAACAGCCATCAGCTATTTGCGAAAAACTGACGGATCCTGGACCAGCACGGAAGAGGAAACCTTTGAGCTGCTCTTGAACACACATTTTCCGGGGAATCTGCATGACGCACCACTAGTATCTGCAACAAACCTGGCAGTAAAAATACCCATCACTGAGGAAAGGGTAAGGTGGGCAGTTATGAGCTTTGAACCGTATAAGGCTGCCGGGCCGGACGGGATTATCCCCGCGCAACTTATAAACACGTTGGAGACATCAGCTAAATGGCTGGTATTTCTCTTCACAGCCTGCCTGGCTCTCAACCACATTCCGGGCTCCTGGAGAAGCGCCACGGTCAGGGTAGTGTTTATCCCTAAGGCTGGGAAGGCATCCCACTACGAGCCAAAAGATTACAGACCGATCAGTCTCTCGTCCTTTGTACTCAAAACCTTTGAGAGGATACTAAGCCACTACCTTTCAACGACTATTGATAGCAACCTTATTTCTAGCTATCAGCATGCATACACCAAGAGTAAATCAACAGAAACTGCTCTGCACAGCCTAGTATCTGTCATTGAGAAATCGCTGTGTGAAAAGGACTACTGTCTCGTGGCCTTCTTAGACATTGAGGGGGCTTTCAACAATATAAGCCCGGAGGCGATCAACTCCGCTCTAACTAATCTGGGCGTAGATAGACCTCTAACTGGTTTAATTGACCAACTTCTAAGAGGAAGGAAAATAGCTTCTTCACTTGGTACGGTCGAGTTATCACGCTATGTCACAAGGGGAACGCCCCAGGGTGGTGTTCTTTCCCCGCTTTTATGGAACCTCACAGTCAACTCGTTGCTACGTGACACAAGCTGGGGGGGCGGGAAGATAGTGGCATACGCAGACGATTTAGCTATTGCATTCAGAGGCAAGTTCCCACAAACTCTGTGTGACCTGATGCAAGTAGCACTGCGAGAGGTTTCGAGGTGGTCCTCTCGCTGCGGACTTAGTATCAACCCGGGGAAAGTGGAACTTGTCCTCTTCACCAACCGGTACAAAATACCGCCACTAAGCCTACCAGAACTAGATGGCACGCGCCTGGGCTTGTCGGATAAGGCCAAGTTTCTAGGCATAGTTCTGGACAGGAAACTGAATTGGAAGGAGAATGTTCTTCAGCGCCAGAAGAAAGCTTGCATCGCTCTTTACACATGCAAAAGAGCCATTGGCAAAAAATGGGGGCTCAGCCCTAGAGTATGCAGATGGATCTACACGGCCATCATTCGCCCAATCATGCTGTATGGAGTCGTCGTATGGTGGCCGGCACTGAGCAAGACAACATACCTGAATCTGTTGCGGAAAGTCCATAGATCCAATATGATCTGTATAAGCGGTGCGCTAAGGACAACGCCCAACGAAGCCCTCCAGGCCATTCTGGGCATTTTGCCACTTGATCTGGAAGGGTTTCGGTCAGCGGCGGCATCAGCTCTGCGCCTAAGAGAAACCTCCAGTTGGGGTGCGGGTACTATTGGACACTCCAGTATTCTGGAATCTTACAGCTTTCTCCCTTTAAGCACAGATCGTTGTGCGACCACTACAGTCGGGGGTAGCTGCTTCAAAATAAACATTCCCAGCAGAGAAGACTGGGAGAGGACGGATTGGTGTCCCGAAACAAATGGTGGCACTTCCATATACACCGACGGCTCGAAGTTGGACGGCAGAGTTGGAGGAGGGGTTTATTCAAGGGATTTGGACCTTGAACTCTCCTTCAGACTACCTGATCATTGTAGCGTCTTCCAGGCGGAAGTCTCGGCAATCCGGGACGCCGCGGCCTGGTTAAGCAAACGTGTTATCGGAGGAGATATCACTATTTTCAGCGATAGCCAGGCGGCAATCAAATCCCTTGGCTCATACACGTTCAACTCTGAACTGACGCTCAGCTGTCGTCGATCTCTTCAGGAGATGGCCCAACAGAACCGCGTAAACCTCATATGGGTCCCGGGACATAGGGACATTGAGGGAAACTGTAAGGCAGACGAGCTTGCCAGGCAGGGCACGACCAAGCAGGTTCTTCGGGATAAAGAGCGCTTAGGTATGCCGTTTGCCACATGCAAACTAATGCTGAAGGAGCACACACTCCGTCAAGCCAACGAAAGATGGCTGCAATCCCCAGGGTGTCGGATATCGAAACAAACCTGGCCAAAATGGGATCTTAAAAGGTCTAGACGCATTTATGCCCTAACTAGGAGGGAAATCTGCATATTGATAGGGGTATTAACCGGTCACTGCCTCATTGGTAGGCATGCAGAAAGGCTAAGTGTGCCCTACCGACGATGCTGCAGGAGTTGCAAAGATGATGAGGAGGAGGAGGAAACGGTGGAGCACCTCATCTGCAACTGTCCGGCTTTAAGCGGCGTGAGAACGCGCTTCTTGGGAGTTCCGTTCCTAGATAGTCTAAGCCAGATCGCGGAACTGGACATAAAGGACTTGATGGGCTTCATAAAGTCATCTAAGTGGTTCGAGGAGGAGTAACGGTGTCGGTTTAGGAGTGTCAGTCCCGGGATTCTGCTATGTGGAAAATCCCAACAACTCAGGGATTTTCCATATGGCTGGGTCCCGGGGCTGACTTTCCTTGTGTTGGTGGTATCACAACGGGCCTTCAAAACTGGCCTAAGTGTGCCTCTGCGGCAGCCACTTGAATCTACCTACCATGCATGGTCGAAAGCAAAATTACTGCCTTATTTTTTTTGGGAACATGAGAGCACATTGTCACATTATTTTTGAAGCCAAATGTCGTTGAACCAATTGTCCTGTTTTGGTTCGGCTTCATTTCTTGAGGAATATATGATTTGTTTTTGCGCAAAGTTCCAACGATCGTGAGTTTCCAGGTGAGAAGCAGTTCTGCAACTGGCAAGGTCGTAAACAAATTGTCCATTGTAATGTTTCGGCCACTTCTTTGGTATTTGGCAGACAAATCCTTCACCACTTGTTCGCCTTGGCTAGTTTCCCTACCAGTTTCTGCTTGGCCAGTATATATTTGTCCATGCAGTGGATATGCATTTGTGGCATCGCAACTCCACCAAACCTAAGGAAATAATTGTTCATCAATCGTCAAGCATGAGCTGGGCTTGTAATGTGCAGCAAGATTATTGTTCATCATCGTCCACAACTCACTGATCGGTGCTGCTTTATCAGTTAGTAAGCGTGTTGCATGAGTGTTTTTATCGTCAAATCTTAGGAACCGCAATATCGAACAGAAACGGTTGACTCCAATTGTGGCGCGATATAAAGGATAGTTTTTGATGCTCCATAAATCTCGAACATGTTCTCCATTGCTATGGTTCGCACCAGTCATAATAAGTATGCCAAAAAATGCATACAGCTCTGTTATTGACACAGGCGTCAATGACTTAGGAGTTGTGTTTGGATGCGCATTGTTGTAAGCATCATAAGTTTCTTTTGCTAACTTATTTGTGTGGCGCATAATTATATCAGCCATTTGAACGTTCATGAAACATTTGAATGTTTGCTCTATTGACAACATTTCAGTGCATCTAGCTGGTCCAGAACGTTCTCTTATAATATTTTGTCTGAGTACCTGACGACTTACATTTGGTTCTTTCATCCACTAGCAGGTAATTCATTATTTTTCTTCTACTTCTTCTTCTTCATCATCCTCATAGTCCGAATAATCAGGTAATACTTCTGCGGCACTTTGCGAAACTTCAGCATCGTCATCATCAATTTCAATGTCATTGATTTGAATTTCTTCTTCATCTTCTGAGTCAAAATCAAAGGGAGCGTCATCGTCACAACTTTCATCAAATAAAGATTGTATATATGATTCTCGCTGTTCCTCAGTTAGCCTGCATAATAAAAAAAATTAGTATATGTTTACATTGTTGCTTATTTTACATTTTTTACCTTCTATATGCTGCACTTGATAAATATTCGTTTCTTCTTGAAGCCATTTCGTATCCAGTTATTTATAGTTTCAGTTATATTTATTTTCACTTATATTTTCACTTCTTATACTTTTGAGCACCAAAACAATAATGAAAATATCAACAGGCAGCATTTATAACACCTCGTGTGAAAACAACCCTTGCAGCTGCATAAAAAATACAAAACCCAGTTATACCAGTGTATTTGCTACCTACGTACCCATACCTTGCGCGACCTTTTTGCACATGGGTGAGGCCATCTCAAGTGAACATCAAATTTACCAAGTGTTCGAATAACCAAACAAATTTTATTTCACATTAAAGCCTTATAAAAGGGTAGGAAATCCTGTTAATTTTTTTCTCGTTAAATTTTTATAACCAATTGAATTTTTTCGCATCAAATCGGTCAAACATTTTTTTCTCAGAAATTACTGAACCGATTTTAATAATTTTTTTTTGAAACTTATAAAACAATGCACTATAATTTTGAATTTTTTTTTATACACAAATTAAATTTTTTTTTGTTAAATAACATTAATTGTTATAAACAAATTATTATATAACTAACTTCTGCGACTCTGAAAAAAAATTAAATAACAGTAAATTATGTGGTATTCAATTATATTTTTATTTCTGAAAAAAAAAAAAAATGGGGGGCCAGCAATAGTTTCCTTATAATAACGTTATATGTGCGAGTGCATCCGCGGCTTCGCATACTACACTTCGCATGAGTTACTATATGTACAAGTGTACATATGCTAACCACAGCGCTTTAACATAATAATGAGAGTTATTACATTAACCTTATTCACTGTTAGATAATATTTATGTTAATTGATATCAATGGACATGTTTGATTGAAAAGTTCTTGACATGCCTAGCAGCGTAGCTTTACTATAGATGCTAAGTATATGAATGAATATGGGGAAATGAATGAATGTCGGGAAGTATGATTGTACTTAATGTGTGTAAATAGGTATGTATGCTGGGGAATTGAAATGGGACTGTTTCAACAACAACAATTAGCTAGGAAATATTAAAAAGGTCAAGTTCATTGGAACTGAGCAGTTAGATAGCTTGGTGCATCTAACTGCATAATTGTACGACTTTGATTTTTAAGTAATAAGCTCTTTGATTTGAATTTAAAAATTTAGTCGCAAGCGGATGTTATTTTAATAAAGACTTGTTACCTATATCACGTTAATTTTTTCAAAAACAAAGTATACTGTGAATAATAGTTTCTAAACAGATAAATTTATAAGTCGACTGGCGTGGATTTCCCAATTTCGTTAATTAGTAAAGTGCCAAATCCACACCGGTGTTGTAATCCTTTGCAAAAGAAAAATCACTGTCGCGTTTACAAAGATTTAGTGCAAGTAAATGAAAAGTACAGTGAAAAGTTCAGTGGTCTTATCGGCCAATACATATGTCGCCCTTGCAAACGTGCTTTGTACGCAAAATCTAGTGAACTGAAAAATACGTCTATCGAAAAAGATGCAATTAACTCGCGTGATAGTTCTCCGGAAAAAATCATTGTGCCTGATGATGATGTAAATGCTGATCCAGAGTTCGATAGTGAAATTGTTGACAAATTAATAAGCGTAGATAAAATAAATAATTTGTTTGAACAATGTGATGTGAGCCTTTCAACAATATAAGGCCGGAGACTATTAACGCTGCTTTAACAAACCTGGGCATAAATAGGTCTCTTATTGGACTAATTGATCAACTACTAAAGGGAAGGAAAATAGTTTCTTCACTGGGAACAGTTGATCTTTCACGCTATGTCACAAGAGCAACGCCTCAGGGTGGTGTTCTCTCCCCGCTCCTATGGAACCTCACCGTAAACTCGCTGCTACGAGACACAAGGTGGGGGGCGGGAAGATAGTGGCATATGCAGACGATTTAGCTATTGCATATAGGGGCAAATTCCCACAAACCCTGTGTGACTTGATGCAAGTAGCACTGCGAGAAGTTTCTTCATGGTCCTCTCGCTGCGGACTTAGCATCAACCCGGGAAAGGTGGAGCTTGTCCTTTATACCAGGCGGTACAAGATACCACCGTTGAACCTACCAGAACTAGATGGCGTGCGCCTGAACTTAGCTGACAAAGCCAAATTCCTAGGCACAGTTCTAGATAGAAAGCTTAACTGGAAGGAGAATGTCATCCAGCGCCAGAGGAAAGCGTGCATTGCACTTTACACGTGTAAAAGAGCCATTGGCATAAAATGGGGGCTCAGCCCCAAAATTTTCAGATGGATCTACACTGCGATAATCCAGCCAATTATGCTGTATGGTGTCGTGGTATGGTGGCCTGCGCTAAGAAAGGCAACAAACCTAAATCTGTTAGGGAAAGTCCACAGATCGAGCATGATCTGTATAAGCGGGGCGTTAAGAACAACGCCCAATGAAGCTCTCCAGGCCATTCTTGGCTTTTTGCCACTCGATCTGGAAGGGTACCGGGCAGCAGCAGCATCGGCTCTGCGTCTAAGGGAAACGTCCGTCTGGGGCGCAAGCACTATTGGACACTCCTGTATTCTAAGATCTTACAGCTTTCTCCCTCTGAGCACAGATCGGTGTGCGACCACAACAGTCGGAGATTGTTGTTTTAGAATAAACATTCCCAGCAGGGAAGACTGGGAGAACATAGATCGGTATCCCGCTACTAACGGCGGCACTTTTATATACACCGACGGCTCGAAGTTAGACGGCAGAGTCGGAGGAGGGGTTTACTCAAGGGATTTGGACCTAGAACTCTCCTTTAGACTACCTGATCACTGCAGCGTCTTCCAGGCTGAAGTTTCAGCAATCATGGACGCCGTGACTTGGATAGGTGAACGCACCATCGGACAGGATATCTGTATTTTCAGCGACAGCCAAGCGGCCATCAAATCCCTTGGCTCTTACTCGTTCAACTCTGAACTGACGCTCAGCTGTCGAAGATCTCTTCAAGAGATGGCCCAACAGAACCGCGTGAACCTCACATGGGTCCCGGGACACAGGGACATTGAGGGAAACTGTAGGGCAGACGAACTTGCCAGGCAGGGCACGACCAAGCAGATTCTTCAAGATAAAGAGCGCATAGGTATGCCGTTTGCCACGTGCAAGCTAATGCTGAAGGAACATACACTCCGCGAAGCCAACGAAAGATGGCTACAAGCCCCAGGGTGCCGGATATCCAAGCAAACCTGGCCAAAATGCGATCTTAAAAGATCTAGACACATATACGCCCTAAAAAGGAAGGAAATCTCCATATTAATAGGTGTTTTAACCGGGCACTGCCTTGTTGGCAGGCACGCAGCAAGGCTAGGCGTTCCCTACCGACGATGCTGCAGGAGTTGCAAAGATGATGAGGAAGAGGAAACGGTGGAGCACCTCATCTGCAACTGCCCGGCCTTAAGCGGAGCGAGAAGGCGCTCTCTGGGAGTTCTCTTCCTGGTTAGCTTAAGCCAGGTCGCGGAGCTAGACATAAAGGACTTGATGGCCTTCATCAAGTTATCAAAATGGTTCGAGGAGGGGTAGCGGTGTCGGTTAGGAGTGTCAGTCCCGGGTTTCGGCTATATGGAGAGTTCCGACAGCACTGGGATTTTCCATATGGCCGGGCCCCGGGACTGACTTTCCTAGTGTTTGGTGGTATCACAACGGGCCTTTTATTACTGGCCTAGGTGTGCCTTTGCGGCAGCCACTTCTACCTACCTATGTGATGTGAGCCCAATAAAAGTTCGGCGCATCTCAAAATTTTCAAAAGAGGAGAAAGCAAAATTGGCAGCTAAGTTCGATCTTATAGGAACAACGTGTGACAGCAGTTTAAGCAGTGAGATGCCACCTGAAGATGAAAATATTGAAGCACTAAGAGTATCCTTTAACAATCAAAAAACTCGAGGAGACAAAATAAATATATTGACATTTGTTCCAAAAACGTGGACCATCAGAAAGATTCGTGAAACTTTTAATGTGTCTCGTCGTATGGTTTCTACTGCAAAAAAGCTACAAAAAACACAAGGAGTAGGATCTCGCCCTGAGAAGAAAAAAGGCCGTCCCATAAATCCAGAAACTGTAAAAGCTGTTGAAGAATTTTACCTATGCGATGATGTCAGCCGCATAATGCCGGGGATGCATGATAGCAAATCCGTTAAAAAGGATGGAGTTCGTTGTCATGAGCAAAAACGATTATTGATGGATAATATTATGTTAATTGATATCAATGGACATGTTTGATTGAAAAGTTCTTGACATGCCTAGCAGCGTAGCTTTACTATAGATGCTAAGTATATGAATGAATATGGAGAAATGAACGAATGTCGGGAAGTATGATTGTACTTAATGTGTGTAAATAGGTATGTATGCTGGGGAATTGAAATGAGACTGTTTCAACAACAACAATTAGCTAAGAAATATTAAAAAGGTCAAGTTCATTGGAACTGAGCAGTTAGATAGCTTGGTGCATCTAACTGCATAATCGTACGACTTTGATTTTTAAGTAATAAGCTCTTTGATTTGAATTTAAAAATTTAGTCGCAAGCGGATGTTATTTTAATAAAGACTTGTTACCTATATCACGTTAATTTTTTCAAAAACAAAGTATACTGTGAATAATAGTTTCTAAACAGATAAATTTATAAGTCGACTGGCGTGGATTTCCCAATTTCGTTAATTAGTAAAATGCCAAATCCACACCGGTGTTGTAATCCTTTGCAAAAGAAAAATCACTGTCGCGTTTACAAAGATTTAGTGCAAGTAAATGAAAAGTACAGTTAAAAGTTCAGTGGTCTTATCGGCCAATACATATGTCGCCCTTGCAAACGTGCTTTGTACGCAAAATCTAGTGAACTGAAAAATATGTCTATCGAAAAAGATGCAATTAACTCGCGTGAAAGTTCTCCGGAAAAAATCATTGTGCCGGATGATGATGTAAATGCTGATCCAGAGTTCGATAGTGAAATTGTTGACAAATTAATAAGCTGATACACAATGGTGATACTAACCCTTCGATACGTCCTTCGGAGACCTTAGTACGACCGAGAAACCTGCGCCTAGTCCTGGCAAAAGCGGGACAGTTGAGCATGAAGTGATCTGATGATTCCACCTCGTCATCCCCCATGCAGCTTACGCAGTTCGGATTTTCAGCAATGTTTAAGCGCACCGCATGGATTCCCATCGGACAGTGCCCCGTCAACACCCCAATCATAATGGAAAGGTGTGCCTTGGAGAACCTGAGTGGTTCCGACGATCGCCTGGAGTCAACCACTGGCCAGAAGGACTTCGACACCTTACAAGAGGTGGTATCAGCCCAGCGCTTGCTTAACTGATCTGAAGCCCATCTACCATCTGAAGCCCATCTACCCAAAAGCAGACCACAGGTTGCAAGGGGAATATCAAGTGTTCCGAAGGCACCCATTTCCATTTCAAGAGTGCCCTCCCTGGCCAAGTGATCCGCATGGTAATTGCCGGGAATGTCTAAATGGCCTGGCACCCAAATAATTTGTATTTTGAAGTAGTTGGACGCAACCGCAAGCGATTCCAGACAGTCGCTAACCGTCCTTGATCGAACGTTGCTTGCGCTCAACGCCCTAATTGCCGCTTGACTATCGGAGTAGATGTTGAACCCCTTGACAGCGAATGCGCTAGACAGCATTCCGTCCACCGCATCCTTCTGCTTGGAAAACGCTACAGTGGTCAGGCAGCCAAAATTTCCTACTGATCCTAAGCTCCTGACAGAAAACAAAAAACACATCTATCCAGCTTTGACCCATCCGTAAACAGGTTCACCTGCCCCTCCTCCGAGAAAGGTTCTCCGGCGGACCACTCGTCCCTTTCGGGTATATAAGTCGAAAAACCCTTCGCGGGTGTAGAGGTTGGCGCACAGTAATCTGTTCTGTTTGGGATGAATTCAAACCTGGATAGTATGTTGGAGTGACCATACTGAACAAGCTTATATCCAGCGTCTCGGAGCCTAATTGCAGCTCGAGCCGCACCTAATTTTCCTACAATGTCCACTGGTTGCAGATTGAGCATGACATTCAATGCCAGGGTAGGAGTGGTGCGCATGGTTCCACTGATCCCAACCATGGCCATTCGCTGCACACTGACCATCTTTTTCGCGACGGAAGCCGTGTCCAGTGCGCTCCACCAGACCAGTACCCCATAAAACATAATAGGTTTTACCACCATCTCGTACAACCAATATACCACCCTTGGACAGCTTCCTGTCCAGAATAACCCCTAGGTACTTAACCTTTTGGGAAAGCACCAGGATTCGGACCACTCGGTCACAATACCCAGGTACCCTTGCAGAACATCCCTTATGGTACTAAGAAACTTACCCCTGACGAGGATTGCTAGATCATCAGCATAGGCTATCACTTGACAGCCCCTGTGCTCGAGGGCCTGGCGCAGTTCATTGGCTACTATGACCCAGAGAAGTGGAGAAAGAACACCACCTTGCGACGTATCCCTTCTCACCCTTCTCTGACCTGCAGAACCTTCCCACTCGACCACGACAATCCTGCCACATAGTAATCTGTTGATAAATTCTATCAACTTCGGTTCGACCCCCAAACTCGCTAATCCCCTCACAATGGCAGATGGCAAAACATTATTGAACGCTCCTTCGATGTCCAGAAAGGCCCCCAGCACCTACTCTTTGTGCTGGAAAGACCCTTCTATTAGTTTTACAACGGAGTGAAGCGCCGTTTCAGTTGATCTACCTTTGCAGTAAGCAAGTTGCGATGCCGAAAAACGCTCCCTAGGAATCCTGCTGCGAATGTGTAGTTCAATCAGGCACTCCAGCGTTTTCAAAAGAAACGAAGAAAGACTGATTGGCCTGAAGTCCTTGGGGGAAACATGAGAGCACCTCCCCGCCTTTGGAATAAATGTAACCTTGACCATATTCCAGGAAGCGGGGATATAGCCCAACCTCAAACAGTTGGCATAGATCGGAGCCAGCCAGCTGCAAGAAATCCCCAGAGATCTCTGCAGTTGCACAGGAGTTATGCCGTCAGGTCCGGGTGACTTGTAAGGCTTAAAAGATTTAATGGCCCATACAAGTTGGCTTTCATCCAGAGAGATGGCTGGCCGACCCCCCACGTCCACATTTGTGGACAATGAGGCGACGCGGTCCTGTGAAACAGGGACGTCAGGGAAGTTAGCGTCCATGAGAAGTTGGAGAGATTCCTCGCTACTCATTGCCCATCAGTCATCTACATTTTTCAAGTACCCCAAGGGAGCAGGATTCCCGCAGAGATTCTTCCGAAACCTCGCAGACTCATTGCTACCCTCCACGCTTTCGCAGAAAACTTTCCAGGAGTCCCGTTTGGCCTTCCTAATCTCAGATTTGAAAATACCCAACCCGACCTTGTATAGCTCCCAGTCAGAAGGTAATTTACTCTTTCTGGCCTTGTTGAATAGGCGCCTACTGGAAACCCTAAGGTCGCTTACTTCCTTAGTCCACCAGGGTGGTTTTCGCTTTCCACTTACGGTTTTCAGCGGACATGCGATTTTATACGCTTTATTACAAGCATGGGTGAATTTGCCCCACAGTGAATGATGCGAGTTCGCATCCGCTCCGACTATTATACCTATGCCTCTTCGCTTTGCCTCAGCGGTAATCTTGCATATGATCTCTGGAGGTGGCCCATAGGTATCATCATGGGCCATGTAGGCCGAGACCAGCCACGATCCCTTGTTCCCATCCTCCAGACATACAGCCGTTACGTCATCGTCACTGAAATTGGAGAGAAGAAAAGTTTTAATACTCTTCCTAATCAGTATACATGATCTTGGCCTACCTGCCGTACCATGCACAAATGTGTTATATTTGTCAGTCCTCAATCCAGATATCCTGTTACTGCTCAGCCACGGCTCCTGAATGAGGACAGCATCCACCCCGCCTTGCTCAAGGCAGAGTAGGAGGTTGGTGGAGGCCGCCTTCGAGTGCTGAAGATTAATTTGTCGGATGATCATCATCAGACAAATCCATCTCCTCCACCTCAGCAGCCTCCCCCTCAGAAGCTAAAAGCCTCTCCACCTCAGCCCTATCGAATAGCACTCCAACACTGCAGACAGATCCCGCCACAGACGGGATGCCCACAGAGCTGATGCTACCCGATCTAGCAGACCTGGTCACCGTATTAACGGCCTCCGACTCCTCCACGCGCACCTCACCCTCCCGAACCACATCTGAAGGCGAGGCGTCATCCCCCCTGGCATCGGAATTGTAGACCCTGAGGACCACACGCTCGATACCATAGGAGAGCACATCCCTTGACTCAGAGAGAGGACCCATGGACTCTGCATTAAGCAGCATCAGCACTTGCCGACGTGGCCCCCCGGGTTCCTCCGCCCTGAGAACCCTCCAGTTGTGGGTAGGAAGGTTCTGGTTGCAGTAGCGCAACTGCTCCAGAATTCTATCTGGCTGGGACAGTTCGGCAGGTAGCCACACCCGAGCCCTTGCCCGAAGAGGGAGATCCCTCCTCTCCACGGCCTCGAGTCTAGCTCCCCTCCATAACTCCCCAACCAGCGAGACGAGGCACCGGCTTCGCTAAACGTACGCTGCGCGGCTTCATCACCCCGGGCCCTCCTGTTCTCCGGTTCCCCACTCTGCCTACTTCGCAGAGCGTCAGTCCCAAGCGGGACCGACCCCAAGGATGTCGGAGTCTGGTCAGCGCCGCTCATCACGCTCCTGGCCCACTCCAGCATACGGGAATGCTTCTCAGAAACCTGAGAACCATCCTGACCGCCGTAGCGTTCCAGGATCTTGGCAGCCAAGCTCGCTTGCTCCTACCGGGCCGCCTCCGCTTCTCTGTATTTACAGGAATGCTGCGAGATAGTTCTCTGCTGGTGCTGGCCACGTCATCGGGGTTGCTCATCCGAGCCCCCTGTGGCTGAGCACCAGGTTGCGTACCGGAACCTTGTCCAGCCGCGGAGGTCGACTTCGACGCTCCTTTGTTCCTCGCGGAGTCCGCACTCGCAAGAGCGCTAGCCCCGCTACAGCCCTTGGAGGGGATTGTTTCCAATCCCCGAAGCTGGTCTGTCCGTTTCGCACTTTCGTTACGTCGCGTGTGGGCTTGTCTGCGGCCTGGTTTCAGGCCAACAGTGGTACTTGGTCGCATGCCCTCCAGGTGGGTTCTTTGCCTCCGATTAGGAGGGAAGAGCACCCTGTCAGGTCTGCGACCCTGTCCCGTACTCGTGAACCGATCAGCAGCCAGGCTACTCCCCTGTTGTCCTTGTCCGTATTTCCCCGCCCTTCTTTCCCCCATTTCCTTCCTTGTTGCTGTTGTTGTTGTTGGTGTTGTCGTTATTATTGTTGTTGTTGTTGTCCATGCTAATTAACGTCCCCACTCAGGGTCCCTATCCAAACCCGGTTGTGTAGTCGCCCTTTAATGGTCTCGTGGTTATCTATGAGAACAGGGAGGCCACGCGAGGGTTGACGCATGCCCTTATGAGGCATGCGTTCAGAGCCAGACCGAGCGCAAAAGCGGGAGAACCTCAACCGCACCTACACCACCAACTAAATGGCGACGGGCCTGGAACGTACCCTGAGGCCTGATTTCTGACCTCAGCTGGACACCGTCAGCAGAGAGGTGTTAAAGTACCAATCTTCAGACCACTGTAGTATCCATTACCGGTCGGCACCCTCTAGGAGGGTTCAGTCTGAGGACTTTTGCCAACCAAATGAAAGCCATGGAAAGGAAAGAAAATTAAATTAGAAGAAAAGAAAGAAACGGAAACGAAAAGAGAGGAAAAGTAAATAAAGGAAAGGAAATTAAAGAAAGGAATGTTAAGTAAAGGAAACGAAAGGAATAAAAGGAACAATAAGAATGGAAACAGTAAAATTAAGTAAAACCAAATGAAAGAAGGAAGGGGAAAGTAAAGAAAGACATATTGATTTCCCGCTCTGAGATGCACGGCAAAAAATGTAGCCAACAATTTTTTCATAACTTCAAAAATTAAAAAATGTCGAATTTTCTACTTTTTTGAGCGATATTCTAGATTTTTATTTTGGCGCATTACATGGTTCGTCCGGGACAAAAAGTGCGACATTCTCTAGTTTCAAATCGTAGTTAAAAAATTTTTTTTTGCCATTAATATTGTGGGATAGTACACTTAACAAAAACCAGAAACTTTCTTTTAAAATAGTCGCATATGAGTTTCTCAGTTTCTCTCTATTTAGTCATGTGTTCGTACGGGACAGTGGAAGTATTCGACTATTTTTAGGCACCGTAAACGGTCATTCGGTTTTAGAATTTAAAGGATATCTACAAAACAGGGTCTCTGGTATCAACAAAATTTTGCCAAATATAGCCTTCATTTATCAGTGGCGTGCCTTCCATATAAGCCGAAAAGCCCGGCTTGTCTAGCTAATCTCCTATGAGCTACAATATGTTCATTTGGGTTCTTAAAAGGATATCCGCTTTTTATTTCCCTACTATCTAATACCTGTTAATAGCAAAAAAACATACCCACAGCTTTTCCTGCCACCTGACGGCTGATAGCTCATTTACATAAAATTATTTCAGGGCGTCTCGCTTTTACTTATTGGCTTTTACCGGGCTTTCAAAACCAGTACGAATCTGTGTGCTGAAGCAATTGTTTTTTTTTTTTTTTATTTGGAAGTAATTTTATATGAAACTTTGAAGTCAACTTCTGGCTGGTGTTACCATAAGCGATAAATGCCAAACTTACGATAAAACGAAAATGAAATTTGTTTATGTATGTATCCACAATTTTAACGTACAAAACGCTCTACTCAAAAATTATTGGCGCATATTTTAAAGTATAAAAAATGAATTCAATAGTGGTAGGTGCTGTAATGTTTTTTTTATTTGCTAGGCACTATAAAATATAAAAAAGATTTTAAAGGTTTCTTAGCTTCTGCAATGTACCTAAATGGGAAATAGTGCGAAAAAAACGTTTCCCTTGGATTGGAAAGCTTAAAAAATCTGCAAACAAAAGCGTGCCTATTACAAATGCAACAAATAAAAGAAAAACAAACACATATTTTCTTGTCTAATTATATTAAATCAATAACAATGTAAATGTGAGTGCCTGCAGCGCGCTTAGTCATCGTGACTTACAAAATTAGCCTTTAAATTGCAACTCTCTGCTCTTCTTCTTGCTTGTTTCACAATTCACAATGGATTTTTAAACGTCAAAATTACTTCCATAGTACTATTTTTCACGCAAGAAAAAATACGTATTTTCCTTGAAGGAATTACTTGTGATCTGGGTACCGCCGTGCCGTACTTTGTGCGTCACCTCTGCGGATTTTGAGCTGCAGGCTGTTTGATCTTCAGCCTTCTTTTCTACCGCAAAATTTCATCACTGCCGCTGGCTTCATCAGCTACTCGGGGCAGCGATGGTTTGGTTTTAAGCCGTAGTTTGGTTGGTTGGTTGGTTGCCGTGCTGCTCGGTCAGAAGGACCAAGCCCAAGTAGCGCGCTGGGCGCCATTTTGATGCACTAACTGTGAAACCAATTACACCTTATTGTCTATGGACTGGATGGATACTGGTCAAACCATTTGGTGAGACTTATGAATTTGCTTATGTCAACTACGGAGCACTTAGACACATCCTTCAGGTCGGTTAGAACGAACCTACCTAAGGTCTTATGTCTTATATTGGCCAGGCAGGGCACTCGCAGAGGAAGTGAGTAACAGTTTCTGTACAGCCATTTAGGCCGCAACTTCTACACACCTCGTTGGCCCAATGGCCAGTGTCCCGTTATAGTGGCCGTGATTCTGAAAATCTCCTTCCTAGATCTGCATAGCAGGTTCTCGGTTCTGCTTCTGTTGTAGTCAGGCCAAGTTTGTTTGGCAATCCTACAGCTATCTGAGGAGTACCACCTACGTAAGGCCATGGCCTTGTATTTGTTATGTATGTCACTTTTGATTGCTGTGAGTGGGCGACGCACACTAACTACTTCCGAGATGACTGCTGAAGCCCCTGACCTTGCTAGTTCATCCGCTTTCTCATTGCCCTCAATATTCGCGGAGTTTGCTGCTGCCCTAAGCGACCCTTTGCAGTCGCTGACGGCTTTAGAGGAAGTGATCGGCGAGTCGAGCGCCATTAGTGCTGCTTGACTATCTGAGTATATTCGTACCTCCCTCCCTTCAATTGACTCACCTATTAGGTGCCCACAGGCTTTCTCGATACCAACTACTTCTGCTTGGAAGATCCTGGCCGAGTCCGGGAGACGGTAGGACTGAGCGACTTTCAATTGTTCAGAGAAAACCCCTGCACCCACGCCGCAGTCCATTTTGAACCAGTCCGTGAAGACCGAGATTATCCCCTGCTTATAAGCGCTGCCATCTCTCCAATCGCCTCTTGAAGGGAAGTGCACTTCGTAGTTTTTGTCGAATTTCAAGGAGGGCGAGAGGTAGTCTGATGTTAGGTCTTCGTTTGAAAACCTGTTAAGGATTCCGCTGGGGCCATACTGTTTCGCATTCCAGCACTCGGACGCCCTAAGCCTTAGTGCTGCTCCGGTAGCCGTTACACGAACGTGCATGTCTAGCGGTAATTGGTCTAGGATGATGTTGAGTGCGTCTGTCGGGCAGGATCTAAGTGCACCCGTTACGCCTCCGAATGCCGCCCGTTGTTTCTTGTTTAGGCTATTGATGTTATACTGTTTGACTAGGGCCGGCCACCAACCTACCGCCCCATACGATAGTATGGGTCTTATGATCGCTGTGTAGAGCCACATCATTAGTTTTGGATTAAGGCCCCAGTTCTTGCTGACTATTCGTTTGCAGGAGTAGTAGGCAATGTATGCTTTGTTTACTCTTTTCTCAATGTTCAGCTTCCAGTTTAGTTTGCTATCTATTTCGACACCGAGGTACTTTACCCTCTGGGAGAGCAATAGTTCAGTGCCGTTAAGCGAGGGAAGTCGGAATTGTGGGATCTTGGTTTTGTTGCTGAACAGTATTAGTTCTGTTTTACTCGGGTTGATAGCTAGACCACTTGCAGAGGTCCAGGCCTGTAACTTCCGGAGTGCCCTTTCCAGGATTTCGCTTAGCGTTGAAGGGAACGGTCCCGATACTGCAATAACAACGTCGTCAGCATATGCTACTACCTTAACCCCGTTTTTGTTGAGCTCAAGAAGTATATCGTTCAGTGGGACCACCCACAGTAGTGGAGAGAGAACACCTTCCTGAGGTGTACCCCTGCTAGTTATTGTGGCTGATCCCATGTTCGCTTCTATCTGTCTGTTCTCTAGCATCGATTGCGTCCATCCACAAATGTTGCTGTCTATTCCAGCCTTATGGAGGGATTTGACAATTGCGCCTGTTTCTATGTTGTTGAAAGCCCCTTCTATATCGAAGAAGGCTGCCAAAGTGTATTGTTTGTAGTGAAGCGATCTTTCAACGGCTCCTATGATTTCGTGGAGCGCAGTCTCCGTTGACTTGCCTTTCATGTACGCATGCTGTGCTACGGAAAGGATAGGCCCAGTTATTACTGCTCTTATGTGAAGATCCAGAATTCGTTCCAGAGTCTTTTACATGAAGAATGTGAGACTTATGGGTCTGTAGTCGTTGGCATTTTCATGCGAACGCCTACCCGTTTTGGGGAGGAAGATGACGTGAACTCTCCTCCAGCTCCGCGGGATATAGGTCAGGGTGATACTCGCCCTGAAAATCCTGCTCAGCCAGCGGACCATTTGATCTCCTAGCTTCTGAAGCATCACTGGAGTGACGCCGTCGGGTTCAGGAGATTTGTATGGGGAGAAGCTGTTAATTGCGTGTCTGATATTTTTCCTGTCCGACAACGTTACCAGTAAACCCTCAGGGGACTCGGAGACCCCACCATGTGATACTTGTACTGGTGTGAGGTTGCTGACAGGGAAGTGTTTATTCATTAGGGTTAGTAGGGATCCCTCCGCTGAGTCTGCCCAAGAACCATCTTCCTTTCTCACGAAAATATTATTTGCATGCTCCTTGGACAGGATCTTGCTCAGTCTGGAGGCTTCCCGGGTGTCCTCTATTGTGGAGCAGAAGGTTTGCCAGGATTGAGCCTTTGCCTTCCTTACTGCTTTCTTGTAAGTTTTCAGCGCTTCCCTATATGGCCGCCACTCTTTGGTAGTATAACATACATTGAATGTTTTCCTCACTGCTGTTCTCAGCTTCTTAAGCTCTCCGTTCCACCACGGGGAGGGCTTTTTTCTTTAGAATACTGACAGGGGTAGATTTATTATACGATATTGCTAGAGCGTGCTCCAGTTTTTCCACTGCCTCATTCAGCTCTTGCGGGCTGGTGATGTCAGGGTGGGGCTCTCTTAGCGTTAAGGATTTCTCGGAGAGTTTGACGAATTTGTCCCATCTAGTTCTTCGTGGGTTCCGGTACCGAAGAGGCCGACCTGGACCATACCCTATGTCGATGAAGATCAAACGGTAGTCTGATAGGGAAGCTCTGTCTGAAACCTCCCAGTTGCATACCAGTGTTGAACAATTATCCGTTGACAGGGTAAGATCGAGGACCTCCTCCCAGCCCTGGAATCTATCCGAACTCGGGAAAAATAAAGTTGGCTTAGTACCCCTATTGCAGATACCCAGGTTTGAATTAAGTATATAGTGTAAAATGGACTCACCTCTATCGTTGATTGAAGTACTGCCCCACATAGAGTGTCTTGCATTCGCGTCGCAGCCGATAACGACGTTTTGGTTGTTGTTGTGATCCAGGAAGTGCATGAGTTCGCTAGGTGGGCCGGCCTGTCGTGGGCCATGTAGGCTGAAATGACGAGGACCGGCTGAATATCATCACCTTCCAACTTTATTACTGTTACGTCTGAGGTGCTGTAATTTGTACATAGGAAAGCATTTATACCTTTTCTGATTAAAACTCATGACCTTGGCTTACCTCCATCTGTTTTGTAGAACAGATTGTGAGTGCTGATGTTTAACCCCATGATCCTCTCGTGGTTGATCCAGGGCTCTTGAATGAGGCTGATGTCGAAGTCCTCCTGTGCCAGAAGGACCTTCAGATTATCCGTAGCACTTATTGAGTGCTGCAGATTAATCTGAACACATTTGATGTTATTGGTTGTGGTCCCCATCTTGGATGTGGACACCCTGCAGCAGCTGACCTGCATCATCTACTTCCTCAGGGTCGTCGTCATCTGGGGTGGAGTCGCCGCGGAAGACCTTAACCTTGGCCATGCGAATGGCAAAGGCTACCTTGTGGTCCGCCTTCGCCAGAGCCTCCAAGGACTCTTCGCATATTGCGACCAGAATTGGTTTGCTGGTCTTCTACGGCTCTTCCTCTTTAATCAGCTGCCAGTCTGCAATGGCCGGGATGCTGCTGTTGTACAGTTTTATGTACGACAACAATTCCTCCCCCGAGTTATCCATGGGTGGTAGCCAAATGCGTGCCCGCGGCCTCTTTGGCAATTCCGCTGCAGGGGTTAGCTTTAGCTGGAGGTTGTTGACCTCTCCGCTAATTTGTGCTACACACCCCGCGAGGAAGTCCAGCGAGGCCTGATCAGCGCATTTGATCACCTCATATTCCCGGAGGCTCTCGGAGGAGTCAAACACTGGGAGGAGACCGGCCGGGTTGTCGCGCACGTGCTTCATCGCCAGCTTTGACAACCTAACCTCGATCTCCACCCAATTCTGTTGAATTGCCGTAGTTTCACTTTGGCATACGCCAAACTGATAATATAATTACGGTGACGGATTGTTTCAGCTGACATCGGATCTACAGCTATAGCGATTAGTGTGGCCCTACTTGTCCGATTGTGGATTCTCCAGTATCTGGTGTCCAGAGCCGGGTTTTGAACAGAAATAACTTTGAGAATATGCTCGTTGAGGGGCAATCGACCTCTTTAAAATACCCAACAAAGATAATGCGACGGGGTTTTCTACACTGGACTTGGTTTTCTACACTGGACTTGAAAAGCGGCTATTGGCAAGTGGAGGTTAAAGATGAGGATTAGGACAGGACAGCCTTCAGCGTTGGAGAGGGGCTGTGGCAATTTACGATAATGCCCTTTGGACTATGTAACACTCCAGCTACTTTTGAGAGACTCATGGACCAAGTATTGAAAGGACTGCATTGGAAAACATGTTTGGTATACCTGGACGACATCATCGTGCTTGGAAAAAGCTTTGAGGAATTCCTTAAATTCTAAAGGATAGCTGGTGCCGCTTTTGGGAGTTCAATTCCTGGATAGCCTAAGCCAGATCGCGGAACTGGACATAAATGACTGATGGCCTTCAGAAAGTCATCTAAGTGGTTCGAGCAAGAGTTACGTTGCCGATTTAGGAGGTTCAGTCCCGGGATTCTGCTATGTGGAAAATCCCAACAACTCAGTGATTTTCCATATGGCGGGTTCCCGGGACTGAATTTCCTGGTGTTGGTGGTATCACAACGGGCCTTTCAAAACTGGCCTAAGTGTGCCTTGCGGCAGCCACTCGAACCTAACCTAACCCTACAGTACTTTGGCGGCTCCGAACGGCACCTGCAAAGCAGATGAATTTTTACTGAGAAGCCTTCCACGGTAGAAAGCAAGGCCGCACACAAAAAAAGTTCAAAAATTGAGAATTTTTTGTATGGAAAAGAATACTCAAACTCAAAAGATCATAATAAACAAATTTTTTGAGATTTTGATTTTGATTTCAGTGAAAGGAAAAGCTTTACGTTTATGTAAAAACCTTGCAACTTTTGAATAACCAATTGAAAAAAAAAAAAAACAGTTTATTATTTGTTTTTTGATGAAAATAACGTCAGCGCTGGTAAAAAGGCACTCGGAGAGTTTGCCAAACCACTTGCTAGGGGCGCCACGATTAGAAAAATGTGTCTGAAGAATTTTTTATGTTACTTCTCCCGGGATGAGAACTCAGAATATTTATGTGATATTTCGAGCACACTATCACTACACCACGGCGACTAAGGTGGATTTGAAGAAAAAATGGGTATAATTAACTAAATGAGTAAAAATTTTAAAAAATTTGTGATATTTATTCTTTTGATACTTTTTTTGTTAAAAAATCTATACACTTTTTTCGAAGGCTGCGGCAACACTGTTCAGTACTAAAAACCGTAGTACAATATCGCGGGTTAATTCACTGTTAAGTACTTCACTGTACAACACTTGAAAATAAACTTATTTAGTGGAATTACAATATGGCAGTGGCAGCACCAGTGGCAGTGGCAGCGATCAGCTGTTTTTTTAGAACACAGTTTTAGCGCGTTTTCTAAATTTACTGACAAAAGCAAGCGCGAGAAAATTTGTAAAATTGCCCACATCTATAATAAAATTAAAAAAATCATAAATTGGAATCGAAAAATGGAAGAAAAATTGATTGAACTGGTACGTGGTAACCGCGTACTATATGACAAAACCCATGGCGGTTATAAAAATATTGTTGTGAAGGAGCGAATATGGCAGGAGATATCGGCGTCATTGGAAAAGCCAGGTAATTTTCACTTTCATTGTGTTTAATATAACATATGTATAATTAGAAATAATAATTACTTTTTGTTCATTGCAGTTGATGAGTTAAAAAAGAGGTGGAAAACGTTGCGCGACCGCTACTACAGGCTGCTAAAGGAGCACAAGGCTGAGACCACGTCCGGAAGTGGCCAGCAGAAACTCGCGTGGATAGCTTTTTTTGATGACTTTATAGGTTTTGTGAAAAAATCCATGCGCCTGCCTTTCTTTTTCTGTGTATAGGTCATAAACCCAAACTCGGGAAAGTCTCATTTTATAAGTACAATAAAGTACATAAATTTTTAGCAATTTTTTAATTTTTTTCTTTTTTTCGCACTTATTTTACCGCCACATTGTAATTCCACTAATTGATTTTGCGGCAGTGAAGCCGCTTTATACACCCTAACAGTCCGTCAGCTTCATCACCTAGAAATGTCTACACATTTCTGGGTTATTCGTGCAGCCCTGTTCTGCAAGCGTTTATCTATCGTCATCTCTTCTTTGTGTCACATTCGCAAATATGCGAGCCGCCTCTCTCACTCTCGCGTACCTAAACAGCCGTAGTTGTCTCCGATGTTGTAGTCACAACTAGTGGTGGGAGTATGATTCAGTAAGTTAGGGACTTATCGACATCACTCGCCACAGTATTTCGTGCCTACTTTTCCTCACACTTATTTTTATTGTTGCACAGCACTAATTTGTGATTTTGTTTTCATCCTGGCTAGCGCTGGTTGGTAGAGTGATAGACCCCAAGGACTCTGTAAGGATAAGCAGAATTTTGGCGAATGGGCAAAAACGAGTCGCGCATCTGTCAAAGTTTCACAAAGTTTTATGTAATTGGCTTTTAAGGATAACACGGACATAGCAAAGTTGAATGAGTTGAAGATCCAGCAACTCCAAAATGAGTTGGGACGACGTGGATTGACAAGAACAGGCAATAATTCAGAGCTACAAGCACGATTATGAGAGGCTATGGAAGCGGAAGGAATTAACGTTGATGATTATGTTTTCCTTCTTTTGGAAGATGGAGTGGCGAAAGTGGAAGAGAGGCAGGATGCCCCGAATCCAGTGGAAAATGTGAACCCAAACTCCATTGGCTGCCATAGCTCAGATGTCGAACATTTTTACAAAACTTGAGGAGCAGGAAGCCCGGCTATCATCGAGAATAGCATTGCATCTGGAAGCACGGGAAGAACATACAGCTAAAAATGCACCTATCTTGATCTCAGGGCGTTTTTCCCGCGAAACCAAGATATCACGAATTTTGTCCTAACTGGACATGAATTCCAGTTCTCGCTAATAGCTCCGGGCAATTGATTGATCATTCATCAAATTTAATGACTTTCGGGTATCTTCGTGTCACATGTACTTGTTGTGTTGATGAAAAGACAAAAATTTTAAATTTTTTCGTTTGACAAGCGGTCGTGTGTTAGTCGCATCGTGACTGCCATGACGAGCACATATGAAAAACTGTAAAATCTGTTATGGTTTGTCTTCCATTAAGTCATTTTTTTTAGGGTGATTGGGCATTACTCGCGGGTTTTAGTTGACAGTTTAGATTCACGCCCCGGTTTGATATAGTTTTCTGGAGTTGGTATGGTTGTGCACAGCTGGCAACACCAAATTTCCCATGGAATGGAAAGGAACCAATAACGGAACTTTTAACTTCCATGAAAATAGGTATTTGGTGTGTTCCTTGAGTGGCCATAATAAAACTGCGGGCGCCCGTGAAGGTGTCAGCAAAAGGGGAATATACCTATTGGTGTTATCATTTTTATGATTGAATTTAGTTACGTATGCGCAAAATGTATTGGGCAGGGTGTGATTGACAGTTGAATACGGTTCTCTTGTAAGGGACTGGTATGTCAAACGAATGTAAACAAATTAATTAACTCCTATTGGGTACCACATGTTCATTGGTTATCATTTCATTTCTTCAATAATAGCAATAATTTAACCCTATAACATCCACGATTTTTGTGTTCGGTTATAGTTCTCTTATATCAGCATACGAAGCAGCTAAACTCCAATCGTTCGTCACTGGTACCGAAGTTTATTTACTATCAGTAAAATACTTCTAAGGGCCACTTGCACTTGACAGCTAACCATACAAAATACGTAAATTAAACTCCGATTAGTTGTTATCGGCTTTTATGAAAGCGGCCCTAAATCTGCTACAGAATTAACTAAAATTTTTTTTATTGAATTAAAAATAAAATAGAAATATTGAAAAATTAAAACCAAAGGTTAGTTAAACAATTTTTTTTTGTAACACTTTTCAAGTCGGTCAAATATTTTTCTGTTTGACATTATACTCTGCTTTCGAATGAGAGCAACGTCAAATTCAATCACACTTCGTTTTCCAGAATTCATTTTAGTAGAAGCTGGCGATCATTGCTCTCTCATCCATTTGTCTCCTATCCCCAACCCAGCAACTTCGGGTTATCCGGGCCACCAAGGGAACACACCATCCAAAGTAAAATTTCCAGTTACTACGCTTTACCCAAAATCTACTACTTTTTTTCTTATGGAAACACTGCGTCTAAAAACACGGCAGAATATAGGGCACAGCGGGCTTATCGAGTTGGTAATAGACTTATTTTTTCTTCTTGTACCCAAAACCACTGAAGAAATATAAATGATCCAATTAATTTTACCAGAATTAAATTCCTTTATTACAATAATACAGTTTTCCTTTTTAATATAACCCATTTTCTATATAATTTACTACATAATTTCAAAAATTGGTACTTTTAAGAAATAAAGTAGGTTCGAGTCCTGATGGCAATAACCGTTTGCATCGTGCAACATAGCAACCCACATATCATGTCATGCCCAAAACCAAACGGGATCCTTCCAAGCATTGTTTATCCTTATAGGTATACTATGCTTCAAAGTCAAACGTGCCGCTATTTGGAATCTCCCAACACTATGGCAAACATTGAATACCTTCATGTATTCTTATTCTCTCCTCACATGTATTCTCATTCTCTTCATTCAGCTGCTGCTGAGAGCGAAAAAGCAATTGAGCCACAGTGGTGTTGGAACAGAATTTTCATACCAGTCGTGTTCTTTGTATACCTTACATAGTAGCGCAACTCACAGTTCATCGCAAAAAACACACTAATACACACTCACAGTATATTCCCCACAAGTACAAAAGATATATTCTTAAACGTTTGGTAAATAATTAGGGTCAAACTTTAGAATAATGTATCTACCACGATTTGGAAACAATTTATTTTAGGGATTGGTAGAGAGGGTCATATCTATAAAAACTGTGAAGGTAGAAACTTTCAAACATTTATATTATAATTTTTATTTGTAATTATACCTCAAGTTAATGCTCATTTAGCAAAAAAGTTGATCTGCTACTGGTAGTTTATCATTAGATCGAAAATTAATTGATTAATTTATATTTTCAAAGAGTGAGAATCTCAAATGAGTCTAAGGTTGATATCAAACAAAATGGTTTTTGGGCTTCATACTATTCCTTCATTTCATTTCCATTGGAGTCACTCAGCCAGTGCCTTCCACTCAAATTCGTAAGAAGAAGAAAATAAGTTGCCAAACTATAGTAGGGATAAACAGTGATGGCAAAGCTATGCAGATACAAACAAAATCAAAAAGTGGTTGATATTAAACGTGAACGGACGTGTGCGAAGAAAAAAACTGTCTCGTGAATAAATTAATTGAAAGAAAAGTATTGTGAGTGAATGTAAGGCAAGTGATTTAAAGAGCCGAAAAACTAAATTCAAGGGGTTTTAAACTTTTCGGAATAGTGTGTACGTCTGCAGCGGCGAGCAGGCGAAACGTCTTAAACGGAAAAATTTGTCTTCATGCATATCCGAGTGATATTCCAAATGTAAGCAAAAGTGGTTGCAAATAACAGACTCATTCTCTTTGGCGAACGATAGGCTAAACGAAAGATAGCTGCCCAGCCGATATCGTCAGCTATTGGTATCATTGTGTATCAATAACAAGTGTGAACTCTTCTTTTGACAACACACATTAAAATGTCGGTTTGTTTACATCCTGCACATATTAAAATGTCGCCAGCACCGAATAACAGAAAAGCAATGGCGTTGTTTAACATCCTGCACACATCAACATGGCGGTTTCCTATCTTTTACCTAATGGTAGAAAGAGATGGGAAGATGGAAAGAAGTGAGATAAAAAAGGAAATTAAAAACAGGTGACTAAACTCACTTTGAAATTTTCACGCCTATGCCTATGATATCACACTTGTTATTAACCACAATCTCAAACAAGTGTTAAACTCATTTTGGAATTTTGACGTCTATGCAGAAGAGTTTACACTTTGTATTGATACACAATGATTGGTATTCTGAATGTTACGTTGCCGATTATCGGCTAGCCTTACGTTAATCGTCAACAAAACGAAATGAAATGTCAAATTTGCAACCAGGGTTGCCAGATTTTTAAAACAAAAAGCCCAATTTTAGAAAAAAAGACTCAAATCGCCCGAAATTCCCAATTTCAATAAAGCACGAAGTAACGAAAACTTCACTTTATTTCAGATACTTTACTCCATTTTTTTATTTGATCTATTTTTGTTTAATTTATTTGGATGTACTGTATTATTTTAAAATATATTTTTTTCTTGAATTCGTTTATTTTTGTTTTATAATATTTTATTTTGTTTTTATTTTACTTTGTTTTATTGTATTTCAAGCTATTTTTTAATGCTATTGGCTCGATCCATTTCAAATCGACCAGCCATTTCTGACGAAATTTTATTTTTTGATAAAACTTTCAGGAATAATTCTTGAATCTATTTTAAATTAATGGCGGCCGCCGTGGTGTTGCGGTTAAGTGTTCGGCCTTCTACACCAAGTCGTGGCGGTTCGATTGCCGGGCAAGTAACATCAAAAAATTATTTAGAAAAACAATTTTTCTAAACGGGGTCGCCCCTCGGCAGTAGTTTGGCAAACTCTCCGGGTGTATTTCTGCCATGAGAAGCTTCTCAGCAAAAAATTCATTCAAAAAACTGTAGGTCCCGCCAACTTGTAGGAAAAACTCAAAAGCAACACCCCACAAGTCGGAAAGAGAAGCTCGGCTAAAAATCTCGTTAGAGGTTATGATAACCTGTTGCTATATCACCGCCATTAGTTTTATTTTTTATTTTAAATTGCACGTATTTTTTGTTTTTTCCCTAGAAGTCTCCGTTTCCGAGAAATAAATTTTTCCCCCGAGGCCCCAAATGGGGATTTTTCATATTCTCATGAACAACTTTTCTTCGAATGCTCACAAATTCTTTAAAATTGTATGGATTTTGATAATTTTTTTTTTAATTTGTAGGTAATCGATTAGACTATTGAACCCATGACAGCAAACTACTATTGGTCATGTAGCGTTTAGAAAAATTTGATTGTGTAAAAATGCAATTTTTTTCATATTCCAACTTTTTTTTTTGTTGAAAATTTTTTTGTATAATGTGTGATGTATGAACAACAATATATAATCATGGCAATATGCTAAAATTCGTATTTCTCGAGATATGATTTTTTGAATTTGAAAACACAGTTGAATATGATACTGAGCAAAAACCAACCTTTTGAGTCAAAATAGAGGTCTCCATGAAATGATCGGCACTCAATTAACAACCTGTACACGAATTCCAGTTTTCGCTAATGCTTAGTTTCCATCTCCAAAAATCTCTAAATTCATTTTGCTAAATTTTAGCGACTTTTGCGATTCCAGTGAAAGAAAATCTCTATAAATCTCCATCTTTGCTTCATTTTTTGGCATATTTAAGCGATGAACGCAAAATGAATCAGATAACGTAGCTCAGCTGTTTTTGACAGCTACTAAGCTAAATTTGCGATTCTGCAATTTTAGCCATTTCGTAAATCTCCAAATTTCTCCAAAAGTAGGCAAATTTTGGCGACAAAAAAAATTGTTGCTAAAACGCAAAAAAATAGGAAAAAGGGTAGAACTATGTTGTTTTAGGCCCTAAAATTATTCAAAAACAATAAATATGTGTAATTTATAAGAAAAATTGATATTTAGTTATGTATTTGCCCATAATTTTGGAAATTGTATTTTTTTCTTTCCTTCTAAAACTGCAAAAACCACGTCGCAAAAAGTCGGGAGAGGAATCAAAAGTCGAGTTTCAGTCCCAGAAATCATAATCCGGAGTCACAAAAGTAATATTATTTATCATTTAAAAGTTATAACTAAAAAACATTTTTTGTTTCCGTATAACAATTTTATAGAGAAAAACTCAATAAATAATTACATTAAGGTATATATAACAATTTAAAAGCTGTTCTTAACCGACTTTAATAAACAAACACAAATCTTTTTACCGAAAATGGAATTTATTTTGTGATTAAAAAAGTAGAGTAACGCTGAAAAGTAAGGGATTAGTCGGTAGTAACTTCGGGCATTTCGGTTTACTTCGGGCTTTTTCTGAGTTGTAAAGAATCACAACTAAATTGACATCTTGCAGTGATGCGCGCCATCTATAGTGCAGATAACGCACTATTATCATAGCTAGGCGGCTTGTGGATCAGAATCGCAAATAAGCGTCATCTCCTAAAATTCTGAGAGTTCATTTGCTTAAGCATTTTAGCATATTTTAGCATTTACGAGATGGAGATGGATGGAGATTTCTGGAATCCGCCTACTGGTCGCTTTCTGTTACATGTTCTATTATTATCGAACTGTCGAACGTTTTCATTTTGGAGCATCACGTCATTTAAAGAATCGATATTAATTTTCCGAATTCGGAAAATCTCCAGGTTCGAGAAACTGGATATTTTCTGCTTCTGGACATGGCAAAGGAGCTTGCGATGGAGTCGGCGGACTCCTCAAACATTCCGCGACCAACCACAATCTACGAAAAGGGCCGCTTGAGCCTATTCAAGGAGCCAAAACGTTTGCCGACAAAGTACAAGAATATACGCCTTATGTCAGGATCTGCATACTGGATGATACGAAATTGAAAAAATTTCGCAAAGAAAAAAACAAAGAATGGAGTAGTTGTAAAGCAATAAAAGGAATCCGGCAAAGTCACGTTTGGAAAAAAATTAAAAAAATTCATGAAAAAAATTCAAAAAATCATATCCCGAGAAATACGAATTTTAGCATATTGCCATGATTATATATTGTTGTTCATACATCACAAATTATATAAAAAAAATTAAAAAAAAAAAAATGTTGCAATATGAAAAAAATATTCTCATGAACAACTTTTCTTCGAATGCTCACAACTTCTTTAAAAATGTATGGATTTTGATAATTTTTTTTTAATTTGTAGGTAATCGATTAGACTATCGAACCCATGACAGCAAACTACTATTGGTCAGGTAGCGTTTAAGAAAAATTTAATTGTGTAAAAATGCAATTTTTTTTCAACACAATTTTTTTCATATTGCAACTTTTTTTTTTTGAAATTTTTTTTGTATAATGTGTGATGTATGAACAACAATATATAATCATGGCAATATGCTAAAATTCGTATTTCTCGAGATATGATTTTTTTAATTTGAAAACACAGTTGAATATGATACTGAGCAAAAACCAACCTTTTGAGTCAAAATAGAGGTCTCCTTGAAATAATCGGCACTCAATTAACAACCTGGTCGCTTTCTGTTACATGTTCTATTATTATCGAACTGTCGAACGTTTTCATTTTGGAGCACCAAGTCATTTCAAGAATCGATATTAATTTTCGTAATTCGGAAAATCTCCAGGTTCGAGAAACTGGATATTTTCTGCTTCTGGACATGGCAAAGGAGCTTGCGATGGAGTCGGCGGACTCCTCAAACATTTCGAGACCAACCACAATCTACGAAAAGGGACGCTTGAGCCTATTCAAGGCGCCAAAACGTTTGCCGACAAAGTACAAGAATATACGCCTAATGTCAGGATCTGCATCCTGGATGATACGAAATTGAAAAAATTTCGCAAAGAAAAAAACAAAGAATGGAGTAGCTGTAAAGCAATAAAAGGAATCCGGCAAAGTCACGTTTGGAAAAAAGAGTACGGCGGAGAAATTTACTTCGCGAAAACAAGCGACCATGAGTGTACCATTGTCAAATGATTGCCATTAAATAAAACTGTAACTGTTTTCCATTGTCTGTCATCAAATTTGTATCATTCTAGCTTTAAATAAAAAATAAGAAAATGTATTATTAAAAAATTTCATGAAAAAAATTAAAAAAATCATATCTCGAGAGATACGAATTTTAGCATATTTCCATGATTATATATTGTTGTTCATACATCACACATTATATAAAAAAAAAATTCAAAAAAAAAAAATGTTGTAATATGAAAAAAATTGTGTTGAAATAAAATTGCATTTTTACACAATTAAATTTTTCTTAAACGCTACATGACCAATGTTAGTTTGCTGTCATGGGTTCGATAGTTTAATCGATTACCTACAAATTAAAAAAAAAATATCAAAATCCATACATTTTTAAAGAAGTTGTGAGCATTCGAAGAAAAGTTGTTCATGAGAATATGAAAAATCCCCATTTGGGGCCTCGGAGGAAAAAATTTATTTCTCGGAAACGGAGACTTCTAGGGAAAAAACAAAAAATACGTGTAATTTAAAATAGATTCAAGATTTATTCCTGAAAGTTTCATCAAAAAATAAAATTTCGTCAAAATGGCTGGTCGATTTGAAATGGCTCGAGCCTATTAGATTTTCCTTTATTTTTATTGTTAATTATTTTTTTATTTAATTTTATTTTAAATTAATTTATTTGTTTTTTCTTTTTTCATTTCATTTTGTTTTATATTACATATTTTGTTTTAATAAATTTTTTTATTTCTTTTACCTTTTATTTTTATTTATTATGTTTTTCAACTTTTTTTATTGTAATTAATTTTTTATATTATTTCATAATTTATTTTATTTTATTATTATTTTTTTATCTTTTTTATTTTTATTTTTATTTTTTATTTCATTTTATTTGTTTTCAGGAAATTATGCGGCTAATGTTTATTGAACATCTTTTTATAAAAAAGAATTAAAAAAAAAAATAATAGTGAATTTGTTAACTAAACTCACTTTTTTGCTTACAGAGCCCCTGTTATATCAATAACGAATGTAATTTACCCATTGTTTGCTTTTGACACTTCGTTTTCGCCTCAACAGCCGATAATTGTCAAAGAGAATACCGATTACCCCCACTTCGTTGCGTAAGAGGCAGCTGTTATCGGGTTGGCTATCGTGTTCGCCATCGTTCGCCATTCAGAATAGCAACACACCGACGATGATTGTTTTGAGCACGATATCGTCAAAGAGAATGTGGCTGTAAAGAAAAGTATCAGAATAGGTAATTTCTGCTTAATATTTGCAAAATATAATTGAAGTGTTATAAATTATCATACCGTCTACGACCGTAGTGTGAATAAAGTATATACATGCTAAAATGGTATCCGATCGCATGTAAAGGCTTTTGTAACTACCCAGCAAACCATAAGAGCCCTAACCGAACGCATATAAGACTTCAAAAGAAGTTAAATAATTAATCATAACGACATAAATGACTTTTCTACGAAACGGAGTCATACATAAAAAATACATTTTGAATGATTTTGGTCGCTCTTAAAACCGTGCAGAAAATAGTTTTTTTTTTCAATGATCTCTTTTTATTTTCTATTTTCATTCATTTTATTTCCTTTTCCTGTTGCTTTTCTTACCCTTTGTCCTTACCTCTTCCTTTCCCATGAGTTTTCCCATCCTCTTCTCCCAACCCTTCTCCGTTTCCCTTCCAAATAAGTTTTATTCAGACAATAATTATTACTTGATGTTCTTATAAAAAGTTTTTTTCAAATAGAAAAGAAAGCGCCAATAACAACAACCAGATTTAAAACAGCTGGGGCGCCTCGTATAGGCCCGCTGTAACATAATAACAACATCCAGCTGGCATAATAACAACAACAACCAGCTGGCATAACATCAAGAACAACCAGCTAGCATAACAGCAACAACTACCAGCTACGACAACAACCAGCTGGTATAACAGCGACAACAACCAGATTTACAACAGCGGGACCGCCACTTATAGGCATTGTTTATCCCTACTATAGTTTGGCAACTTATTTTCTTCTTCTTACAAATTTGAGTGGAAGGCACTGGCTGAGTGACTCCCAATGAAATGGAATGAAGGAATAGTATGAAGCCCAATAAGCCATTTTGTTTGATTTAAACCTGAGACGCATTTGAGATGAAACCTTCAACGTCAATTCTCACTTTTTGAAAACTTAATATCAAATTAATCAATCAATCATTTTTCGATTTAATGATAGACTACCAGTAGCAGATCAACTTTTTTGCTAAGTGAGTATTAACTTGACGTATAATTAAATATAAAAATTATAATATAAATGACCGAAACTTTCTACCAATGCCTAAAATAAATTTTGTCCAAATCGTGGTACATTATTTTTAAGTTTGACCCTAATTATTTAGCAAACGTTTCAAAATATATTTTTATATAAGGTATACAATGCTTATAGGCCCGCTGCAACAAACCTCAATACCTACAACTGCATCTCGGTGAGTCCGTGCCAATTAGCTCGTTAAATATAGTATAAACGTATAAGCCAGCATACAAACATACACGGTACAGCCTAGTGGTTAGACTGCCGTCACTAGAAGTTGAAGCAACCGAGATCAAGCCCGCTCGGAGGCAAAACACCTTAAGTAAAAATCATTACGAATTAGTCCATAGATCGCTTTCGCCAGCGTGAAATAGTACTATAACTATAGCGTGTAATGTTGTTTGTAGCTTTTCTTTCAGTTTTTCTTCAAAACAAAAACATAATAATTAAACATGAAGTTTCAATAGGAATTATTATCCCGGTCTATAGCTCACAAAAATTGTTACTTATATGTAAAAATGCGAGACCGCTAAAACAAAAACCAGTTTAGTTCAGCCGAGAGCACGCCGGATTTAATACTACAACGAATGTATTAAACAAAGTCCATGCCTAAATAGCTTTGTTGGAGACAGAATGTTTCTTCGCTTGTAGGCAATGGGCCAAGATCACCAACGAACAAATTGATGGAAAACTCTAGTTAGGCCAGCATACAAACATACACGGTACAGCCTAGTGGTTAGACTGCCGTCACTAGAAGTTGAAGCAACCGAGATCAAAGCCCGCTCGGAGGCAAAACACTTCTAGTAAAAATCATTACGAATAAGTCCGTATATCGCTTTCGTCAGCGTGAAATAGTACTATAACTATAGCGTGTAATGTTTTTTGTAGCTTTTCTTTGAGTTTTTCTTCAAAACAAAAACATAATAATTCAACATGAAGTGTCAATAGGAATTATTATCCCGGTCTATAGCTCACAAAATTTCTTACTTATATGTAAAAATGCAAAACCACTAAAACAAAACCAGTAAATTAAAATAATTAATAGAAAATTAATAAGTAAGATTACTCTAAATAAAAGAAAAGGTTTAGAATAAGGTTTGAATCATAAGAAAGAAAAATTTAATTAATTAATAAGGTAGGAGTAAAATAAAGTAGGAGAAAAATAATAGTAAATAATGTAAAAGTTAAAAGAAAGGAATAGAGGGAAGAAGAAAAAGGGAAAAAAAATTAAAAAATTACAAAACGTTTAATAATAAATAACTAACCAAACGAACTTAAATAAATAAATACCTTAACTAAAAAAAACATAACTAAATAAAGGCCACTATGATAAACAAATAAGTAAATTAAAAGCCAAGACAAACCCAATAAACAAATCTAATTCTATAATATCTAAATAAAAGGAATTCAAAAATAAAACAAATAATAATTAATCATTTAAATTATTAAATACTTAGATACCTAAATAATCGAATTTTTAATAAATTTGTTAATATAAAATGGGAATGTTGATTAACTTGGTTTAGAAGCCATTAAGGTGTTAAATAACATTTGCATTTAAATTTTCTATTAAATTTCAGTTTTCTAGTTTTCGTTATTTCAAAATTTTAATTTAGATTTTCAGTTGCCATTTTTTTTTTTTTTTTTAATTTAAATTTAACCGGCCATTTCTTTTGTATTTTTCAATTTTGAATTTCAACGGTTTGTCCGTGGCATCCGGGTTTAACAGGATGTTCGTTTCAGGTTTGTTTTCTTCGTTTTTGACAGCCATGATAGGGTTTTTCCGTTTACCCACCACAGCTGACAATGACTAGCCACAGTGCACCACTAGATCATGCCGACCGCCTTCCTTACTGCTCCATTGTAGATGCGTTAACCATAACAATTCTTTTATGTTGTATGCGATGTAAAACAACGATGTAGCACCCAACTACTAAAAAATAAACTAAAATTATGGGAGAAGGCTCAAATACAGAATCACGAATCCGGAAGCGCTTTTTAATTTTTTGTTTCAGTGCAAAGTTATGGTCAAAAGACGGAAAAATTACCCAGGTCCGATACCAAAATTGGGGCGGAATACATGGTATTTATATGCAGAACATCTTTCTGAATTGGCGGTCTTCGGCCGCGCTTGTAAAAAATAACCCTGGGCTACGCCATCCCAAGTCCGGTTGACCGACTTATTCATTTATTTATTTAATACAGTCTACAGTAGTACTTACAGACTAATTACTAGTTTAAAGCAATGAATAAGTTTAATTTAACCCTAGAACACACACCCAGAAAATACCACGAAAAGACACACCCGGGATACGTTTGTACCCGGCACCTTATTTTGCGGTTTTTTTAATGCTTATTCAACCGATTTCTATGATTTTTTTTTTAAATGTATATTTTAATATATAACAAGTATTTTGTCTTTTGTTTCATTCGAATATTCCTACTGGTTCCAGCGATATGGGCAAATAAAGTCAGGACATGCAACAGTGGATTTTTGTTTTTGTTGTTGTCCTGATAAATGCAAAACAAAATAATATAATTTATAATAATATACTTGTAGAGTAACAACGAATACACATTTTGGTTTTTATTTCCATGAAATATTCTACCTGGGTCAAAAGATATGTGGGTGAGGCCATCTCAAGTGAGCACGCATTTACCAAGTGTTCGAATAACCAAAAAAATTTTTTTCACATTAAAGCCTTATAAAAGGGTAGAAAATCCTGTTAGTTTTTTTCTCGAAATTTTTTACCGTTAAATTTTTATAACCAATTGAATTTTTTCGCATCAAATCGGTCAAACATTTTTTTCTCAGAAACTACTGAACCGATTTTAATAATTTTTTTTTTGAAATTTATAAAACAATGCACTATAATTTTGAATTTTTTTTATACACAAATTAAATTTTTTTTGTTAAATAACATTAATTGTTATAAACAAATTATTATATAACTAACTTCTGCTCCTCTGAAAAAAAATTAAATAACAGTAAATTATGTGGTATTCAATTATATTTTTATTTCTGAAAAAAATGGGGGGCCAGCAATAGTTTCCTTATAATAACGTTATATGTGCGAGTGCATCCGCCGCTTCCCATATTACAGTTCGCATGTTATGAACATTTTTCTATACTATCACGTTTATCTTGTCAGTAGCTGAAATATGGTGGTTGCTTACATGTTATTTTTTTGATGACTATAAATAATAGGACTACAATTATACATATAACACTTTCTACTTCACGCTTAAAATAACAGATTTTTCGTAAGCCGAGAATATTTTACATTCGATTTCATTTCTATTCCTAGGGACAAAGCAATGAAATTGACTGGTGTTTTTTAAAGTTTTCGCAACTGAATAACGCTCTTTCAATTTAGCGGCATGAATTTCATGTTCTATCTTAGTACAATATTCAAAATCGATTAACTTGAAATATGATTTTGCCCAATTAAATAGAGCTTTTGGTCCAGTGATTTTGGTTCCATTGCTATTCTGGAGACTTGAGCGATATGCACATCTTTTTACAACGCCGCCGACCCCGTCGCAAGCACCCTTCCCATGCGCTGTAGCAAAAAAATGCCACTCGGCGTCAACTCCGAAATCTTTTTTGTGATTAAGCAGATTGATGAAATTGTACTTGTTCTTGTACTGTGAACCTGCCCCGTCCGAGAAGTAAAAAATTTTTTTTACGTTATTTCTTCCGAAAAGTTTTATCATGAACAAAATCAGTTTGGAATTGAATAAATTCACCGCTGTGCTGTCGTGGTCTAAGACATCCGAAATTATTACAAAACTTTTATGCCGTACATTGCTGTTTTCTTTATAATAAATTACATAAGGATGGATAGTAGCTTGAGTTGTATTCCAGTACTCGAACTGAATGGAATTTTGTACACGGCAGGAGTAATTTTCAGAAAAATCCAAACATACGACATATTCCTTCTCACACAATTTGTTTTTAAGATCAGTCAAATACTTAGCTTGAGTATTCGCAAGAAAATCGTGTTTTAGAACATCAGCTAATTCAGATGGTAGATTTTTCAGAAAGATATCTGTATGTTCTTCCTTTTTTTCTAATGTGCATCTGAAAAAAATGGTATATTATATAATAATGGGATGTAAAATATGTAAACCATATACAAAAAACAAGTAAGGAAAGCTGTCTTCGGCTGTGCCGAAGGCTAAATACCTTTCATGAATAAGCGTCACGATTTTCACTGTTTGATCCCCAGTACAGCCTGTGTGAATTTAACTTTAGCTCATACCGAAATTATCGGAGCTATCGATTATATGGGGACGATGTGTTATATTGGGCCAATCTCATTGATTTTTAACATCGACATTCCACATTCTAAAATAGCAACATTTACGAAATTTCACGTTCCTACCGATATAATTACAGGAGTTATCTACCAAAATCCGTTTATCGGAACAATCGATTGTATGGGGGCTATGTGAAATATTTATCCCATTTCAATGATTTTCAACATCGATATTTTACATATAAAAATAGAAATACTTACAAAATTTCACGTTCCTATGTGTTTAATTACAGGACTTATAGCCCAAAATCCGCTTATCGGAATAATCGATTGTATGGGAGCTATGTGAAATATTTATGCCATCTCAATGATTTTCAACGTCGATATTTCGCATATAAAAATAGCGATACTTCCAAAATTTAACGTTCCTACCTATATAATTACAGGAGTTATCTACCAAAATCCGTTTATCGGAACAATCGATTGTATGGGGGCTATGTGAAATATTTATCCAATCTCGATGATTTTCAACATCGATATTTCACATATAAAAATATCGATAAGTCCAAAATTTCACGTTCCTACGTATTTAATTACAGGAGGTATAGCCCAAAATCCGTTTATCGGAATAATCGATTGTATGGGAGCTATGTGAAATATTTATCCCATCTCTATGAGTTTAAACATCGATATTTCGCATATGAAAATAGCAATACTTACAAAATTTCACGTTCCTACGTGTTTAATTACAGGAGTTATAGCCCAAAATCCGTTTATCGGAATAATCGATTGTATGGGAGCTATGTGAAATATTTATCCCATCTCTATGATTTTCAGCATCGATATTTCACATATAAAAATAGCAACACTTATAAAATTTCACGTTCCTTCGTGTTTAATTACAGGAGTTATAGCCCAAAATCCGTTTATCGGAATAATCGGTTGTATGGGAGCTATATGTTATATTGGTCCGATCTTGCTGGTTCCGACAAATGATTCCTATATTGAAAAATGGTGGCCGCATACCAAATTTCAGCCAAATATCTCAAAAACTGAGGGACTAGTTTGCGTTCAAACAGACAGACAGACAGACGGACAGACGGACATGGCTAAATCAACTCATCTCGTCATCCTGATCATTTCGGTATACTTATTGATGGGTCTATCTCTTCTTCTTCTCATATTTACAAACATCGGACCAAAGTTATAATACCATTTCATGTTCATGAAAGGTATAAAAAACTGTTTACCTGTCAGTACTTGTCCATTGTTCGTAAATAACCGACACATTATGCGTTCCCTTAGGCCCAACAAATATGCATTGTTGTGGCCGCAATTGTTTAAATTTTGACAATGATATCGGCATGTTTGGAAATTTTTCCCGAAATATACTATGCAGATTTCGAATATTATCCATCAATAATCGTTTTTGCTCATGACAACGAACTCCATCCTTTTTAACGGATTTGCTATCATGCATCCCCGGCATTATGCGGCTGACATCATCGCATAGGTAAAATTCTTCAACAGCTTTTACAGTTTCTGGATTTATGGGACGGCCTTTTTTCTTCTCAGGGCGAGATCCTACTCCTTGTGTTTTTTGTAGCTTTTTTGCAGTAGAAACCATACGACGAGACACATTAAAAGTTTCACGAATCTTTCTGATGGTCCACGTTTTTGGAACAAATGTCAATATATTTATTTTGTCTCCTCGAGTTTTTTGATTGTTAAAGGATACTCTTAGTGCTTCAATATTTTCATCTTCAGGTGGCATCTCACTGCTTAAACTGCTGTCACACGTTGTTCCTATAAGATCGAACTTAGCTGCCAATTTAGCTTTCTCCTCTTTTGAAAATTTTGAGATGCGCCGAACTTTTATTGGGCTCACATCACATAGGTAGGTAGAAGTGGCTGCCGCAAAGGCACACCTAGGCCAGTAATAAAAGGCCCGTTGTGATACCACCAAACACTAGGAAAGTCAGTCCCGGGCCCGGCCATATGGAAAATCCCAGTGCTGTCGGGACTCTCCATATAGCCGAAACCCGGGACTGACACTCCTAACCGACACCGCTACCCCTCCTCGAACCATTTTGATAACTTGATGAAGGCCATCAAGTCCTTTATGTCTAGCTCCGCGACCTGGCTTAAGCTAACCAGGAAGAGAACTCCCAGAGAGCGCCTTCTCGCTCCGCTTAAGGCCGGGCAGTTGCAGATGAGGTGCTCCACCGTTTCCTCTTCCTCATCATCTTTGCAACTCCTGCAGCATCGTCGGTAGGGAACGCCTAGCCTTGCTGCGTGCCTGCCAACAAGGCAGTGCCCGGTTAAAACACCTATTAATATGGAGATTTCCTTCCTTTTTAGGGCGTATATGTGTCTAGATCTTTTAAGATCGCATTTTGGCCAGGTTTGCTTGGATATCCGGCACCCTGGGGCTTGTAGCCATCTTTCGTTGGCTTCGCGGAGTGTATGTTCCTTCAGCATTAGCTTGCACGTGGCAAACGGCATACCTATGCGCTCTTTATCTTGAAGAATCTGCTTGGTCGTGCCCTGCCTGGCAAGTTCGTCTGCCCTACAGTTTCCCTCAATGTCCCTGTGTCCCGGGACCCATGTGAGGTTCACGCGGTTCTGTTGGGCCATCTCTTGAAGAGATCTTCGACAGCTGAGCGTCAGTTCAGAGTTGAACGAGTAAGAGCCAAGGGATTTGATGGCCGCTTGGCTGTCGCTGAAAATACAGATATCCTGTCCGATGGTGCGTTCACCTATCCAAGTCACGGCGTCCATGATTGCTGAAACTTCAGCCTGGAAGACGCTGCAGTGATCAGGTAGTCTAAAGGAGAGTTCTAGGTCCAAATCCCTTGAGTAAACCCCTCCTCCGACTCTGCCGTCTAACTTCGAGCCGTCGGTGTATATAAAAGTGCCGCCGTTAGTAGCGGGACACCGATCTATGTTCTCCCAGTCTTCCCTGCTGGGAATGTTTATTCTAAAACAACAATCTCCGACTGTTGTGGTCGCACACCGATCTGTGCTCAGAGGGAGAAAGCTGTAAGATCTTAGAATACAGGAGTGTCCAATAGTGCTTGCGCCCCAGACGGACGTTTCCCTTAGACGCAGAGCCGATGCTGCTGCTGCCCGGTACCCTTCCAGATCAAGTGGCAAAAAGCCAAGAATGGCCTGGAGAGCTTCATTGGGCGTTGTTCTTAACGCCCCGCTTATACAGATCATGCTCGATCTGTCAGAGCATGCTGTAAACCCTGCGGGTTAGGGGTTTAGAATATGCCCGAGGTAGGCATACCGGTCGTAAGAGGCGACTAATATGCACATAGGTAATTGACGTGCTACTCGATGGTTGATCTACGGATATGATGCCTCTCACCTCTCATTACCCATCTTCTCCTTCCTCATGGATGGAGGGATGCCATGACCTAGAAGGTTCCACTGGTCATACCAAATCGCTACCACGACAGACGGGCAGTACCGCAAGGGAGTACCGCAGCGTACCGGGGTCATATCCGGCCAAGGACTGTCAACTTCGGCATCACTCCCCAAAACCTTCGGGGAGTGTTTAGTTGTTAACAACAACAACAACAACATGCTCGATCTGTGGACTTTCCCTAACAGATTTAGGTTTGTTGCCTTTCTTAGCGCAGGCCACCATACCACGACACCATACAGCATAATTGGCTGGATTATCGCAGTGTAGATCCATCTGAAAATTTTGGGGCTGAGCCCCCATTTTATGCCAATGGCTCTTTTACACGTGTAAAGTGCAATGCACGCTTTCCTCTGGCGCTGGATGACATTCTCCTTCCAGTTAAGCTTTCTATCTAGAACTGTGCCTAGGAATTTGGCTTTGTCAGCTAAGTTCAGGCGCACGCCATCTAGTTCTGGTAGGTTCAACGGTGGTATCTTGTACCGCCTGGTATAAAGGACAAGCTCCACCTTTCCCGGGTTGATGCTAAGTCCGCAGCGAGAGGACCATGAAGAAACTTCTCGCAGTGCTACTTGCATCAAGTCACACAGGGTTTGTGGGAATTTGCCCCTATATGCAATAGCTAAATCGTCTGCATATGCCACTATCTTCCCGCCCCCCACCTTGTGTCTCGTAGCAGCGAGTTTACGGTGAGGTTCCATAGGAGCGGGGAGAGAACACCACCCTGAGGCGTTGCTCTTGTGACATAGCGTGAAAGATCAACTGTTCCCAGTGAAGAAACTATTTTCCTTCCCTTTAGTAGTTGATCAATTAGTCCAATAAGAGACCTATTTATGCCCAGGTTTGTTAAAGCAGCGTTAATAGCCTCCGGCCTTATATTGTTGAAAGGCTCACATCACATTGTTCAAACAAATTATTTATTTTATCTACGCTTATTAATTTGTCAACAATTTCACTATCGAACTCTGGATCAGCATTTACATCATCATCAGGCACAATGATTTTTTCCGGAGAACTATCACGCGAGTTAATTGCATCTTTTTCGATAGACGTATTTTTCAGTTCACTAGATTTTGCGTACAAAGCACGTTTGCAAGGGCGACATATGTATTGGCCGATAAGACCACTGAACTTTTCACTGTACTTTTCATTTACTTGCACTAAATCTTTGTAAACGCGACAGTGATTTTTCTTTTGCAAAGGATTACAACACCGGTGTGGATTTGGCATTTTAATAATTAACGAAATTGGGAAATCCACGCCAGTCGACTTATAAATTTATCTGTTTAGAAACTATTATTCACAGTATACTTTGTTTTTGAAAAAATTAACGTGATATAGGTAAAAGTCTTTATTAAAATAACATCCGCTTGCGACTAAATTTTTAAATTCAAATCAAAGAGCTTATTACTTAAAAATCAAAGTCGTACAATTATGCAGTTAGATGCTCCAAGCTATCTAACTGCTCAGTTCCAATGAACTTGACCTTTTTAATATTTCTTAGCTAATTGTTGTTGTTGAAACAGTCCCATTTCAATTCCCCAGCATACATACCTATTTACACACATTAAGTACAATCATACTTCCCGACATTCATTCATTTCCCCATATTCATTCATATACTTAGCATCTATAGTAAAGCTACGCTGCTAGGCATGTCAAGAACTTTTCAATCAAACATGTCCATTGATATCAATTAACATAAATATTATCTAACAGTGAATAAGGTTAATGTAATAACTCTCATTATTATGTTAAAGCGCTGTGGTTAGCATATGTACACTTGTACATATAGTAACTCATGCGAAGTGTAGTATGCGAAGCCGCGGATGCACTCGCACATATAACGTTATTATAAGGAAACTATTGCTGGCCCCCCATTTTTTTTTTTCAGAAATAAAAATATAATTGAATACCACATAATTTACTGTTATTTAATTTTTTTTCAGAGGCGCAGAAGTTAGTTATATAATAATTTGTTTATAACAATTAATGTTATTTAACAAAAAAAAATTTAATTTGTGTATAAAAAAAAATTCAAAATTATAGTGCATTGTTTTATAAGTTTCAAAAAAAAAATTATTAAAATCGGTTCAGTAATTTCTGAGAAAAAAATGTTTGACCGATTTGATGCGAAAAAAATCAATTGGTTATAAAAATTTAACGAGAAAAAAATTAACAGGATTTCCTACCCTTTTATAAGGCTTTAATGTGAAATAAAATTTGTTTGGTTATTCGAACACTTGGTAAATTTGATGTTCACTTGAGATGGCCTCACCCATGTGCAAAAAGGTCGCGCAAGGTATGGGTACGTAGGTAGCAAATACACTGGTATAACTGGGTTTTGTATTTTTTATGCAGCTGCAAGGGTTGTTTTCACACGAGGTGTTATAAATGCTGCCTGTTGATATTTTCATTATTGTTTTGGTGCTCAAAAGTATAAGAAGTGAAAATATAAGTGAAAATAAATATAACTGAAACTATAAATAACTGGATACGAAATGGCTTCAAGAAGAAACGAATATTTATCAAGTGCAGCATATAGAAGGTAAAAAATGTAAAATAAGCAACAATGTAAACATATACTAATTTTTTTTATTATGCAGGCTAACTGAGGAACAGCGAGAATCATATATACAATCTTTATTTGATGAAAGTTGTGACGATGACGCTCCCTTTGATTTTGACTCAGAAGATGAAGAAGAAATTCAAATCAATGACATTGAAATTGATGATGACGATGCTGAAGTTTCGCAAAGTGCCGCTGAAGTATTACCTGATTATTCGGACTATGAGGATGATGAAGAAGACGATGAAGAAGAAGAAGTAGAAGAAAAATAATGAATTACCTGCTAGTGGATGAAAGAACCAAATGTAAGTCGTCAGGTACTCAGACAAAATATTATAAGAGAACGTTCTGGACCAGCTAGATGCACTGAAATGTTGTCAATAGAGCAAACATTCAAATGTTTCATGAACGTTCAAATGGCTGATATAATTATGCGCCACACAAATAAGTTAGCAAAAGAAACTTATGATGCTTACAACAATGCGCATCCAAACACAACTCCTAAGTCATTGACGCCTGTGTCAATAACAGAGCTGTATGCATTTTTTGGCATACTTATTATGACTGGTGCGAACCATAGCAATGGAGAACATGTTCGAGATTTATGGAGCGTCAAAAACTATCCTTTATATCGCGCCACAATGGGAGTCAACCGTTTCTGTTCGATATTGCGGTTCCTAAGATTTGACGATAAAAACACTCATGCAACACGCTTACTAACTGATAAAGCAGCACCGATCAGTGAGTTGTGGACGATGATGAACAATAATCTTGCTGCACATTACAAGCCCAGCTCATGCTTGACGATTGATGAACAATTATTTCCTTAGGTTTGGTGGAGTTGCGATGCCACAAATGCATATCCACTGCATGGACAAATATATACTGGCCAAGCAGAAACTGGTAGGGAAACTAGCCAAGGCGAACGAGTGGTGAAGGATTTGTCTGCCAAATACCAAAGAAGTGGCCGAAACATTACAATGGACAATTTGTTTACGACCTTGCCAGTTGCAGAACTGCTTCTCACCTGGTAACTCACGATCGTTGGAACTTTGCGCAAAAACAAATCATATATTCCTCAAGAAATGAAGCCGAACCAAAACAGGACAATTGGTTCAACGACATTTGGCTTCAAAAATAATGTGACAATGTGCTCTCATGTTCCCAAAAAAAATAAGGCAGTAATTTTGCTTTCGACCATGCATAATGATGCTGAAATAGCTGACAGTGGGAAACCTGAAATAATTGAATATTATAATCGTGCCAAAGGTGGTGTTGATCGAATGGACCAAATGTTTGCGGAATATCCAACACAAAGACAAACAAAACGATGGCCAGTAGCGATGTTCTTCAACATGTTGGACATTACAGCTCTTGCAGCCTACATTGTCTACGATTTGAATAACCCTATGTTGCCTTGTAGATCAAACAAGCGTGAGCTGATCCTGCGCAGCTTGGCTGAAGCATTGTGTATGCCCATTATTGAAGCCAGAGCCATAAATCGTCAAGTGACGCGAAATTTTTCGACTAAAATTGCTATTGAAGCATATTTCAACCGACCGGTGGAATCAATGGTGTCAACAGCAGCATCAACATCTGCCGCAGCGCGCACGCCAAAACCTGTGTGCGGATCTTGCTATTTATGTTACGCACAAGAGGAAAAACGCCGTAGAAAAACCAAAAAGCTGTGCGCCAAATGTAAGAAGCCAATGTGTCTTGAACATTCGGTCACATCAACAAATTGCTCTATTTGCCATGATTTTCCTTAGATATAAGATGCATTTTTATAATTTTTATAATAAAAGTCAATAATCTAATGTGTGAAATGAATATTTTTAATTTTTCAAATAAAAAAATAATATAAAAAATGTTTTTTTTTATTATTATGAGGATTTTTACTATTGGGGTACAAACGTATCCCGGGTGTGTGTTTACGTATATAATGTGTTTGGAAGGCTGTAGCTCCTGAACCAATGATCCGATCTGGTGCAAATTTTGAATTTGAACTCAAAAATAAATAATCTTCCTAGATCGTAGATATAGGTGTAGCGGTTCAAAAGTTACAACACTTCAAAGTTGAAAGTGGATACATTTGTACCCGGGTGTGTGTTCTAGGGTTAAAGATATAAATACTTGCATTGAAATCTATTAAATGTGCATACTTATTACAAGGACGTATACATCGCGAAATCGGTTCATTATAACCATAATTAGTCCTATGTGACGTTTCAATAAGTAATCGATTATTCCTTAATTCACGTGACATGGTATTGAAATTTATTAAACTGAGAAGTTCATCACAGTCAATCCTTCGGTTCACTAAGTTATAAGCAAACATTAGCGAAAAACAAGTTCTGCGATCTTCCAAGGATTGCAAGCCAAGAAGTTTCCGCCTGCTGTCGTACGACGGCATATCGCAAGGCCAGTTTAACTTCGCCAATGTGAGGTGGAGAGTATGGACTCCACACAACACAACAATAGTCCAGGTGACTCCTTACTAAAGAGATGTATAGAGACTTCAATGTACAAGGATCCTTAAATTCTTTCGAATTCCTTCTAATGAAACCCACCATGGAACGTGCTTTTGAAAGAACAAGATCAACATGTCTACTGAATGTCAGTTTCATATCGAAAATCACTCCGAGATCTTTAATCTCCTCCAAATGGTTTAAGTTAAAGTTATTTATTGAATAAACCGACGCAAGAGGACTAAGTGTTTTAGAGGAAGAAACCACATTGCATTTGCTCGTATTAAGAAACAGATTATTGGCAGAACACCACCGCTGAAATATCTCAAGGTAAGATTGTAAATTTTGACAATCACTTGACTACAAATCTTTATATAAAGTTTAACATCATCAGCAAACATAAGGCACTTTGCGAACTTGAAATGTTGTGCTAAGATCATGTTCACACTGAAGCGAAAACACCTTGTTTTCGTGTAAAACATCTCACATAAAACAGGTGCGTTCATACCTGCTATTCTTGTTTTCATTTGACAGTAATCAGCTGTTCTAGAAATTGTGATTTGTGAGAAAAAATAATTAAAATTTTGGGAACGTACATATTATATTTTATGTACTTATTTTAAGTTTTACTGTCAGCGTACTTATTTCAAATTTACTTTATAGCGCAAACATTTTCATTTTGATTTTTTATAAATTCGGGCGACGAAATTCAAAATGAAAACATTTGACATATCAGATATGTGACAGTATTTTTTCGATTATTACCGATAAAATTTGGAGCCAACACTGATTGCGAAAGGTTTTCGTTGATGTTTTGGGATAAAACATGATGTTTTCGCAGGTTTTCGGTTGAAAATTTTGTATGGCGAAAACATCGGTTTTCAGCATGTTTTGCCTCGAAAACCAGAATGAGCTCGAAAACACGCTAGTGTGTACATAGTATTAGTCGTTAATAAAAAGTATGAAAAGCAAAGGTCCACAATGAGTACCTTGAGGGATTCCAGACCAAGCATTAACAACTCTGTCAGATTTAGTTGGGCCAATCGTAATTAAAAGCTTTCTGTTGACCAAAAAACTTTCGAAGAACTTCAGAAGCGAACCTGATATTCCATATAGAGAGAGTTTGTGGAGTAAAACAGAATGATTGACTTTATCGAAAGCTTTAGAAAAGTCCATATATATTACGTCCAATTGATATTTTTGCTCCAGCGCCTTAACAATTTGGTTCGTAATAATTAGAAGATTGGTGCAGGTGGATCTACCTGGGAGAAACCCATGCTGAAATCGGCTAAAGATATCTATAGAGTACTGGTAAAATTTATTATTCAAAATATTATCGAATATTTTGGCAAATGTACATTGTTTTACAATAAGTCTATAGTTTTTAATGTTGTTACGATTACCAGACTTATATGTTGGCGAGATTGTACAAGCTTTCCAAGAATCGAGAAAAGTACCTTTTTTCAGGCAAGCATTAAAAAGCAAAGACACTGGAAGACTGATAGCATCGCTAAACATTTTTATAAATACCGGAGCAAATCCTCCAAGGTCTAGACTAGTACTAGATGTCAAGTTTGATATTGCTTGTGAGACGTCATCTGAAGAAATATCAAAGACTGAAATAGAATTTAGGCTGACAATAGGATCGAAAAATTCAGAGCCAGTATATCAGGAATCCAATCACTGTTCTCATATACCTCTTGAAAAAACTCTGCAAAGAGATTGCACGCTTCCAAGGGATTTTCCGATACCGCACCATCATACTCGAGACTAGTAGGAAAACCATTAGTTCTCCGTTTATTTTTATAAAAAGCCAAAACTTCCTTGGGTTGCTTTGAAGGTCCAACTCCATATTAGATATGAAATGAGTGTATAAAATAGATAAAAGTTTCGAGAACACTGTTGCACGAATAACCCAGAAATGTGTAGACATATCTAGGTTATGAAGCTGCAGTCTGCTAGGGTATATAAATGCGCAAAACAACGCACATCAATCAGTTTATTTTGAAGTGTTGTACAGTGAAGTACTGAACAGTGAATTAACCCGCGATATTGTACCACGGTTTTTAGTAATGAATAAAGCGTACTAATTATTAAGCAGAATCTTGGTGTTTTATTTAACGTACAGTGATCGAACTTAGGGAAAATAGTCGAGGAATCATCGAATTCGTCACAATATGACAATTGTTATTTTATCGCAGATTATTTTTGTGTTGTTGTTGGCGGCCGCCGTGGTGTAGCGGTTAATGTTCGGCCTTCTACACCAAGTCGTGGCGGTTCGATGCCCGGCAAAACTAACATCAAAAATTTTTTAGAAAAAGAATTTTTCTAAACGGGGTCGACCCTCGGCAGTAGTTTGGCAAACTCTCCGGGTGTATTTCTGCCATGAGAAGCATCTTAGCAAAAAATTAATTTGCTTTGCAAGTGCCGTTCAGAGTCGGCAAAAACTGTAGGTCCCGCCAACTTGTAGGAAAACTCAAAAGCAACACACCACATGTTGGAAAGAGAAGCTCGGCTAAAAATCTCGGTAGAGGTTATGATAACCTGTTGTTATTTCGCCGCCATTAGTTTTTTTATTTTTATTTTTGTGTTGTTAAAGTGTTGTTTACTTTTTCTTCGCGTAGGAAAAATGTATGTTTATTTATATTTACACACATTTTTTTTAAATGGTGGGAAATATAACGTAATACGATTTATGTGATAAAAAAAATTTATAAATTTATCGCAATATATCTTTAGTGTGTCAAGTAATTGCAAAAACTGCTCAAGAAGCACAATGGTAAATATTTCATCAATTTTCTGTGTTTTTCATACTATTAACCTATTATTTCTTTAAAGCGCGAAGACGATGTCCAACTGCACTCGCACCATATCCTCTGTGGGCGCACGCGACGCTCCACCAATTGAAGTTTCCACAGCTTTTGCACGCCCAGAATAAGTCGAGCGCAAGAAACAGCTTAGCGGTGCAATCAGACCCACCAAAGTAAACGTAAATCCCAAGTTCGACGTGTATGCATACATATACCACCAAAAAATGCTATGCAAAGTGGCACGGATAATGTCAATCATTGGCAAATTGAATTCGACAATCGTGAACGCTGGGAAAATCCCTTAATAGGATGGACCCCATGGTAAGTTAAAAATTTAAGGTTGAGTAAAAGCTAATATTCGAGTTTTGAAGCGGCGACCCACTATTAAATATGCAAGTGGATTTCAGCTCAAAGGAAGAAGTTATTAAGCATTGTGAACGCCATGACCGGTGTTGCTTTATGGATACCGATGACAAACCCAAAAAAGAGCGTGGCTCCCGAATAGAGTGACATGCACTATCCCTATGATGCGTTTCTGAAGAACACGGGGCTGACGGTGCAATTTATGCGCTTGCGTTGGTATACGACCGTCTTCAATCGCGCTATGCTATGCTGGGGTAACAACAGCGCTTGGATGCGTCTATGGCTAATACGGAGTTATACAGCGTGCGTTCTGGTGGCATTGTCGCTATTACCAATTGGAATTATTTTATTCTTCATAACAATGAAAGCAATAATAGTAGTAGTGTATGTGATAATGTCGTGACTGAAAATGCACCTAAAGTGGAAATATTATTGCCACTCCGTATTTGCCAATCGAAGAAGTGGGCTACTATACGTTGACGCTGCTGTTGTGTACCATAGTGCATGAATTCGGATATGCATTGGCAGCGGTGCAAGAGGACCTATCTGTTATTGGTTTGAGATTTCAAGTAACTAATGCAATTTGATACCGTAAGGGACGTTGTGCAAGGGTATCTGGGTATCGTGACAGAGTCTACTGTCAGGAACTTGGGATTTGCACGAAGTTTGGGATACCCGGGATGCTCAAGGAGTTTAACATCTACTCCGACAGTCAAGCGGAAATCATGGCGCTGAGTGCTGGCAACGTTCGATCGAGGACAGTGATCGACTGTCTGGATTCGCTTACGGTTGCGGCCAACTATTTTAAAATAATAATAATTTGGGTGCCAGGCCATTGTGACATTCCTGGCAATTGCCATGTGGATCTCTTGGCCAGAGCGGGTACTCGTGAAACAGATGTGGCTGCCACCAGAGTGCTGGGGATTCCTCTTACCACCTGTAGTCTGCTTCTGGGCAGATGGGCTTCAAACCAGTTGAGCAAGCGCTGGGTTGACACCACTTCATGCCAGGTGTCGAAGTCCTTTTGGCCAACGGTTGACTCCGGGCGATCAATGGAATTACTAGAGCTCTCCAAGGTACATCTTTCCATGATTATTGGGGTGTTGACGGGGCACTGTCCGATGGGGATTCATGCGGTGCGGTTAAATATTCTCGAAACCCCGAGATGCATGAGTTGCACGGAGGATGACGAGGTGGAATCATCAGATCACTTCATGCTTAGCTGTCCAGCGTTTGCTAGGACCAGGCGCAGGTATCTCGGTTCGGATGTTCTTAGGTCTCCGGAGGACGTGTCGAGGATCGATATGTGCCAAATTCGGAGCTATATTGTAGTTACACAGCGATTTGCCAAGCAATCTTAAGTTAGTGTTACCGTTTAGAATTGTGGTATCACAACGGGGCTTTTAAGTGTCCAAGTGAGCGGTTCCCCTAATGCAACTGCTACCACCTAACCTAACCTAACCTAATGCAATTTGAGGTCATCTACAAATTATAATAAGTTTTATTTCATTTAAGTTGTATCTCTGCTTGCCATTCGCCTTCACAGAAATATCCACAGAACATTGGCTTGAATTTCAATTGCAATAAACGTACACGCGTATCAACTAAGCAAATTCTGGTTTGGAAAGCAACACCAATACGTTTCGGTAAGTTGATACTTGTAATTTTGCCGCTTGCTTTGCTGTCTTTGCGTCGAGAAGATTCAAAATTCTTTTGAACTCTACTGAAATGTATAAAAGCTGGCCAAGTGGTAACCTTACTTTGCTTGCTTGAAGCCTTTATAACATCGAATATCCAAAATCTCTATTTGACAGCGCTTTACCTGCTTCACTATTCGTCTTGTTGTTTTGTTACCTCGTCGCTGTATTTTAGTTTTAACAGACTAGTTAAATTTTTATGAAATTTTTTTTTCTCTACTTACTGTGTACTATGAAGACAAAAATGTAAATAACTTCCGCTCCCTTACTAGTAGTTACTAATGGAATGCCCAACAACATCATACAAAAGCGCCATCTGGCCACGATGGAGAAGTTAAAAATTGCGAATAATGTTTGCAAACAAAATTTTTTTGGTAGAAGATACTATCTTTTATATTTATTTAAAAAATTAGCAAAATCGGTTTGACCAATCGTGAGAAAATCTTCAAAACGTGAGGAATTTCGAAAAGTGTTGATAGCTATTACTTTCAAAATAATTTGAATTTCGAAAAATTGTTATACACGTATTTTTGTTTAATCGTTCTGAGCCATTTTACAAACTTTCAACAAAATACATGGCCGTCGAAAAAATTGTGGGTGGCTCACTTCACAAAATTCAACTCATATATGTATTTCAATTCATAAAACATTTAAAGATATTTTTTAAATTAGGTAAGCCACAAACATATTTCAATTTATTAAACATTTAAAAAATTGTATTAAAAACTAAATACTACACCTTTTCAACCGAATAATGACAAAAAATTTAAAATAAAATGGAATGAAATAAGTAAAAATATATATTAAGAAAAATGAGATGAAAAAAAATAAAAAATAAATTACCAAAAAAATAAAATAAATAAAACAAAATAAATTAAAATAAAAAAATTTGTAAGATAGAATAAAACATAATAAAAAATTGAAAGAAATGAAGAAATGAAATGAAAAAAAATTTTACAAAATATAATAGAATAAAATAATATAAAACAATAAAATAAACTAAAATAAACTAAAACAAAATAACACAAAAAAATAATGAAATGATAACTAAAACAAATAAAAGAAGCTCAATTAAAACAGGATAAAACAATATAAAATAAATTAAATAACATTAAATAAGGTAAAATAAAATAAAAATTATAATTTAAAATAAAATAACAATAAAAAAATTAAATTAAATAAATTAAATAATATAAAATAAATAAAAGGAAATTAAAAACAACAAAATTAAACATAAAATTATAATAAAATGGAATGAAATAAGTCAAAGAATATATTAAGAAAAATAAGGTGAAAACAATTAAAAAAATAAAATACCAAAAAATTAAATAAAGTAATACAAAATAAATAAAAAAATGAAACGAACTTAAATAAAATAAAACTAAATTAAAAATAAAAGACACTAAATATAAATAAAAATTAATATAAAACAAAAAATCTAAATAAAAAAAATAAAATAAAACAAAATAAAATTAAAATTAAAATAAAATAAAAACTAAAATAAAATAAAAACAAAATAAAATTAAAACTAATATAAAATAACACAAATAATAAAAAAAGGAAATAAATAAAATAATATAAAAAAATGATAATAATGATAATAATTAAAACAAATTAAATAAATAAACTAAATTAAAACAAGATAAAAGTGTAGAAACTTAAATCATAAAAAACAGTAATATGAAAACATGACAAACAAAACTTGAAACATTTAACGTTTTTAACAAAGAGTAAAAAATTACTAGAAAAAGTTCAGTAGATAACAATTCATTTTAATTACAGAAAAAAGGAAACATATAAATTTAATTTAAATTTAAATGACCAGAAAATCACTTAAATTTAAAAAATTACTCACATTCAAAACATTAAAACTAAACTATATTACTTAAAACTATTACTAAAATAAGTTATTCATGAAAGTGCTCAACTATCATACTTGAAAGCAGGGCTGAAACCACTCCAAAAATCGCTGTGGTTCGGTTCAGTGGTTCGAACCACTTCCCGAAAATCTGGGTGGTTCGGTTCAGTGGTTCTAAAAAAAATTTCAAAAAAAAAAAATAAAATATGTATACATACATATATAAAAGCCTACTAAAATAAAAATTGTTTGGAAATGTCAAAAATAATACGCTTTGTTATTGAGATCAAATTCATTTATAGATAATATTTATTAATATATCGGCAAAAAGTTATAATAGCAATACAATACTGAAAATTATTATTATGTAAAGAAACATACATATACCCAGCCAGGAAAATTTCCGTAAACGCATCTGGAAATGAAAAAAAATCTGGCAAAAACTGTCTATTTTTCCGTGTTCATGCTCTATTTAAAGAACTTTTCCCGATCCTTTTTCCCACTAAAGTGTGCGAACGAAAAAACTTTCCTAAAACCGACGCATTCTATCATGATTTTTTGTGTTTTTTTCACGTTTTCTGATACGATATTTTGGGATAATTTTTTGATGTTTTTGAGATCACTGTTTTTATCAGTATAGTTTTCGGACCGTTTTCGGATACGGAAAATTGTAAAAAAAAACGAAACAAAAGTAAATCCAGCCCAGCATTATAATGTCCGGGCCGTTTTCGGATACGAAGAACGATGGAAAAATATACGATCGTTAAAACGTACGTTGCTCTGCTGGCTGGGTATAGACGAAGACTTGTTAGAAGACATAATTTTGATCCAAAATACATCATTTGGTAATTTAGTATTTAAGTTTATCAAAAGAATGTCTTCTAACAAGTCTTTGTCTATACTTGCCCTTAGGTCCTATAAAATAAATTTTAAAGCTGAAAATGCTCTTTCTACCGACACTTGTTTGGCAGGAACAGCAAGTACAATCTCACCAATTATTTTTAATTCTTTCTCTTCACGGCGGCCGCCGTGGTGTAGCGGTTAAGTGTTCGGCCTTCTACACCAAGTCGTGGCGGTTCGATGCCCGGCAAAAGTAACATCAAAAACAAGCAGCAGCTCTCACAAACGGGAAATAGACCAATCACTTCGGCACCTCTAACAGAAATAGAGTTGCGCGTAGTTGAGCTAATTGGGCACAACTACGTTAAAGGCGCAGACGATGTCATGGACAGCCTGCAACTGGATGAGGTGAGTTTAGAGCTACACACATAATGCGACTTATTGTTTCATTTATTTAAAATAGGAACTGTACAAGGCAGCAGCTGCAAGACTGGGTGAGATCTACCAAGGGGCAAGAATCGAGGTTGTCGACTGGAAGGACATCCCGGCTCGGCCAACGGCAAGAGCGTGGATTCCTGCTATCCCTGCTGAACCTGAGAGAATTCTCAGGATGCTGAGGATCATGAACCCGTCTCTCCCGACGCAGGACTGGGGTGTCAATCTGGTCGAGGATGCGGTAGGGCCTGACAGGCAAGTGGTCTTCACCTTGACTAACGAAGCACTCGAGCCCCTTAAACGGTGCAATGGACGAGTGCACTACGGCATGGGTCAGATCGTGATCCACGTATACCGCGGCGATGCACAGCGCGCTGCTATTTCGGCTGCACCCGAGGTCTCGGACATCGCAGTGCCGGTAGAGGAGTCGGAGATGTCCGACTCGGAACGTATGGTATCTGCCACGTCAAATGGAGAAGGAGCAGTGAACAGCTCGGAGATGGGAGACAGCCTGCTGGACGGGGAAGACCTCAACGTCACAGTGATAGCAGCTAGTCCTGAGCGCACCAATGTCAATACTGCCACAGTTAGTAGGATCTCGGCTACGCCAAATCGTGGTCTGAACAAATCGTCGTTGAAAGATAAGCCTCCATACGAGGTGGAACTCGACGATACGGCGGTGGCAGGGAAGTCTGAGCGCTCTCATGTTGGTGGCCATTCAGATAAACCTGCACAAATCTAAAGCAGCCTCGGCTGCTTTAATCTGTCGTCTCTCTAAAGGCGACATAGATGTGGTCCTCATCCAAGAACCCTGGGTCAACAGCTCAAGGATTTGCGGTTTGGGGACTAAGGGTTTTAAGCTAATCCAAGCCAGCGAGGTGGGCAGGGTTAGAGCCTGTATTTTGGTTAAGTCTGAGCTGAATGCCTTTCTCTTGCCCAACTATACCAATGGTGACGTTACAGCTGCCAGTTTAACAGCCGACAGTACCAGTCTGACGATGGCATCGGTCTATATGCCTACGACGCCGAAGAACCACCGCCACAGAGGGAGGTAAAAGACCTGGTGGCAAATTTTTCCATGGGTCATCTTATTATCGGAACTGACGCCAATGCTCATCACGTCCAGTGGGGAAGCTCCGATATCAATGCTAGAGGAGAGTCGTTGTTTGATTATTTGTTAACAACTAACCTGGTAGTTTGCAACGTGGGTAACGAACCTACGTTTATTACTAAAACCCGTAGGGAGGTCATAGAGCTCACTATTTGCAGCGAAGGCGCTTATAAGTGGGTCAGAAAATGGCGCGTTCTCGATGAACACTCATTCTCCGACCACCGGTACGTAGAATTAGTTCTAGACTTTTCTGTTGAGCAGCCGGTTATGAAACGCAACCCACGTAACACTAACTGGCAGCTACACAATGAAATACTATCTAGGGACTTGCCAGCACTGCCCCCACAAGTCCCCTCATCAGTAGGGGAGTTGGAGGATCTGGTAAAGACCTTTACAACGGCGCTCTCGAATGCCCTAGAGCAGGCTTGCCCAGTGCCAAAACCACGCGGTAAACATAGGCCGCATTGGTGGTCCTACGACCTGGACTCGCTCCGTAAATCATGTAGGACACAATTTAATAAGGCAAAGAGCCTTGGGGGTGTAAGAGTAGGTCGCCTCCCCGTTGGTGCACCCTGGGTAACGCTAAATGACCTACATGGCCTACATGGCTAGTTTCTTGTATTGCCGGTTCTACGAGAACGGTACCAGTACTTGTGCTGTACCCATCGTGCCGAAACGACCCGGGCCGTTTTCTTATATCGACCCGGCCAAGAGCAATACACTCGAGGTGACCCTGTCTGACATTTAGGCAGGGCTACACCTCGCTACAACAACAACAACAACAACAGCCAAGAGCCTTGGCACGGAGACTCAATGGCTCGAATATAAAGTTAAACTGAGGGCCTACAAAAAAGCTCTGAGGCAGGCGAAGAGAGTATCGTGGAGAAATTTCTGCACTGGGGTCGAAAATGTCGACGATACAGCGAGACTTAGACGAGTGCTCTAAAAAACTCAAACAGCCACAAGCTATTTGCGCAAACCTGACGGATCCTGGACCAGCACGGAGAGGGAAACCCTAGAGCTGCTCTTGAATACGCACTTCCCAGGGAACTTGCATGAGGAACCCCTAGCACCTACAACAAACCTGGCTGTACACATACCCATCACGGAGGAAAAGGTTAGGTGGGCGGTTAAAAGCTTCGAACCGTTCAAGGCTACCGGGCCAGACGGGATTATTCCCGCACAACTCATAAACACGCTGGAGACATCAGCCAAATGGCTGGTATTTCTCTATACAGCTTGCCTGGCTCGTAGCTACATTCCGTGCTCCTGGAGAAGTGCCACGGTAGTGTTTATTCCTAAGGCGGGGAAGGCGTCTCATTACGAGCCCAAGGACTATAGGCCGATCAGTCTCTCATCCTTTGTGCTCAAGACCTTCGAGAGGATAATAAATGACTACCTCTCCTCTACTATTGATAGCAACCTGATCTGTAGCTATCAGCATGCATACACCAAAGGGAAATCTACAAAAACTGCGCTTCACAGCCTAGTTTCTGTTATTGAAAAGGAGTACTGTCTTGTGGCCTTTTTAGATATTGAAGGAGCTTTCAACAACATAAGCCCTGATGCTATAAACACCGCTTTAACAAGTCTGGGAATAAGCAGGTCTCTTATTGGACTTATTGATCAACTGCTAAGGGGTGGACGAATAGTTTCATCACTGGGCTTGGTTAACTTATCACGCTATGTCACAAGGGGAACGCCTCAGGGTGGTGTTCTCTTTCCGCTTCTATGGAACCTCACTTTCAACTCGATGCTGCGAGACACAAGCTGGGGGGGGGCGGGAAGGTAGTGGCATATGCAGATGACTTAGCTATAGTATACAGGGGCAAATTCCCACAAACCCTGTGCGACTTGATGCAAGTAGCACTGAGAGAGGTTTCCTCATGGTGCTCGCGCTGCGGAACAAACCTTAATCTGCTAGGTCAAGTACACAGATCTTGCATGATCTGTATAAGCGGTGCGTTAAGAACAACGCCCAATGAGGCACTCCAGGCCATTCTTGGCATTTTGCCACTCGATCTGGAAGGTCACCGAGTAGCAGCATCATCGGCTCTGCGTCTAAGGGAAACGTCCGGCTGGGGCGCAAGCACTACTCGACCTGCCTGTATTTTGGGATCCTATAGCTTTCTTCCGCTGAGCACAGATCGCTGTGCGACCACAACAGTCGGAGATAGCGGTTTTAAAATCAATATTCCCAGCAGGGAAGAATGGGAGAGCACGGATCGGAGTCCCGTCACTCATGGCGGCACTTCCATTTATACTGATGGCTCGAAGTTAGACGGCAGAGTTAGGGGAGGGGTTTATTCAAAGGATCTGAACCTTGATCTCTCCTTCAGACTACCTGATCACTGCAGTGTCTTCCAGGCTGAAGTTTCTGCAATCATGGACGCCGCGGCTTGGATAGGCCAACACACTATTAGACAGGACATTTTTATATTCAGCGACAGCCAGGCGGCCATCAAATCCCTTGGCTCTTACTCGTTCAACTCTGAACTGACGCTCAGCTGTCGTCGATCTCTACAAGAGATGGCCCAACAGAATCGCGTTAACCTCACATGGGTCCCGGGGCATAGGGACATTGAGGGAAATTGTAGGGCAGACGAACTTGCGAGGCAGGGCACGACCAAGCAGGTTCTTCGCGATAAAGAGCGCTTAGGTATGCCGTTTGCCACATGCAAGCTTATGCTGAAGGAATACACACTCCGCCAAGCCAACGAAAGATGGCTGCAATCTCCAGGATGCCGGATATCCAAAGAAACCTGGCCGAAATGGGATCATAAAAGATCACGACAAATTTATGCCCTAAGGGGAAGAGAAATCTCCATATTAATAGGCGTATTAACTGGGCACTGCCTCATTTGTAGGCACGCAGAAAGACTTGGTGTACCCTACCGACGATGCTGTAGGAGTTGTAAGGATGATGAGGAGGAGGAAACGGTGGAGCACATCATCTGCAACTGCCCGGCTTTAAGTGGCGCGAGAATGCGCTTTTTGGGAGTTCCCTTCCTGGTCAGCCTACGCCAGGTCACGGAGCTGGACATAAAGGACCTGATGGCCTTCATCAAGTCATCTAGCACAGGGAAGCACATACTTACATCAATGTTAAGATTAATCTGCATTCTGGTTCAATTGGTTTTCTATATGATGCTTTCTCCAAGTCGTCTTTCAACAAATTGAAAAGTATATTAAATGCAGGAAATTCCATTCTTGTAATTTTATGAAACTCGCGTGGATAGCTTTTTTTGATGACTTTATAGGTTTTGTGAAAAAATCCATGCGCCTGCCTTTCTTTTTCTGTGTATATGTCATAAACCCAAACTCGGGAAGGTCTCATTTTATAAGTACAATAAAGTACATACATTTTTTGCAATTTTTTAATTTTTTTCTTTTTATTCGCACTTATTTTACCGCCACTGCTCACTGCCATATTGTAACTATACAGCAAAACGGCTGATCACCGACAACAGTGCTGCCACTGCCACTGCCGCTGCCACTGCCACATTGTAATTCCACTATTAGGGGTCAACGGCTAACAAATTGGCTAAAACTATGGGGGAGATAGCTCAAAATACGGGTTTTGACCTCAGGATCACGAATCCGAAAATGACCCGGGCTACGCTATCCCAAGTCCGGGTGGTGCTTGAACCGTGACTGGCGCCACGGTACGCATTTTTTCGCACGTTTTTAGGTACAGCCTAATAAAATTACAACAACCACATGAAAACTTGCAACTTTGATTGCATATATCTCTTCAGAGAAGCAAAATATTAAAAAAGCGCTTTCGGTTTTGTGATCCTGAGGCCAAACCCCGTCTTTTGAGCTATCTCCTATAACTTTAGCTAATTTATTAGCAGTTGACCCCTAAAGGAAACAAATACCCAATTTTTATATGAAAGTGTATATTTGGACAAAACCGTATATTTTGTGCGGAACTAGGTATACGGTCTGTGGGGTTTCCTAAAATTACTTCTTATATTTTACACTTTGCAATTTAAAATTATTTTTGATTTTGGTAACTTTTTTAAATTGACAAATTTTGATTTTCAAAATATTGTAATTATATTTTTGAATCAATATAAAAGAACATAACAAAAAGTTCCTTAGCAAGAACGAAATTGCAATCACGGTAGCTGGTATTGTTTTTTTGTGAGTTGTTGCTCAGTTTGTTCGTTAATAACAAAAATAGAATAATATAAAAATAAATTATTCGATCGGTCAAATAGTCCATGGAAATTTTCTACTGTACAATAACATGACCATAACATCAAGCTTAAAATAAAGTTTATTTAAAAAATAAAATATAAAAGTTTATAAATATATGTGTACTAAACGGTTATTTGCAACTAGCTACAGCCTTTTCATATACATGAAAACTTATCAAAAGCAGTGACAAAATTACACACGATGCGCCTTTCCATGCAATTGGCTAGCAACTTTTTATTCATTTAGTACTTACCGTCATCCATTGCTCCACTGTCTTCCTAGCTCCTCCCATGGCGTTCAGCTTCTCCGCTACTTCCTCCCACCTCTTCTGGTGTTCCAGCTTGACGTTCATCCGCTGGAATCTGCCCGATGTCAAGCCAGGAACTTCTTCAAGCAGATCCACTAATCCCTTCTTTTACTCCTGTGTTGTCCGACTTCTTTTTGATGCTGCCGAGCTTGTTGATGCCATTATGAAAAAAAAGTAACGAAAAAGGGCAGTAAATATATAAAAATATATATAATGTAAGAAATACTTCCCTTTTGTTGAAATCTGCAAAAATAAATGGCGCGAACATTGTTTTTTTTCCATTCCTCTTTAATATTTTCGTAAATTTTGACATTTCGACACTATTGATGCCACTCTTTCTCAAATTTACAAGATAGTTAACAAGTGTTGTTTAAAGGTAGATAGTGGATCGCACAATTGTTAAAGTAAACCATAAATGTTTATGTTAAAAATAACGTTTGTCGAAACGTTAAAAGTCAGTGAATCGCGCTACAGGGAAGGGAGGTAATTATAAAGGCTGGTTTTCATTAACAGCCCAATCCTTAATTAAAAATTTGTTTCTCCCAAAACCGAATTCTCCCAATTCCGAACTCCCAGGGAGAGGCTTTTTCCCAACAATTTAGGGAACACTAATTCGAAGTTTGAATCAGCTGTTTCGAACAAATTTGATAATTCTCGTTAGTGTAAAAATATAAACAAACGAAGGGAGATATTTTGTTTACATTTTTAAAATTAAGTATTTAGTTAAACTATTTAGGTTTTTCAGATGTTTTCAATAAACTAAATTAAATAAAGTACGTGCTAGTGTTTTATCAAAACATTCGCCTCAATTGCTATGCCAATTTCTTGGCTAGAGCGGCTTCTCCTGAAACGGCACAGGACACTTGGAATTCCTCTCGCTGCATGATACCAACTTCTGGCAGATCCAAAATACACCAACGCTTCAGTTTCCATTAAACTTTTGTGGCTATTTGATGTACACGCCTTAAAGCGTCTTGTGGTTTGCGACGCTGCGGCGTTGCACCGCCACTTTCTCCCAATCTGGTCTTGGCGACCTGCAATATGTGTATTGCGCAGCATACTAGTGTGCTCCCGGCTGTAGCTCAAGCCTCAATGCCCCAATACCTCACATAGTGGCTTATAGCATTTATTTCATGAGCATTGCCACTTGCACATATTCTCAGAGCTAGCAAAGAAAAATCTATGGACTTATACGTTTGTGCCGTCATGTTGCGAAGCTGTGCAGCCCACAATGTCGCCGGGTTCTAGTTCGTCTCCAAATGAACTGCATCCGTCCCACTCTGGAGAGCGGCGACTCAGGCCATCCAGCCTACTATCACCTAGACAGTGCATCAGTGATCATTGCCTACCCCTCGCATTTCAAGATCATGTCATTTAATTGCCCCCACTGGGCCACACTCGGATCTCATAACTAGTGGAGGTAATCACAACGCCGGTACGACCGAACTGAAAGTTCGAGTGGTCATGCGTTTATCATTCACCACACCGTAAAGTGATTTTAAATTCAACACTGACCAAAGTGTCACTCCCGGGAATCGGCCATATGGAAAATCCCTGTATCGTCGGGATTCTCCACAAATCAGAATCCCAGGCTTGATGCTCCTAAACCGACACCGTTACTCCTGGAACCAATTAGATGACTTAATGAAGGCCATCAGGATCCATATAGGTTTCCTTAAAGACCGGTGACAGTACGTCCAGAACGGAATCGGTAACGCCCTCTTCGACCCTATGACGGAGTCTCCGGGTGGTCCGGCGCAAGGTACTGATGCGGGATGTTGCCAAGTACAAGGCAACAGCTGCAAGACTGGGTGAAGTCTACCCAGGGACAAGAGTCGAGCTCGTCGACGGGAAACACATTACGGCTGGGCATGGAATCCTGCTATCCCTGAAGAACCTGAGAGAATTCTCAGGATGCTGTGGATCATGAATTCGTCTCTCCTGACGCAGGACTGATGGTCTACAGGTGGTCTTCACTTTGAACAAGGAGGCACTGGAGCCCCTTAATCGGTAGAAATGAACTAGTGCATTACGGTATGGTTTCGATCGTAATCGACGTATACCGTGGCGATACAGAGCTCGCTGCCATTTCGACTGCTTAGGTGGACTCGGACAACGAAGCAACGGAAGATAAAGCGGAGGTGTCCGACGCGGAAAGTATGATATCCACCACCTCAAATTGTATATATGGCAGATACACAATGAAATAATAGTTAGGGACCTACCAGAACTACCCCCACAGGCCCCCCCATCAATAGGGGCGCTAGAGGATCTGGAAACGACCTGTACATCAGTGCTCTCAGTGCCAAAACCACGTGGTAAACGTAGGCCACATTGGTGGCTCTATGACCTGGACTCGCTCCGCCAAGAGCCTCGGCAATGAGCCTGAATGGCTCGAATATGAACTAAGGGCCTAAAAAAAGCTCTTAGGCAGGCAAAGAATACTTCGTGGAGAAATTTCTGCACTTGGATCGAAACTCTCACTTAACACACAAAATATTTCTATTATTATTATCTATTATTTTTTATTTAGAATACCTACTTTTCTTCCCAAAAACATATTCGAAGTTCGTTTGTGATACTGGGAGATGGGGAAATTCCAAATTCCCAAAAAATGTGCCTTCATGATTGCGGGAATGGGAAACGGGAGAAATCTCCCGAGAGAAATAGTATTATTTTGGTATTATTGTATGACCATTTCGACTAATTTAATTGGTATTAAATTTAAAAAGAGTAGTCTTTAATTTTTTACTGTGTAAGTCAACTTTTGACAACTTTTATCGACTTTATCGAAATAAGCAACCAAATCTCGATAAAGTCGATGAAATTTGACACCAGTTGACATAATGAAAACCAGCCGTACGAATTAAAAAAAATTAACATTTTAATTTTCTAGGCGTTTGGAAAATGAGTCACAGTACGCATTTTTTCGAATGTTTTGAGGTACAGCCTAATAAAATTACAACAACCTCATGAAAACTTGCAACTTTGATTGCATATATCTCTTCAGAGAAGCAAAATATTAAAAAGCGCTTTCGGTTTTGTGATCCTGAGGCCAAACCCCGTCTTTTGAGCTATCTCCTATAACTTTAGCTAATTATTAGCAGTTGACCCCTAAAGGAAACAAATACCCAATTTTTATATGAAAGTGTATATTTGGACATGACCGTATATTTTGTGCGGAACTAGGTATACGGTCTGTGGGGTTTCCTAAAATTACTTCTTATATTTTACACTTTGCAATTTAAAATTATTTTTGATTTTGGTAACTTTTTTAAATTGACAAATTTTGATTTTCAAAATATTGTAATTATATTTTTGAATCAATAAAAAAGAACATAACAAAAGTTCCTTAGCAAGAACGAAATTGCAATCACGGTAGCTGGTATTGTTTGTTTGTGAGTTGTTGCTCAGTTTGTTCGTTAATAACAAAAATATAATAATATAAAAATAAATTATTCGATCGGTCAAATAGTCCATGGAAATTTTCTACTGTACAATAACATGACCATAACATCAAGCTTAAAATAAAGTTTTTTTTAAAAAATATAATATAAAAGTGTATAAATATATGTGTACTACACGGTTATGTGCAACTAGCTACAGCCTTTTCATATACATGAAAACTTATCAAAAGCAGTGACAAAATTACACACGATGCGCCTTTCCATGCAATTGGCTAGCAACTTTTCCATTGCTCCACTGTCTTCCTACCTCCTCCCATGGCGTTCAGCTTCTCCGCTACTTCCTCCCATCTCTTCTGGTGTTCCAGCTTGACGTTCATCCGCTGGAATCTGCCCGATGCCAAGCCAGGAACTTCTTCAAGCAGATCCACTAATCCCTTCTTTTACTCCTGTGTTGTCCGACTTCTTTTTGATGCTGCTGAGCTTGTTGCTGCCATTATGGAAAAAAAGTAACGAAAAAGGGCAGTAAATATATAAAAATATATATAATGTAAGAAATACTTCCCTTTTTTTGAAATCTGCAAAAATAAATGGCGCGAACATTGTTTTTTTCCATTCCTATTTAATATTTTCGTAAATTTTGACATTTCGACACTATTGATGCAACTCTTTCTCAAATTTACAAGATAGTTAACAAGTGTTGTTTAAAGGTAGATAGTGGATCGCACAATTGTTAAAGTAAGCCATAAATGTTTATGTTGAAAATAACGTTTGTCGAAACGTTATAAGTCAGTGAATCGCGCTACAGGGAAGGGAGGTAATTATAAAGGCTGGTTTTCATTAACAGCCCAATCCTTAATTAAAAATTTGTTTCTCCCAAAACCGAATTCTCCCAGGGAGAAGCTTTTTCCCAACAATTTAGGGAACACTAATTCGAAGTTCGAATCAGCTGTTTCGAACAAATTTGATAATTCTCGTTAGTGTAAAAATATAAACAAACGAAGGGAGATATTTTGTTTACATTTTTAAAATTAAGTATTTAGTTAAACTATTTAGGGTTTTCAGATGTTTTTAATAAACTAAATTAAATAAAGTACGTGCTAGTGTTTTATCAAAACATTCGCCTCAATTGCTATGCCAATTTCTTGGCTAGAGCGGCTTCTCTTGAAACGGCATTGGATGTCCACAGGCCACTTGGAATTCCTCTCGCTACATGATACCAACTTCTGGCAGATCCAAAATACACCAACGCTTAAGTTTCCATTAAACTTTTGTGGCTATTTGATGTACACGCCTTAAAGCGTCTTGTGGTTTTCGACGCTCCGGCGTTGCACCGCCACTTTCTCTCAATCTGGTCTTGCAATATGTGTATTGCGCAGCATACTAGTGTGCTCCCGGCTGTAACTCAAGCCTTAATGCCCCAATACCTCACATAGCGGCTTATAGCATTTATTTCATGAGCATTGCCACTTGCACATATTCTCAGAGCTAGCAAAGAAAAATCTATGGACTTATACGTTTGTGCCGTCATGTTGCCAAGCTGTGCAGCCCACAATGTCGGCGGGAGCTAGTTCGTCTCCAAATGAACTGCATCCGTCCCACTCTGGAGAGCGGCGAATCAGGCCATCCAGCCTACTATCACCTAGACAGTGCATCAGTGATCATTGCCTACCCCTCGCATTTCAAGATCATGTCATTTAATTGCCCCCACTGGGCCACACTCGGATCTCATAACTAGTGGAGGTAATCACATACGCCGGTACGACCGAACTGAAAGTTGGAGTGGTCATGCGTTTATCATTCACCACACCGTAAAGTGATTTTAAATTCAACACTGACCAAAGTGTCACTCCCGGGAATCGGCCATATGGAAAATCCCTGTATCGTCGGGATTCTCCACAAATCAGAATCCCGGGCTTGATGCTCCTAAACCGACACCGTTGCTCCTGGAACCAATTAGATGACTTGATGAAGGCCATCAGGATCCATATAGGTATCCCTAAAGACCGGTGACAGTACGTCCAGAACGGAATCGGTAACGCCCTCTTCGACCCTATGACGGAGTCTCCGGGTGGTCCGGCGCGAGGTACTGATGCGGGATGTTGCCAAGTACAAGGCAACAGCTGCAAGACTGGGTGAAGTCTACCCAGGGACAAGAGTCGAGCTCGTCGACGGGAAACACATTACGGCTGGGCATGGAATCCTGCTATCCCTGAAGAACCTGAGAGAATTCTCAGGATGCTGTGGATCATGAATTCGTCTCTCCTGACGCAGGACTGATGGTCTACAGGTGGTCTTCACTTTGAACAAGGAGGCACTGGAGCCCCTTAATCGGTAGAAATGAACTAGTGCATTACGGTATGGTTTCGATCGTAATCGACGTATACCGTGGCGATACAGAGCTCGCTGCCATTTCGACTGCTTCGGTGGACTCGGACAACGAAGCAACGGAAGATAAAGCGGAGGTGTCCGACGCGGAAAGTATGATATCCACCACCTCAAATTGTATATATGGCAGATACACAATGAAATAATAGTTAGGGACCTACCAGAACTACCCCCACAGGCCCCCTCATCAATAGGGGCGCTGGAGGATCTGGAAACGACCTGTACATCAGTGCTCTCAGTGCCAAAACCACGTGGTAAACGTAGGCCACATTGGTGGCCCTATGACCTGGACTCGCTCCGCCAAGAGCCTCGGCAATGAGCCTGAATGGCTCGAATATGAACTAAGGGCCTAAAAAAGCTCTTAGGCTGGCGAAGAATACTTCGTGGAGAAATTTCTGCACTTGGATCGAAACTCTCACTTAACACACCTAATATTTCTATTATTATTATCTATTATTTTTTATTTAGAATACCTACTTTTCTTCCCAAAAACATATTCGAAGTTCGTTTGTGATACTGGGAGATGGGAAAAAGTGCCAAATTCCCAAAAAATGTGCCTTCATGATTGCGGGAATGGGAAACGGGAGAAATCTCTCGAGAGAAATAGTATTATTTTGGTATTATTGTATGACCATTTCGACTAATTTAATTGGTATTAAATTTAAAAAGAGTAGTCTTTAATTTTTTACTGTGTAAGTCAACTTTTGACAACTTTTATCGACTTTATCGAAATAAGCAACCAAATCTCGATAAAGTCGATGAAATTTGACACCAGTTGACATAATGAAAACCAGCCGTACGAATTAAAAAAAATTAACATTTTAATTTTCTAGGCGTTTGGAAAATGAGTCACGGTACGCATTTTTTCGCATGTTTTTAGGTACAGCCTAATAAAATTACAACAACCACATGAAAACTTGCAACTTTGATTGCATATATCTCTTCAGAGAAGCAAAATATTAAAAAATCGCTTTCGGTTTTGTGATCCTGAGGCCAAACCCCGTCTTTTGAGCTATCTCCTATAACTTTAGCTAATTTATTAGCAGTTGACCCCTAAAGGAAACAAATACCCAATTTTTATATGAAAGTGTATATTTGGACATGACCGTATATTTTGTGCGGAACTAGGTATACGGTCTGTGGGGTTTCCTAAAATTACTTCTTATATTTTACACTTTGCAATTTAAAATTATTTTTGATTTTGGTAACTTTTTTAAATTGACAAATTTTGATTTTCAAAATATTGTAATTATATTTTTGAATCAATAAAAAAGAACATTACAAAAAGTTCCTTAGCAAGAACGAAATTGCAATCACGGTAGCTGGTATTGTTTGTTTGTGAGTTGTTGCTCAATTTGTTCGTTAATAACAAAAATAGAATAATATAAAAATAAATTATTCGATCGGTCAAATAGTCCATGGAAATTTTCTACTGTACAATAACACACTGAACCAAAAACGTACATGTTTTGTACGAACAAAGTTTCATAGAAGTTCACGCTGATTTTTTCTTAGAATCTAAGAAAAATTTCATATATTTTAAGAAAAGTTTCTTATTATATATGAAAAAATACGCTAAATTTTATTAACGTCAGAACTTCGTTCATAAAATATAAGAACTAAAATTCATTAATTTTTTAGCTGAATTTGTTCTTAAATATTACGAATTTGTTCTTAAATTTTAAGAAATTACGTACGTACAATTTTTGTACTATGATTATAAGATCTTTTTCTAAATATTTAGAACTTGTTTCGTAGATTTTAAGAACTATTTCTTCTATTTTAGGAAAGCGTCATCGATTGAACCAAAACATTCTTAACTAGAGCAGACAGCTGCCACTGTTTAAATTTTTTTTATTAATACAATTTATTGAAAAGATCGTGTGTTAAAAATTAAACATATAGTAATTATGTATATTAAAAAAAAGAAAAAGAAACAAGTTCGCTATTATGAAGTGTAGTGTGTGATAAAGACTTGTTAAGTCCCGAGAAATTAACGTTTCACTTAAAAGAACCCACATAAGAAGACATCTGGAAATAAACAAAAAGACTTCAACCTCAACTGAAGCAGCATCATATTAAGCTGCAGCCGTACCAGAGCGACATTATGCAACAACACCAACTTCAGCTGAAGCACAATTACATATGTACTACTTATTTCAGCCCTCCTTTTATACATACAAACTCCTTTTGCTAATGAATGTTTAACTTTAATTATTTTTTTTTATGAAAATACGTTACCTTTGTAAAAGAAATAAGTATGTCAATTAAAATAAAACATTCCAACTGAATTTCATGATTCTTAAAATTCAGGAATGGATCCATACATTCTAAGAATGAGTTCGTAAAATTTATGAATGGACTCATACATTCTAAGAATGAGTTCGTAAAATTTAGAATGGATTCATACAATCTAGGAATGAGTTCATAAAATTTGAAATGGATTCATACATTCTAAGAATGAGTTCGTAAAATTTATGAATGGATTCATACAATCTAAGAACGAGCTCGTATAATTTATGAATGGATTCATACATTCTAAGAATGAGTTCGGAAAATTTAAAATGGATTCATACAATCTAGGAATCAGTTCGTAAGATTTAAGAATGGATTAATACATTCTAAGAACGAGTTCGTATAATTTATGAATGGATTCATACAATCTATGAACGAGCTCGTATAATTTATGAATGGATTCATACATTCTAAGAATGAGTCGTATAATTTATGAATGGACTGACATATTCGTTCGTATGAGTTCGTTAAATTTAATAATCTTTTCATACATTCTATGAATACGGTTGTACAATTAATAAATGGTTTGTCATATTCTAAGAATGAGTTCGTACAATTTAAGAATCTTTTCATACGTTCTAAGAATGAGGTCGTAGTATGTATTGACATATTCTAAGAATGATTTCGTAGATTGTAAGAATGAGTTCTTGGATTTTAAGTATTATTATTAAAATTTAGTTTGACATGAATATTTACGAATTTTTGTTCTTAAATTCTACGAAAACGTTCTTTGGAGAGCTTTTAATGAAAAAAATTCGTAAAATATATGTACTTTTTCGTAGAAAATATGTACTTTTTTGGTTCAGTGCATGACCATAACATCAAGCTTAAAATAAAGTTTATTTAAAAAATATAATAGGTTAGGTCAGGTTAGGTTCAAGTGGCTGCCGCAGAGGCACACTTAGGCCAGTTTTGAAAGGCCCGTTGTGATACCACCAACACAAGGAAAGTCAGTCCCGGGACCCAGCCACATGGAAAATCCCTGAGTTGTTGACACTCCTAAACCGACACCGTTACTCCTCCTCGAACCACTTAGATGACTTTATGAAGCCCATCAAGTCCTTTATGTCCATTTCCGCGATCTGGCTTAGGCTATCCAGGAACGGAACTCCCAAAAAGCGCGTTCTCGCGCCGCTTAAAGCCGGACAGTTGCAGATGAGGTGCTCCACTGTTTCCTCCTCCTCATCATCTTTGCAACTCCTGCTGCATCGTCGGTAGGGCACACCTAGCCTTTCTGCATGCCTACCAATGAGGCAGTGACCGGTTAATACCCCTATCAATATGCAGATTTCCCTCCTAGTTAGGGCATAAATGCGTCTAGACCTTTTAAGATCCCATTTTGGCCAGGTTTGTTTCGATATGCGACACCCTGGGGATAGCAGCCATCTTTCGTTGGCTTGACGGAGTGTGTGCTCCTTCAGCATTAGTTTGCATGTGGCAAACGGCATACCTAAGCGCTCTTTATCCTGAAGAACCTGCTTGGTCGTGCCCTGCCTGGCAAGCTCGTCTGCCTTACAGTTTCCCTCAATGTCCCTATGTCCCGGGACCCATATGAGGTTTACGCGGTTCTGTTGGGCCATCTCCTGAAGAGATCGACGACAGCTGAGCGTCAGTTCAGAGTTGAACGTGTATGAGCCAAGGGATTTGATGGCCGCTTGGCTATCGCTGAAAATAGCGATATCTTCTCCGATAACACGCTTGCTTAACCAGGCCGCTTCACCGCTTATACAGATCATATTGGATCTATGGACTCTCCGAAACAGATTCAGGTATGTTGCCTTGTTCAGCGCAGGCCACCATACGACGCCTCCATAAAGCATGATTGGGCGAATGATGGCCGTGTAGATCCAACTGCATACTGTAGGGCTGAGCCCCCATTTTTTGCCAATGGCTCTTTTGCATGTGTAAAGAGCGATGCAAGCTTTCTTCTGGCGCTGAAGAACATTCTCCTTCCAATTCAATTTCCTGTCCAGAACTATGCCTAGAAACTTGGCCTTATCCGACAAGCCCAGGCGCGTGCCATCTAGTTCTGGTAGGCTTAGTGGCGGTATTTTGTACCGGTTGGTGAAGAGGACAAGTTCCACCTTCCCTGGGTTGATACTAAGTCCGCAGCGAGAGGACCACGTCGAAACTTCTCGCAGTGCTACTTGCATCAGGTCACACAGAGTTTGTGGGAACTTGCCTCTGAATGCAATAGCTAAATCGTCTGCGTATGCCACTATCTTCCCGCCCCCCCAGCTTGTGTCACGTAGCAACGAGTTGACTGTGAGGTTCCATAAAAGCGGGGAAAGAACACCACCCTGGGGTGTTCCCCTTGTGACATAACGTGATAACTCAACCGTACCAAGTGAAGAAGCTATTTTCCTTCCCCTTAAAAGTTGGTCAATTAAATCAGTTAGAGGTCTATCTACGCCCAGATTAGTTAGAGCGGAGTTGATAGCCTCCGGGCTTATATTGTTGAAAGCCCCCTCAATGTCTAGGAGGGCCACGAGACAGTAGTCCTTTTCACACAGCGATTTCTCAATGACAGACACTAGGCTGTGCAGAGCGGTTTCTGTTGATTTACCCTTGGTGTATGCATGCTGATAGCTAGAGATAAGGTTGCTATCAATAGTTGTTAAGAGGTAGTCGCTTAGTATCCTCTCAAAGGTTTTTAGTACAAAGGACGAGAGACTGATCGGTCTGTAGTCTTTTGGCTCGTAGTGGGATGCCTTCCCAGCCTTAGGGATAAACACTACCGCGGCGCTTCTCCAGGAGCCCGGAATGTGGTTGAGAGCCAGGCAGGCTGTGAAGAGAAATACCAGCCATTTAGCTGATGTCTCCAACGTGTTTATAAGTTGCGCGGGGATAATCCCGTCCGGCCCGGCAGCCTTATACGGTTCAAAGCTCTTAACTGCCCACCTTACTCTTTCCTCAGTGACGGGTATATTTACTGCAGGTGCTAGTGGTGCATCATGCAGATTCCCCGGAAAATGTGTATTCAAGAGCAGCTCAAGGGTTTCCTCTTCCGTGCTGGTCCAGGATCCGTCAGGTTTTCGCAGATAGCTGATGGTTGTTTGACTTTTCGAGAGGACTCGTCTAAGTCTCGCTGTGTCGTCGACCTTTTCGACGCCAGTGCAGAAATTTCTCCACGAGGTTCTCTTCGCCTGTCTCAGAGCTTTTTTGTAGGCCCTTAGTTTAGCTTTATATTCGTGCCAATGAGGCTCACAGCCGAAGCTCTTGGCCTTGTTAAATTGTTTCCGGCATGATATTCGGAGCGAGTCCAAATCGTAGGACCACCAATGTGGCCTGTGTTTACCGCGTGGTTTTGGCACTGGACAAGCCTGTCCTAGAGCATTTGAGAGCGCCGATGTAAATGTAGTAACAAGATCCTCCAGCTCCTCTACTGATGAGGGGGCTTGTGAGGGCAGTACTGGCAGGTCTCTGTCTAATATTTCATTGTGTAACTGCCAATCAGTGTTACGTGGATTGCGCTTCATGATTGGTTGTTCTACAATAAAATCTAAAACCATTTCTATGTAACGGTGGTCGGAGAAAGAATGTTCTTCCAGAACCCGCCATTTTCTGACCCACTCATAAGCGCCTTCACTACAGATAGTGAGGTCTATGACCTCCCTGCGGGTCTTAGTGATAAAAGTAGGCTCATTACCCACGTTGCAAATCACCAGGTTGGTTGTTAAGAGGTAATCAAACAGAGACTCGCCCCTGGCATTGATGTCGGAGCTCCCCCATTGGACATGGTGAGCATTAGCGTCCGCTCCAATAATAAGATTACCCGTGCAGAAATTTGACACCAGGTCTTTCAACTCCGTTGGTGGTGGGGGTTCTTCGGCGTCGTAGGGCATATAGACCGAAGCCACCGTCAGGCGGGTGCTGTCGACCGTTAGACTGATAGCGGTAATATCCCCATTGGTGTAGTTAGGTAGGAGAAAGGAGTTCAACTCAGACTTGACCAGAATACACGTTCTGACTTTGCTCTCCTCGCTGGCTCGAATGAGCTTGAAGCCCTTAGTCCCCAATCCGCAGATTCTCGAGCTATTGACCCAGGGTTCTTGGATGAGGACCACATCCACGTCGCCTTTAGAAAGACGACTACTTAAAGCAGCCGAAGCTACTTTAGATTTGTGCAGATTAATCTGAAGCACCACCAACATGAGAGCGCACAGACTTCCCTGCCGTCCCCATATCGTCGAGGTTTGCCCCATCCCGGAGGTTGCCTATCAACGACGAGTTGTTCCGATTAACTGCCCGATATGGCGTTGCAGGTGTCTTGCTGTCTGTAGCGTTAGATGTTAATCGCTCAGCGTTGGCTGCTACCACCGTGACGTCGAGGGCTTCCTCGTCCTGTAGGATGTCCTCCATCTCCGAGTTGTTCATAGTACTATCGCCAAGGGACGTGGCGGATAACATGCTTTCCGCATCGGAATCCTCCGCTTCCTCTTCTGGTAATTCGTTTTCCGGTTCCCCCGGAGCAGCCGAGAAGGCAGCGCGCTGAGCATCACCACGATATACGTGGATAACGATCTGGCCTACGCTGTAATGTACTAGGCCATTGCACCTTTTGAGGGGCTCGATTGACTCTTTATTCATGGTGAACACCACCTGTCTGTCGGGCCCTACCGCATCCCCGACCAGATTGACACTCCAGTCATGCGTTGGCAGGGACGGATTCATTAGCCGTAGCATCCCGAGAATTCTCTCGGGTTCGTCAGGGATGGCCGGAATCCACGCCCTTGCCCTTGGACGAGCTGGAATGTCCTTCCAGTCGACGACCTCTATCTTTGCGCCCTTGTAGACTTCACCCAGCTTAGCAGCTGCTGCCTTGTACAGTGCTACGGTTTTTGCATCCTCGCATGCGAGTAATTTAATCTGACCCTGGTGCCAACCCGCATCCGTTACTCGCGCCGAACTACCCGGAAACTCTGGAGCAACATTGAGAAGAATGTTGCCGAGTTCATTTCGCACGTAACGCCACCGGTCCTTAGGGATGGCCAGACGGTCATTGGCTCGGTCAAGGACGCCTATAAGGATCCTGTCCTTGGTTACCTCAGAAAAGCTTAGTTTTCCCGCTCCAGGGGTCTTCTGATGCCGCTTGGGAGGGGGATTTAACTCCAGGTCCGATCTCTGGCGCTTGAAAGGGTTAACTTTTAACCTCTTTGGCATGTACGAATTTTGGAAATCCGGTATCACAGCTTTCGCTAGCTCTACCGATTTACTGGAATTCGGCGACAGCGATTCCTGTGGTACCCGTTCATACCTCTTCAGGATCTTTGCAGCCAATCTTTTCTCGTGGTATGTGAAGCGGCGGGGAGATGTCTCCTGGGAGTGCGGACCCGTAGTTGCCATCGCGGTCGCTCTCCTTGCCGAAATCTCAGTTGCAGCTTCCTTCTCCTTCGAAACTCCGAGGCCAGGTCGTGAGACCGCTGCCACAGACGTAAAGATACTGGTTTTCATATCAGCGGTTGATGGGAGTTTAGCATCCGCCGTTGTCCGCTTAGTTGCGTTGGCAACCGCACTGGTGCTAGCTCCCATCAAGTCAATCTTAGTCGATAGAGGGTTGGTTGACCGACTCGTAGTTGCCATCGCTGTCGATCCCCCCCTTGATTGTGGAACGGAGGTTGTCCTCCGGCGTTGTTGTTGCTTTCTCGCCTGTTCCTCCATAGCTCTCCTTTGCTGAGGAGTGAAATTTGGCGTTGTTTGTTTTTTAGTCTTATCGTTTTTATTTGGGTTATTTGAGTTCATCTTGTTCGTACGACCCGTCGCCGGACAAGGCCAGCTTAGGGTCAAGGGAAGAGTAGGGGAAAATGTGTCGTCCGCCGCGGCAGAGCCCCGTACCGCGGTGGGGCCATGCTTACTCTCTGAGGCGACCCGGTATCAGAGAGGCTCCGTTCAAATACAGCCACGATTTGCCTCCCGGCTGCAAACGTCCAATGGGCACGGTTTCGCATAACACCCTGGATTGGGAGGGGGAAGATCTTTGTCGTCGCGCCAGAGAGGCTAGGCTGCTCTCGTGATGAAGTGCCGTACGGAGCAATGATCACAAGGGCAGCGTAGCCCTGTGGCTATCGACTTAAGCCCTCGTACCGCTGCAAGGTATCCACTCTTCACGAGGGAAAAAAATATAATATAAAAGTGTATAAATATATGTGTACTACACGGTTATGTGCAACTAGCTACAGCCTTTTCATATACATGAAAACTTATCAAAAGCAGTGACAAAATTACACACGATGCGCCTTTCCATGCAATTGGCTAGCAACTTTTTATTCATTTAGTACTTACCGTCATCCATTGCTCCACTGTCTTCCTAGCTCCTCCCATGGCGTTCAGCTTCTCCGCTACTTCCTCCCACCTCTTCTGGTGTTCCAGCTTGACGTTCATCCGCTGGAATCTGCCCGATGCCAAGCCAGGAACTTCTTCAAGCAGATCCACTAATCCCTTCTTTTACTCCTGTGTTGTCCGACTTCTTTTTGATGCTGCTGAGCTTGTTGCTGCCATTATGGAAAAAAAGTAACGAAAAAGGGCAGTAAATATATAAAAATATATATAATGTATGAAATACTTCGCTTTTTTTGAAATCTGCAAAAATAAATGGCGCGAACATTGTTTTTTTCCATTCCTCTTTAATATTTTCGTAAATTTTGACATTTCGACACTATTGATGCCACTCTTTCTCAAATTTACAAGATAGTTAACAATTGTTGTTTAAAGGTAGATAGTGGATCGCACAATTGTTAAAGTAAACCATAAATGTTTATGTTGAAAATAACGTTTGTCGAAACGTTATAAGTCAGTGAATCGCGCTACAGGAAAGGGAGGTAATTATAAAGGCTGGTTTTCATTAACAGCCCAATCCTTAATTAAAAATTTGTTTCTCCCAAAACCGAATTCTCCCAATTCCGAACTCCCAGGGAGAAGCTTTTTCCCAACAATTTAGGGAACACTAATTCGAAGTTCGAATCAGCTGTTTCGAACAAATTTGATAATTCTCGTTAGTGTAAAAATATAAACAAACGAAGGGAGATATTTTGTTTACATTTTTTAAATTAAGTATTTAGTTAAACTATTTAGGGTTTTCAGATGTTTTTAATAAACTAAATTAAATAAAGTACGTGCTAGTGTTTTATCAAAACATTCGCCTCAATTGCAATGCCAATTTCTCCTGAAACGGCATTGGATGTCCACAGGACACTTGGAATTCCTCTCGCTGCATGATACCAACTTCTGGCAGATCCAAAATACACCAACGCTTCAGTTTCCATTAAACTTTTGTGGCTATTTGATGTACACGCCTTAAGGCGTCTTGTGGTTTGCGACGCTCCGGCGTTGCACCGCCACTTTCTCCTAATCTGGTCTTGGCGACCTGCAATATGTGTATTGCGCAGCATACTAGTGTGCTCCCGGCTGTAGCTCAAGCCTCAATGCCCCAATACCTCACATAGCGGCTTATAGCATTTATTTCATGAGCATTGCCACTTGCACATATTCTCAGAGCTAGCAAATCTATGGACTTATACGTTTGTGCCGTCATGTTGCCAAGCTGTGCAGCCCACAATGTCGGCGGGAGCTAGTTCGTCTCCAAATGAACTGCATCCGTCCCACTCTGGAGAGCGGCGAATCAGGCCATCCAGCCTACTATCACCTAGACAGTGCATCAGTGATCATTGCTCACCCCTCGCATTTCAAGATCATGTCATTTAATTGCCCCCACTAGGCCACACTCGGATCTCCTAACTAGTGGAGGTAATCACATACGCCGGTACGACCGAACTGAAAGTTGGAGTGGTCATGCGTTTATCATTCACCACACCGTAAAGTGATTTTAAATTCAACACTGACCAAAGTGTCACTCCCGGGAATCGGCCATATGGAAAATCCCTGTATCGTCGGGATTCTCCACAAATCAGAATCCCGGGCTTGATGCTCCTAAACCGACACCGTTACTCCTGGAACCAATTAGATGACTTGATAAAGGCCATCAGGATCCATATAGGTATCCCTAAAGACCGGTGACAGTACGCCCAGAACGGAATCGGTAACGCCCTCTTCGACCCTATGACGGAGTCTCCGGGTGTTCCGGCGCGAGGTACTGATGCGGGATGTTGCCAAGTACAAGGCAACAGCTGCAAGACTGGGTGAAGTCTACCCAGGGACAAGAGTCGAGCTCGTCGACGGGAAACACATTACGGCTGGGCATGGAATCCTGCTATCCCTGAAGAAAAAAAAAAAAAAAAAAAAAAAAAAATAATGGCGGCGATATACCTACAGGTTATCATCATAACCTCTAACGAGATTTTTAGCCGAGCTTCTCTTTCCAACTTGTGGTGTGTTGCTTTTTGAGTTTTTCCTACAAGTTGGCGGGACCTACAGTTTTTTTGCCGACTCCGAACGGCACTTGCAAAGCAAATGAATTTTTTGCTGAGAAGCTTCTCATGGCAGAAATACACCCGGAGAGTTTGCCAAACTACTGCCGAGGGGCGACCCCGTTTTAGAAAAATTCTTTTTCTAAATAATTTGGATGTTACTTTTGCCGGGCATCGAACCGCCACGACTTGGTGTAGAAGGCCGAACACTTAACCGCTACACCACGGCGGCCGCCCTGAAGAACCTGAGAGAATTCTCAGGATGCTGTGGATCATGAATTCGTCTCTCCTGACGCAGGACTGATGGTCTACAGGTGGTCTTCACTTTGAACAAGGAGGCACTGGAGCCCCTTAATCGGTAGAAGTGAACTAGTGCATTACGGTATGGTTTCGATCGTAATCGACGTATACCGTGGCGATACAGAGCTCGCTGCCATTTCGACTGCTTCGGTGGACTCGGACAACGAAGCAACGGAAGATAAAGCGGAGGTGTCCGACGCGGAAAGTATGATATCCACCACCTCAAATTGTATATATGGCAGATACACAATGAAATAATAGTTAGGGACCTACCGAACTACCCCCACAGGCCCCCTCATCAATAGGGGCGCTGGAGGATCTGGAAACGACCTGTACATCAGTGCTCTCAGTGCCAAAACCACGTGGTAAACGTAGGCCACATTGGTGGCCCTATGACCTGGACTCGCTCCGCCAAGAGCCTTGGCAATGAGCCTGAATGGCTCGAATATGAACTAAGGGCCTAAAAAAAGCTCTTAGGCAGGCGAAGAATACTTCGTGGAGAAATTTCTGCACTTGGATCGAAACTCTCACTTAACACACCTAATATTTCTATTATTATTATCTATTATTTTTTATTTAGAATATCTACTTTTCTTCCCAAAAACATATTCGAAGTTCGTTTGTGATACTGGGAGATGGGAAAAAGTGCCAAATTCCCAAAAAATGTGCCTTCATGATTGCGGGTATGGGAAACGGGACAAATCTCCCGAGAGAAATAGTATTATTTTGGTATTTTTGTAAGACCATTTCGACTAATTTAATTGGTATTAAATTTAAAAAGAGTAGTCTTTAATTTTTTACTGTGTAAGTCAACGTTTGACAACTTTTATCGACTTTTTCGAAATAAGCAACGAAATCTCGATAAAGTCGATGAAATTTGACACCATTTGACATAATGAAAACCAGCCGTACGAATTAAAAAAAATTAACATTTTAATTTTCTAGGCGTTTGGAAAATGAGTCACGGTACGCATTTTTTCGCATGCTTTTAGGTACAACCTAATAAAATTACAACAACCACATGAAAACTTGCAACTTTGATTGCTTATATCTCTTCAAAGAAGCAAAATATTAAAAAAGCGCTTTCGGGTTTGTGATCCTGAGGCCAAACCCCGTCTTTTGAGCTATCTCCTATAACTTTAGCTAATTTATTAGCAGTTGACCCCTAAGGGAAACAAATACCCAATTTTTATATGAAAGTGTATATTTGGACATGGCCGTATATTTTGTGCGGAACTAGGTATACGGTCTGTGGGGTGTCATAAAATTACTTCTTATATTTTACACTTTGCAATTTAAAATTATTTTTGATTTTGGTAACTTTTTTAAATTATATTGTAATTATATTTTTGAATCAATAAAAAAGAACATAACAAAAAGTTCCTTAGCAAGAACGAAATTGCAATCACGGTAGCTGGTATTGTTTGTTTGTGAGTTGTTGCTCAGTTTGTTCGTTAATAACAAAAATAGAATAATATAAAAATAAATTATTCGATCGGTCAAATAGTCCATGGAAATTTTCTACTGTACAATAACATGACCATAACATCAAGCTTAAAATAAAGTTTATTTAAAAAATAAAATATAAAAGTGTATAAATATATGTGTACTACACGGTTATGTGCAACTAGCTACAGCCTTTTCATATACATGAAAACTTATCAAACCAGTGACAAAATTACACACGATGCGCCTTTCCATGCAATTGGCTAGCAACTTTTTATTCATTTAGTACTTACAGTCATCCATTGCTCCACTGTCTTCCTAGCTCCTTCCATGGCGTTCAGCTTCTCCGCTACTTCCTCCCACCTCTTCTGGTGTTCCAGCTAGACGTTCATCCGCTGGAATCTGCCCGATGCCAAGCCAGGAACTTCTTCAAGCAGATCCACTAATCCCTTCTTTTACTCCTGTGTTCTCCGACTTCTTTTTGATGCTGCTAAGCTCAGCATTGATGCCATTATGAAAAAAAAGTAACGAAAAAGGGCAGTAAATATATAAAAATATATATAATGTAAGAAATACTTCCCTTTTTTTGAGATCTGCAGAAATAAATGGCGCGAACATTGTTTTTTTCCATTCCTCTTTAATATTTTCGTAAATTTTGACATTTCGACACTATTGATGCCACTCTTTCTCAAATTTACAAGATAGTTAACAGGTGTTGTTTAAAGGTAGATAGTGGATCGCACAATTATTAAAGTAAAGTATAAATGTTTATGTTAAAAATAACGTTTGTCGAAACGTTAAAAGTCAGTGAATCGCGCTACAGGGAAGGGAGGTAATTATAAAGGCTGGTTTTCATTAACAGCCCAATCCTTAATTAAAAATTTGTTTCTCCCAAAACCGAATTCTCCCAATTCCGACCTCCCAGGGAGAAGCTTTTTCCCAACAATTTAGGGAACACTAATTCGAAGTTCGAATCAGCTGTTTCGAACAAATTTGATAATTATCGTTAGTGTAAAAATATAAACAAACGAAGGGAGATATTTTGTTTACATTTTTAAAATTAAGTATTTAGTTAAACTATTTAGGGTTTTCAGATGTTTTTAATAAACTAAATTAAATAAAGTACGTGCTAGTGTTTTATCAAAACATTCGCCTCAATTGCTTTGCCAATTTCTTGGCTAGAGCGGCATCTCCTGAAACGGCATTGGATGTCCACAGGACACTTGGAATTCCTCTCGCTACATGATACCAACTTCTGGCAGATCCAAAATACACCAACGCTTCAGTTTCCATTAAACTTTTGTGGCTATTTGATGTACACGCCTTAAAGCGTCTTGTGGTTTGCGACGCTCCATTCCATTCCTCTTTAATATTTTCGTAAATTTTGACATTTCGACACTATTGATGCCACTCTTTCTCAAATTTACAAGATAGTTAACAAGTGTTGTTTAAAGGTAGATAGTGGATCGCACAATTGTTAAAGTAAACCATAAATGTTTATGTTAAAAATAACGTTTGTCGAAACGTTAAAAGTCAGTGAATCGCGCTACAGGAAAGGGAGGTAATTATAAAGGCTGGTTTTCATTAACAGCCCAATCCTTAATTAAAAATTTGTTTCTCCCAAAAACGAATTCTCCCAATTCCGAACTCCCAGGGAGAAGCTTTTTCCCAACAATTTAGGGAACACTAATTCGAAGTTCGAATCAGCTGTTTCGAACAAATTTGATAATTCTCGTTAGTGTAAAAATATAAACAAACGAAGGGAGATATTTTGTTTACATTTTTAAAATTAAGTATTTAGTTAAACTATTTAGGTTTTTCAGATGTTTTTAATAAACTAAATTAAATAAAGTACGTGCTAGTCTTTTATTAAAACATTCGCCTCAATTGCTATGCCAATTTCTTGGCTAGAGCGGCTTCTCCTGAAACGGCACAGGACACTTGGAATTCCTCTCGCTGCATGATACCAACTTCTGGCAGATCCAAAATACACCAACGCTTCAGTTTCCATTAAACTTTTGTGGCTATTTGATGTACACGCCTTAAAGCGTCTTGTGGTTTGCGACGCTCCGGCGTTGCACCGCCACTTTTTCCCAATCTGGTCTTGGCGACCTGCAATATGTGTATTGCTCCCGGCTGTAGCTCAAGCCTCAATGCCCCAATACCTCACATAGCGGCTTATAGCATTTATTTCATGAGCATTGCCACTTGCACATATTCTCAGAGCTAGCAAAGAAAAATCTATGGACTTATACGTTTGTGCCGTCATGTTGCCAAGCTGTGCAGCCCACAATTTCGGCGGGTGCTAGTTCGTCTCCAAATGAAGTGCATCCGTCCCACTCTGGAGAGCGGCGAATCAGGCCATCCATCCTACTATCACCTAGACAGTGCATCAGTGATCATTGCCTACCCCTCGCATTTAAAGATCATGACATTTAATTGCCCCCACTGGGCCACACTCGGATCTCATAACTAGTGGAGGTAATCACATACGACGGTACGACCGAACTGAAAGTTGGAGTGGTCATGCGTGATGTGATTTTAAATTCAACACTGACCAAAGTGTCACTCCCGGGAATCGGCCATATGGAAAATCCCTGTATCGTCGGGATTCTCCACAAATCAGAATCCCGGGCTTGATGCTCCTAAACCGACACCGTTGCTCCTGGAACCAATTAGATGATTTGATGAAGGCCATCAGGATCCATATAGGTATCCCTAAAGACCGGTGACAGTACGTCCAGAACGGAATCGGTAACGCCCTCTTCGACCCTATGACGGAGTCTCCGGGTGGTCCGGCGCGAGGTACTGATGCGGGATGTTGCCAAGTACAAGGCAACAGCTGCAAGACTGGGTGAAGTCTACCCAGGGACAAGAGTCGAGCTCGTCGACGGGAAACACATTACGGCTGGGCATGGAATCCTGCTATCCCTGAAGAAAAAAAAAAAAAAAAAAAAAAACTAATGGCGGCGATATACCTACAGGTTATCATCATAACCTCTAACGAGATTTTTAGCCGAGCTTCTCTTTCCAACTTGTGGTGTGTTGCTTTTTGAGTTTTTCCTACAAGTTGGCGGGACCTACAGTTTTTTTGCCGACTCCGAACGGCACTTGCAAAGCAAATGAATTTTTTGCTGAGAAGCTTCTCATGGCAGAAATACACCCGGAGAGTTTGCCAAACTACTGCCGAGGGGCGACCCCGTTTTAGAAAAATTCTTTTTCTAAATAATTTGGATGTTACTTTTGCCGGGCATCGAACCGCCACGACTTGGTGTAGAAGGCCGAACACTTAACCGCTACACCACGGCGGCCGCCCTGAAGAACCTGAGAGAATTCTCAGGATGCTGTGGATCATGAATTCGTCTCTCCTGACGCAGGACTGATGGTCTACAGGTGGTCTTCACTTTGAACAAGGAGGCACTGGAGCCCCTTAATCGGTAGAAGTGAACTAGTGCATTACGGTATGGTTTCGATCGTAATCGACGTATACCGTGGCGATACAGAGCTCGCTGCCATTTCGACTGCTTCGGTGGACTCGGACAACGAAGCAACGGAAGATAAAGCGGAGGTGTCCGACGCGGAAAGTATGATATCCACCACCTCAAATTGTATATATGGCAGATACACAATGAAATAATAGTTAGGGACCTACCGAACTACCCCCACAGGCCCCCTCATCAATGGGGGCGCTGGAGGATCTGGAAACGACCTGTACATCAGTGCTCTCAGTGCCAAAACCACGTGGTAAACGTAGGCCACATTGGTGGCCCTATGACCTGGACTCGCTCCGCCAAGAGCCTTGGCAATGAGCCTGAATGGCTCGAATATGAACTAAGGGCCTAAAAAAAGCTCTTAGGCAGGCGAAGAATACTTCGTGGAGAAATTTCTGCACTTGGATCGAAACTCTCACTTAACACACCTAATATTTCTATTATTATTATCTATTATTTTTTATTTAGAATATCTACTTTTCTTCCCAAAAACATATTCGAAGTTCGTTTGTGATACTGGGAGATGGGAAAAAGTGCCAAATTCCCAAAAAATGTGCCTTCATGATTGCGGGTATGGGAAACGGGACAAATCTCCCGAGAGAAATAGTATTATTTTGGTATTTTTGTAAGACCATTTCGACTAATTTAATTGGTATTAAATTTAAAAAGAGTAGTCTTTAATTTTTTACTGTGTAAGTCAACGTTTGACAACTTTTATCGACTTTTTCGAAATAAGCAACGAAATCTCGATAAAGTCGATGAAATTTGACACCATTTGACATAATGAAAACCAGCCGTACGAATTAAAAAAATTAACATTTTAATTTTCTAGGCGTTTGGAAAATGAGTCACGGTACGCATTTTTTCGCATGCTTTTAGGTACAACCTAATAAAATTACAACAACCACATGAAAACTTGCAACTTTGATTGCATATATCTCTTCAAAGAAGCAAAATATTAAAAAAGCGCTTTCGGGTTTGTGATCCTGAGGACAAACCCCGTCTTTTGAGCTATCTCCTATAACTTTAGCTAATTTATTAGCAGTTGACCCCAATTTTTATATGAAAGTGTATATTTGGACATGGCCGTATATTTTGTGCGGAACTAGGTATACGGTCTGTGGGGTGTCATAAAATTACTTCTTATATTTTACACTTTGCAATTTAAAATTATTTTTGATTTTGGTAACTTTTTTAAATTATATTGTAATTATATTTTTGAATCAATAAAAAAGAACATAACAAAAAGTTCCTTAGCAAGAACGAAATTGCAATCACGGTAGCTGGTATTGTTTGTTTGTGAGTTGTTGCTCAGTTTGTTCGTTAATAACAAAAATAGAATAATATAAAAATAAATTATTCGATCGGTTAAATAGTCCATGGAAATTTTCTACTGTACAATAACATGACCATAACATTAAGCTTAAAATAAAGTTTATTTAAAAAATAAAATATAAAAGTGTATAAATATATGTGTACTACACGGTTATGTGCAACTAGCTACAGCCTTTTCATATACATGAAAACTTATCAAAAGCAGTGACAAAATTACACACGATGCGCCTTTCCATGCAATTGGCTAGCAACTTTTTATTCATTTAGTACTTACAGTCATCCATTGCTCCACTGTCTTCCTAGCTCCTCCCATGGCGTTCAGCTTCTCCGCTACTTCCTCCCACCTCTTCTGGTGTTCCAGCTAGACGTTCATCCGCTGGAATCTGCCCGATGCCAAGCCAGGAACTTCTTCAAGCAGATCCACTAATCCCTTCTTTTACTCCTGTGTTCTCCGACTTCTTTTTGATGCTGCTAAGGTCAGCATTGATGCCATTATGAAAAAAAAGTAACGAAAAAGGGCAGTAAATATATAAAAATATATATAATGTAAGAAATACTTCCCTTTTTTTGAGATCTGCAGAAATAAATGGCGCGAACATTGTTTTTTTCCATTCCTCTTTAATATTTTCGTAAATTTTGACATTTCGACACTATTGATGCCACTCTTTCTCAAATTTACAAGATAGTTAACAGGTGTTGTTTAAAGGTAGATAGTGGATCGCACAATTATTAAAGTAAAGTATAAATGTTTATGTTAAAAATAACGTTTGTCGAAACGTTAAAAGTCAGTGAATCGCGCTACAGGGAAGGGAGGTAATTATAAAGGCTGGTTTTCATTAACAGCCCAATCCTTAATTAAAAATTTGTTTCTCCCAAAACCGAATTCTCCCAATTCCGACCTCCCAGGGAGAAGCTTTTTCCCAACAATTTAGGGAACACTAATTCGAAGTTCGAATCAGCTGTTTCGAACAAATTTGATAATTATCGTTAGTGTAAAAATATAAACAAACGAAGGGAGATATTTTGTTTACATTTTTAAAATTAAGTATTTAGTTAAACTATTTAGGGTTTTCAGATGTTTTTAATAAACTAAATTAAATAAAGTACGTGCTAGTGTTTTATCAAAACATTCGCCTCAATTGCTTTGCCAATTTCTTGGCTAGAGCGGCATCTCCTGAAACGGCATTGGATGTCCACAGGACACTTGGAATTCCTCTCGCTACATGATACCAACTTCTGGCAGATCCAAAATACACCAACGCTTCAGTTTCCATTAAACTTTTGTGGCTATTTGATGTACACGCCTTAAAGCGTCTTGTGGTTTGCGACGCTCCATTCCATTCCTCTTTAATATTTTCGTAAATTTTGACATTTCGACACTATTGATGCCACTCTTTCTCAAATTTACAAGATAGTTAACAAGTGTTGTTTAAAGGTAGATAGTGGATCGCACAATTGTTAAAGTAAACCATAAATGTTTATGTTAAAAATAACGTTTGTCGAAACGTTAAAAGTCAGTGAATCGCGCTACAGGAAAGGGAGGTAATTATAAAGGCTGGTTTTCATTAACAGCCCAATCCTTAATTAAAAATTTGTTTCTCCCAAAAACGAATTCTCCCAATTCCGAACTCCCAGGGAGAAGCTTTTTCCCAACAATTTAGGGAACACTAATTCGAAGTTCGAATCAGCTGTTTCGAACAAATTTGATAATTCTCGTTAGTGTAAAAATATAAACAAACGAAGGGAGATATTTTGTTTACATTTTAAAAAATTAAGTATTTAGTTAAACTATTTAGGTTTTTCAGATGTTTTTAATAAACTAAATTAAATAAAGTACGTGCTAGTCTTTTATCAAAACATTCGCCTCAATTGCTATGCCAATTTCTTGGCTAGAGCGTCTTCTCCTGAAACGGCACAGGACACTTGGAATTCCTCTCGCTGCATGATACCAACTTCTGGCAGATCCAAAATACACCAACGCTTCAGTTTCCATTAAACTTTTGTGGCTATTTGATGTACACGCCTTAAAGCGTCTTGTGGTTTGCGACGCTCCGGCGTTGCACCGCCACTTTCTCCCAATCTGGTCTTGGCGACCTGCAATATGTGTATTGCTCCCGGCTGTAGCTCAAGCCTCAATGCCCCAATACCTCACATAGCGGCTTATAGCATTTATTTCATGAGCATTGCCACTTGCACATATTCTCAGAGCTAGCAAAGAAAAATCTATGGACTTATACGTTTGTGCCGTCATGTTGCCAAGCTGTGCAGCCCACAATTTCGGCGGGTGCTAGTTCGTCTCCAAATGAAGTGCATCCGTCCCACTCTGGAGAGCGGCGAATCAGGCCATCCATCCTACTATCACCTAGACAGTGCATCAGTGATCATTGCCTACCCCTCGCATTTAAAGATCATGTCATTTAATTGCCCCCACTGGGCCACACTCGGATCTCATAACTAGTGGAGGTAATCACATACGACGGTACGACCGAACTGAAAGTTGGAGTGGTCATGCGTTTATCATTCACCACACCGTAAAGTGATTTTAAATTCAACACTGACCAAAGTGTCACTCCCGGGAATCGGCCATATGGAAAATCCCTGTATCGTCGGGATTCTCCACAAATCAGAATCCCGGGCTTGATGCTCCTAAACCGACACCGTTGCTCCTGGAACCAATTAGATGACTTGATGAAGGCCATCAGGATCCATATAGGTATCCCTAAAGACCGGTGACAGTACGTCCAGAACGGAATCGGTAACGCCCTCTTCGACCCTATGACGGAGTCTCCGGGTGGTCCGGCGCGAGGTACTGATGCGGGATGTTGCCAAGTACAAGGCAACAGCTGCAAGACTGGGTGAAGTCTACCCAGGGACAAGAGTCGAGCTCGTCGACGGGAAACACATTACGGCTGGGCATGGAATCCTGCTATCCCTGAAGAACCTGAGAGAATTCTCAGGATGCTGTGGATCATGAATTCGTCTCTCCTGACGCAGGACTGATGGTCTACAGGTGGTCTTCACTTTGAACAAGGAGGCACTGGAGCCCCTTAATCGGTAGAAATGAACTAGTGCATTACGGTATGGTTTCGATCGTAATCGACGTATACCGTGGCGATACAGAGCTCGCTGCCATTTCGACTGCTTCGGTGGACTCGGACAACGAAGCAACGGAAGATAAAGCGGAGGTGTCCGACGCGGAAAGTATGATATCCACCACCTCAAATTGTATATATGGCAGATACACAATGAAATAATAGTTAGGGACCTACCAGAACTACCCCCACAGGCCCCCTCATCAATAGGGGCGCTGGAGGATCTGGAAACGACCTGTACATCAGTGCTCTCAGTGCCAAAACCACGTGGTAAACGTAGGCCACATTGTTGGCCCTATGACCTGGACTCACTCCGCCAAGAGCTTCGGCAATGAGCCTGAATGGGTCGAATATGAACTAAGGGCCTAAAAAAAGCTCTTAGGCAGGCGAAGAATACTTCGTGGAGAAATTTCTGAACTTGGATCGAAACTCTCACTTAACACACCTAATATTTCTATTATTATTATCTATTATTTTTTATTTAGAATATCTACTTTTCTTCTCAAAAACATATTCGAAGTTCGTTTGTGATACTGGGAGATGGGAAAAAGTGCCAAATTCCCAAAAAATGTGCCTTCATGATTGCGAGAATGGGAAACGGGAGAAATCTCCCGAGAGAAATAGTATTATTTTGGTATTATTGTAAGACCATTTCGACTAATTTAATTGGTATTAAATTTAAAAAGAGTAGTCTTTAATTTTTTACTGTGTAAGTCAACGTTTGACAACTTTTATCGACTTTATCGAAATAAGCAACCAAATCTCGATAAAGTCGATGAAATTTGACACCATTTGACATAATGAAAACCAGCCGTACGAATTAAAAAAAATTAACATTTTAATTTTCTAGGCGTTTGGAAAATGAGTCACGGTACGCATTTTTTCGCATGTTTTTAGGTACAGCCTAATAAAATTACAACAACCACATGAAAACTTGCAACTTTGATTGCATATATCTCTTCAAAGAAGCAAAATATTAAAAAAACGCTTTCGGTTTTGTGATCCTGAGGCCAAACCCCGTCTTTTGAGCTATCTCCTATAACTTTAGCTAATTTATTAGCAGTTGACCCCTAAAGGAAACAAATACCCAATTTTTATATGAAAGTGTATATTTGGACATGGCCGTATATTTTGTGCGGAACTAGGTATACGGTCTGTGGTGTGTCATAAAATTACTTCTTATATTTTACACTTTGCAATTTAAAATTATTTTTGATTTTGGTAACTTTTTTAAATTATATTGTAATTATATTTTTGAATCAATAAAAAAGAACATAACAAAAAGTTCCTTAGCAAGAACGAAATTCCAATCACGGTAGCTGGTATTGTTTGTTTGTGAGTTGTTGCTCAGTTTGTTCGTTAATAACAAAAATAGAATAATATAAAAATAAATTATTCGATCGGTCAAATAGTCCATGGAAATTTTCTACTGTACAATAACATGACCATAACATCAAGCTTAAAATAAAGTTTATTTAAAAAATAAAATATAAAAGTGTATAAATATATGTGTACTACACGGTTATGTGCAACTAGCTACAGCCTTTTCATATACATGAAAACTTATCAAAAGCAGTGACAAAATTACGCACGATGCGCCTTTCCATGCAATTGGCTAGCAACTTTTTATTCATTTAGTACTTACAGTCATCCATTGCTCCACTGTCTTCCTAGCTCCTCCCATGGCGTTCAGCTTCTCCGCTACTTCCTCCCACCTCTTCTGGTGTTCCAGCTTGACGTTCATCCGCTGGAATCTGCCCGATGCCAAGCCAGGAACTTCTTCAAGCAGATCCACTAATCCCTTCTTTTACTCCTGTGTTCTCCGACTTCTTTTTGATGCTGCTGAGGTTGTTGATGCCATTATGAAAAAAAAGTAACGAAAAAGGGCAGTAAATATATAAAAATATATATAATGTAAGAAATACTTCCCTTTTTTTTGAGATCTGCAAAAATAAATGGCGCGAACATTGTTTTTTTCCATTCCTCTTTAATATTTTCGTAAATTTTGACATTTCGACACTATTGATGCCACTCTTTCTCAAATTTACAAGATAGTTAACAAGTGTTGTTTAAAGGTAGATAGTGGATCGCACAATTGTTAAAGTAAAGTATAAATGTTTATGTTAAAAATAACGTTTGTCGAAACGTTAAAAGTCAGTGAATCGCGCTACAGGGAAGGGAGGTAATTATAAAGGCTGGTTTTCATTAACAGCCCAATCCTTAATTAAAAATTTGTTTCTCCCAAAACCGAATTCTCCCAATTCCGACCTCCCAGGGAGAAGCTTTTTCCCAACAATTTAGGGAACACTAATTCGAAGTTCGAATCAGCTGTTTCGAACAAATTTGATAATTATCGTTAGTGTAAAAATATAAACAAACGAAGGGAGATATTTTGTTTACATTTTTAAAATTAAGTATTTAGTTAAACTATTTAGGGTTTTCAGATGTTTTTAATAAACTAAATTAAATAAAGTACGTGCTAGTGTTTTATCAAAACATTCGCCTCAATTGCTATGCCAATTTCTTGGCTAGAGCGGCATCTCCTGAAACGGCATTGGATGTCCACAGGACACTTGGAATTCCTCTCGCTACATGATACCAACTTCTGGCAGATCCAAAATACACCAACGCTTCAGTTTCCATTAAACTTTTGTGGCTATTTGATGTACACGCCTTAAAGCGTCTTGTGGTTTGCGACGCTCCATTCCATTCCTCTTTAATATTTTCGTAAATTTTGACATTTCGACACTATTGATGCCACTCTTTCTCAAATTTACAAGATAGTTAACAAGTGTTATTTAAAGGTAGATAGTGGATCGCACAATTGTTAAAGTAAACCATAAATGTTTATGTTAAAAATAACGTTTGTCGAAACGTTAAAAGTCAGTGAATCGCGCTACAGGAAAGGGAGGTAATTATAAAGGCTGGTTTTCATTAACAGCCCAATCCTTAATTAAAAATTTGTTTCTCCCAAAACCGAATTCTCCCAATTCCGAACTCCCAGGGAGAAGCTTTTTCCCAACAATTTAGGGAACACTAATTCGAAGTTCGAATCAGCTGTTTCGAACAAATTTGATAATTCTCGTTAGTGTAAAAATATAAACAAACGAAGGGAGATATTTTGTTTACATTTTTAAAATTAAGTATTTAGTTAAACTATTTAGGTTTTTCAGATGTTTTTAATAAACTAAATTAAATAAAGTACGTGCTAGTCTTTTATCAAAACATTCGCCTCAATTGCTATGCCAATTTCTTGGCTAGAGCGGCTTCTCCTGAAACGGCATTGGATGTCCACAGGACACTTGGAATTCCTCTCGCTGCATGATACCAACTTCTGGCAGATCCAAAATACACCAACGCTTCAGTTTCCATTAAACTTTTGTGGCTATTTGATGTACACGCCTTAAAGCGTCTTGTGGTTTGCGACGCTCCGGCGTTGCACCGCCACTTTCTCCCAATCTGGTCTTGGCGACCTGCAATATGTGTATTGCTTCCGGCTGTAGCTCAAGCCTCAATGCCTCAATACCTCACATAGCGGCTTATAGCATTTATTTCATGAGCATTGCCACTTGCACATATTATTCTCAGAGCTAGCAAAGAAAAATCTATGGACTTATACGTTTGTGCCGTCATGTTGCCAAGCTGTGCAGCCCACAATGTCGGCGGGTGGTAGTTCGTCTCCAAATGAAGTGCATCCGTCCCACTCTGGAGAGCGGCGAATCAGGTCATCCAGCCTACTATCACCTAGACAGTGCATCAGTGATCATTGCCTACCTCTCGCATTTAAAGATCATGTCATTTAATTGCCCCCAACTGGGCCACACTCGGATCTCATAACTAGTGGAGGTAATCACATACGCCGGTACGACCGAACTGAAAGTTGGAGTGGTCATGCGTTTATCATTCACCACACCGTAAAGTGATTTTAAATTCAACACTGACCAAAGTGTCACTCCCGGGAATCGGCCATATGGAAAATCCCTGTATCGTCGGGATTCTCCACAAATCAGAATCCCAGGCTTGATGCTCCTAAACCGACACCGTTGCTCCTGGAACCAATTAGATGACTTGATGAAGGCCATCAGGATCCATATAGGTATCCCTAAAGACCGGTGACAGTACGTCCAGAACGGAATCGGTAACGCCCTCTTCGACCCTATGACGGAGTCTCCGGGTGGTCCGGCGCGAGGTACTGATGCGGGATGTTGCCAAGTACAAGGCAACAGCTGCAAGACTGGGTGAAGTCTACCCAGGGACAAGAGTCGAGCTCGTCGACGGGAAACACATTACGGCTGGGCATGGAATCCTGCTATCCATGAAGAACCTGAGAGAATTCTCAGGATGCTGTGGATCATGAATTCGTCTCTCCTGACGCAGGACTGATGGTCTACAGGTGGTCTTCACTTTGAACAAGGAGGCACTGGAGCCCCTTAATCGGTAGAAATGAACTAGTGCATTACGGTATGGTTTCGATCGTAATCGACGTATACCGTCGCTGCCATTTCGACTGCTTCGGTGGACTCGGACAACGAAGCAACGGAAGATAAAGCGGAGGTGTCCGACGCGGAAAGTATGATATCCACCACCTCAAATTGTATATATGGCAGATACACAATGAAATAATAGTTAGGGACCTACCAGAACTACCCCCACAGGCCCCCTCATCAATAGGGGCGCTGGAGGATCTGGAAACGACCTGTACATCAGTGCTCTCAGTGCCAAAACCACGTGGTAAACGTAGGCCACATTGGTGGCCCTATGACCTGGACTCACTCCGCCAAGAGCTTCGGCAATGAGCCTGAATGGCTCGAATATGAACTAAGGGCCTAAAAAAAGCTCTTAGGCAGGCGAAGAATACTTCGTGGAGAAATTTCTGAACTTGGATCGAAACTCTCACTTAACACACCTAATATTTCTATTATTATTATCTATTATTTTTTATTTAGAATATCTACTTTTCTTCTCAAAAACATATTCGAAGTTCGTTTGTGATACTGGGAGATGCCAAATTCCCAAAAAATGTGCCTTCATGATTGCGAGAATGGAAAACGGGAGAAATCTCCCGAGAGAAATAGTATTATTTTGGTATTATTGTAAGACCATTTCGACTAATTTAATTGGTATTAAATTTAAAAAGAGTAGTCTTTAATTTTTTACTGTGTAAGTCAACGTTTGACAACTTTTATCGACTTTATCGAAATAAGCAACCAAATCTCGATAAAGTCGATGAAATTTGACACCATTTGACATAATGAAAACCAGCCGTACGAATTAAAAAAAATTAACATTTTAATTTTCTAGGCGTTTGGAAAATGAGTCACGGTACGCATTTTTTCGCATGTTTTTAGGTACAGCCTAATAAAATTACAACAACCACATGAAAACTTGCAACTTTGATTGCATATATCTCTTCAAAGAAGCAAAATATTAAAAAAGCGCTTTCGGTTTTGTGATCCTGAGGCCAAACCCCGTCTTTTGAGCTATCTCCTATAACTTTAGCTAATTTATTAGCAGTTGACCCCTAAAGGAAACAAATACCCAATTTTTATATGAAAGTGTATATTTGGACATGGCCGTATATTTTGTGCGGAACTAGGTATACGGTCTGTGGGGTGTCATAAAATTACTTCTTATATTTTACACTTTGCAATTTAAAATTATTTTTGATTTTGGTAACTTTTTTAAATTATATTGTAATTATATTTTTGAATCAATAAAAAAGAACATAACAAAAAGTTCCTTAGCAAGAACGAAATTGCAATCACGGTAGCTGGTATTGTTTGTTTGTGAGTTGTTGCTCAGTTTGTTCGTTAATAACAAAAATAGAATGATATAAAAATAAATTATTCGATCGGTCAAATAGTCCATGGAAATTTTCTACTGTACAATAACATGACCATAACATCAAGCTTAAAATAAAGTTTATTTAAAAAATAAAATATAAAAGTGTATAAATATATGTGTACTACACGGTTATGTGCAACTAGCTACAGCCTTTTCCTATACATGAAAACTTATCAAAGGCAGTGACAAAATTACACACGATGCGCCTTTCCATGCAATTGGCTAGCAACTTTTTATTCATTTAGTACTTACCGTCATCCATTGCTCCACTGTCTTCCTAGCTCCTCCCATGGCGTTCAGCTTCTCCGCTACTTCCTCCCACCTCTTCTGGTGTTCCAGCTTGACGTTCATCCGCTGGAATCTGCCCGATGCCAAGCCAGGAACTTCTTCAAGCAGATCCACTAATCCCTTCTTTTACTCCTGTGTTGTCCGACTTCTTTTTGATGCTGCTGAGCTTGTTGCTGCCATTATGGCAAAAAAGTAACGAAAAAAACAGTAAATATATAAAAATATATATAATGTAAGAAATACTTCGCTTTTTTTGAAATCTGCAAAAATAAATGGCGCGAACATTGTTTTTTTCCATTCCTCTTTAATATTTTCGTAAATTTTGACATTTCGACACTATTGATGCCACTCTTTCTCAAATTTACAAGATAGTTAACAAGTGTTGTTTAAAGGTAGATAGTGGATCGCACAATTGTTAAAGTAAAGTATAAATGTTTATGTTAAAAATAACGTTTGTCGAAACGTTAGAAGTCAGTGAATCGCGCTACAGGGAAGGGAGGTAATTATAAAGGCTGGTTTTCATTAACAGCCCAATCCTTAATTAAAAATTTGTTTCTCCCAAAACCGAATTCTCCCAGCTTTTTCCCAACAATTTAGGGAACACTAATTCGAAGTTCGAATCAGCTGTTTCGAACAAATTTGATAATTATCGTTAGTGTAAAAATATAAACAAACGAAGGGAGATATTTTGTTTACATTTTTAAAATTAAGTATTTAGTTAAACTATTTAGGTTTTTCAGATGTTTTTAATAAACTAAATTAAATAAAGTACGTGCTAGTGTTTTATCAAAACATTCGCCTCAATTGCTATGCCAATTTCTTGGCTAGAGCGGCTTCTCCTGAAACGGCATTGGATGTCCACAGGACACTTGGAATTCCTCTCGCTACATGATACCAACTTCTGGCAGATCCAAAATACACCAACGCTTCAGTTTCCATTAAACTTTTGTGGCTATTTGATGTACACGCCTTAAAGCGTCTTGTGGTTTGCGGCGCTCCGGCGTTGCACCGCCACTTTCTCCCAATCTGGTCTTGGCGACCTGCAATATGTGTATTGCGCAGCATACTAGTGTGCTCCCGGCTGTAGCTCAAGCCTCAATGCCCCAATACCTCACATAGCGGCTTATAGCATTTATTTCATGAGCATTGCCACTTGCACATATTCTCAGAGCTAGCAAAGAAAAATCTATGGACTTATACGTTTGTGCCGTCATGTTGCCAAGCTGTGCAGCCCACAATGTCGGCGGGTTCTAGTTCGTCTCCAAATGAACTGCATCCGTCCCACTCTGGAGAGTGGCGACTAAGGCCATCCAGCCTACCATCACCTAGACAGTGCATCAGTGATCATTGCCTACCCCTCGTATTTCAAGATCATGTCATTTAATTGCCCCCACTGGGCCACTCTCGGATCTCACAACTAGTGGCGGTAATCACATACGCCGGTACGACCGAACTGACAGTTGGAGTGGTCATGCGTTTATCATTCACCACACCGTAAAGTGATTTTAAATTCAACACTGACCAAAGTGTCACTCCCGGGAATCGGCCATATGGAAAATCCCTGTATCGTCGGGATTCTCCACAAATCAGAGTCCCGGGCTTGATGCTCCTAAACCGACACCGTTACTCCTCGAACCAATTAGATGACTTGATGAAGGCCATCAGGATCCGTATAGGTATCCCTAAAGACCGGTGACAGTACGTCCAGAACGGAATCGGTAACGCCCTCTTCGGCGCTATGACGGAGTCTCCGGGTGGTCCGGCGCGAGGTACTGATGCGGGATGTTGCCAAGTACAAGGCAACAGCTGCAAGACTGGGTGAAGTCTACCCAGGGACAAGAGTCGAGCTCGTCGACGGGAAACACATTACGGCTGGGCATGGAATCCTGCTATCCCTGAAGAACCTGAGAGAATTCTCAGGATGCTGTGGATCATGAATTCGTCTCTCCTGACGCAGGACTGATGGTCTACAGGTGGTCTTCACTTTGAACAAGGAGGCACTGGAGCCCCTTAATCGGTAGAAATGAACTAGTGCATTACGGTATGGTTTCGATCGTAATCGACGTATACCGTGGCGATACAGAGCTCGCTGCCATTTCGACTGCTTCGGTGGACTCGGACAACGAAGCAACGGAAGATAAAGCGGAGGGGTCCGACGCGGAAAGTATGATATCCACCACCTCAAATTGTATATATGGCAGATACACAATGAAATAATAGTTAGGGACCTACCAGAACTACCCCCACAGGCCCCCTCATCAATAGGGGCGCTGGAGGATCTGGAAACGACCTGTACATCAGTGCTCTCAGTGCCAAAACCACGTGGTAAACGTAGGCCACATTGGTGGCCCTATGACCTGGACTCACTCCGCCAAGAGCCTCGGCAATGAGCCTGAATGGCTCGAATATGAACTAAGGGCCTAAAAAAAGCTCTTAGGCAGGCGAAGAATACTTCGTGGAGAAATTTCTGAACTTGGATCGAAACTCTCACTTAACACACCTAATATTTCTATTATTATTATCTATTATTTTTTATTTAGAATATCTACTTTTCTTCCCAAAAACATATTCGAAGTTCGTTTGTGATACTGGGAGATGGGAAAAAGTGCCAAATTCCCAAAAAATGTGCCTTCATGATTGCGGCAATGGGAAACGGGAGAAATCTCCCGAGAGAAATAGTGTCTTGACAAGGCAGTCAAAATCTCAAGGATTTTGACCGATCAAGTTTTGATAGGAAAAACGAGAAAGAAAAGATTGGGTTAATATTTAAATATTTAATGTACGTAAGTATTATAACATACAAGTCAGTCTTAATTCTATTAATATGTATATGTGTATATTTCAATTTTAGGTTACCTTTAAACTCTCAGGAACAGGACGGCGGCTGGATGCGTGTGAACTCGTTCGGTAAGAAATCCAAGTGAACGAATTAACATTAAAAATTGTTAACACCGGTTGCTGTCGAAAGGTTTATTTATCCATGCGATGTTTTAACATGGATAACTAGCACCGTTCGACCACCTCTGTTAACATAATGAGTATAAAAAATATATATATAAAGGTACGCGGGCTACCTCACAAGTTTGAGGTTTTGGGCAGTTGGCCTAAACATGCCGGCCCCCGTTGCGTGACGCAACATTGAAAATATAACCGCGTAGTTGAGCCGTCGTGTTCCATCAAGGTTAACTTATAACTATTTACAGCTTCCCCGTCTTCATTATGGGGCTTATTCTAGCCTAAAAAGGAGAAAGAGAAAAAACTATAAAATAGACGTGGTTTCAAATTTCAGTGGCACGTTTATTAATCTATCGAATTCAAAATATATAGATTTATTTCAAGCTAAAATAAAATAGTGCTATTAAGCTAAAAATAATGATTGTTAAGCCAAAAAAGAGAACCTAACAAGCGCCCGACATAACCCATCCAAAAATTGTATCTTGGGCCAACAGCGGGCCTAGTGTACCGACCGGAATTGCGCCCAATAGAATTTTGGAATAAATTTCTGCCCCGAGTATAAGGCGGACTGAAGCTGCGATATTAAAGCGTGGATCCGCCAGCTTCAAATTGGCATATTTCCTAACGATCGTGTCATCTAATGAAGTTATCGGCGTGCGTCGATGTAAATTTCGGATACATGCTGCGTGCGTGGTAATAGTCACCGACTGACCATGCTTCCCACGCAGTTTAAGAAAGCAACCCATCTGGCGATTGATGTACGTTATACCAAGCTGCAACTCTCGGGCGAGATATTCGTCGATGACGGTGGTGGCCGCACAGGGATCAATCAAAGCTCGTACCAGATGTAGTCGCCCTTGTGCCTCTATTTTGACAACGGCGGTTGGTGCCACTGCTGTAAGACACTGTACGGGTTGTGGCGGTGCTCTAATTGGGGCTATTCTTCCGGACCGGAAGTTTGAGATTGGCGTGAGGTGGAATGCTGATGATTCCACTCTCTCTTGGTGTTTACGGGTTCGTCGTGGGGCTCTTGTGCTCTTTTTATTGCGCGGTTGGAAAGTTTTCATTTCCAATCCGCGGTTATGTCGTCGTTCGTGTTGGAGCTGCGGTCGAAAAAGCTGTGGTTTCGATCCGCTTGCTGCCTCTGGGTGGAATGCAGGAGATTCCACTCCAGTACTCTGTTCCGGGCGGAAAGCAGACGTTTCCGCTCCAGAATTTGTGACTTCAATGACAGTCTCTACCTCCGACGCATATAAGGACATGCTATCACTGTCCTCAGCTTCACGGTCCACAGCTAGTATAGGCCTCTTTGGTCGTCGAGTTAATTTCGGCACATTTCCTAAATGTAGCATCGTGTGGTGATCGTCTCCACATTTTTGGCACCTTCCTGTGTGTGTGCAATGACCTGCGCGATGCAATGGCGACAAACAATTGACACAGTGATGTGTCCTAATGACCTTGGCCCAACGTTCTGGCGTGGAAAGGCTGCGAAATATTGGTCAGACCCGTAGTGGATGCTTTTTCTGGCAAAGGCGACAGATGAGTGAAAACGCGGTTGCCTCGGCCTTTTTACGTATTTCAGTGAAACGCGTCATTTCTAGAAAAATAAACAATTTCCGAGTTGGAGACATTTTCTATCTAATTTAAAAAACCACCCTAATGGATGGCGAGCAATATGAGGTGGGTTTGTGGGTTACAAGCAATTCTAAGAGTTCCCGTGTACAAAAGGTTTGAGATGCCGTTATTTTGGGAGATATTTCATGTGTAGACATGAAAGTTCCTCGGGAATACGAACCGAGAGAATGACAAATTACCCCTTAGAACTATACCATGCATGCCAAAAAAAAATTTTTCATGGTTGCATTGTGTTTTGGCTTTTACTCTCTAAAAAAATTGCCAAGTGTGGACACTCTATTATGCCCACTTAAGATCGCCCTACCGACTAAAATATCGAATATCGATAACTTTTTCGTCGCACTAAGTTAATTAATGGCTGACCGCCATTAATAAGTTAAGTTAAAAAACGTGCGCGTGAGCGAACGTAAATTTGCGGTGCTTGTTGTGCGGGCCAAAAAGTTAATTCGGGAGTGTCGAAAGTGTTGTGTTAGTGCATAAGGAAACTAGAGGAAACGAAATTGAAAGGAAAAATAATTTTTATAACCTTTCATTAAGGATTTATAATAATATTTCCTCATAAAGGTGAAAATTGTGATTAGTGATACAAAGCTAGTGGTACATTGCTCGTGTTTGTGTTGTTGTGCTGCTGGCACTACTTTACAACGGCATCGCTTTTTGCATTAGGGTGTCGATTTGCTGGAGGAAAAAAAATTTTTATGTGGTTTTTTTTTTTTTTTTAACAAGCGTGAAAACTCAAAAGCGAATTTCGCTATTCCTCCAGCTTTCTGAAGAAGATAGGGTGTCCCTATTTTTTTGAAAAATGGTGTCCGAAATTTTCGGACTTATTTGGTATTTTTATTTCTTTTTGAGAAAAGAATATATATATACATATGGCGTTGTTGGTTATACGGCTGGCCAATTTGGTGAAAAATAAAAAAAATACGTGTTTTATTATTTTCCCTTTGATACTTTTTTGTTTAGTAAGGGTTAATGCAATGGAATTGGTAGCGGATGAATTTTCCTTTTACGTAACGCTACCTTTGCCATTGTACTATCCTTCTTTTCTATTCTTCAAGTTTCGTGTGAAAAGGTATGAAAAAAAAACTGTTGGAAAAAGAAAAGAAAAAAAACTGAAACCTTTTTGGTCACTCTAATAATGAGATGCTAATGTAATAGGCTATGTGTTTGTGTATGTAAAACCGCATGGTAATACTTATACATTAGATAGTGACCAAAAAATATTTTTTTTTTTTGATGCCGGAACTTTATTTCATTAATTCATAAAAATATGATCGGGTGATCGTTTGGCTTTAGATGGAATTAGATTGCGGTATAATATACAAAAATGTGAGAAAAAGAAGAAAAACTTTTCAAAATTTTTACGAACAAAAAAAAATCTTGGTTTTTTGGGTATTTTCCTTTTTAAATGTCCCATTTTCCAAGAAAGCTTCAAACCAATCCGCCCTCGATCTTATTGAAATATGTTGAAAGCAAAATGAAAAAAATTCCGGTGACTCAAAAAAAAAATAGTGAGTTGTGAAGCAGCCTAATATTCATGTCTGTTTGTACAAATGGAAGCGTCATGTGCCTACCCAGCAGTAGATACGGTCTGCACAGGAGCGTGAAAAAAGTTTATAAAAGTGAATGCATGTATTGAAAAGTGTTTTTTGTATGAAAAAAAAAAACAAAAATATGAATATGCATGAAAAACACGCCACCATTTGTACAACTATACATATGTACATTAGGCTGGTTCAAAAAAAAAAAATTTTTTTTTTTTCGAATTGAAGTTAAGAAAAGTGCTGATACCCTTTTTCATTTTGAATGTGCAGGCACCCCCTATATTAGGCTGGCTCGACCCAAAAAAAAATTAAAATGTTGCTTTAGTTGTGCGAAGGATTTTTATATTTCATTTTTGTTGGTTTTGATTCTGTATTATTGTTTCTGAGAAGTGGTTAGATTCGTGTCTCCTGTTTCCGAATCAAATGGTGGTAGTAGTACTAGTTTTACAAGTGGTCTTGTCACTTGGCCCCTTTCCGTACGAAGATCTACGACCCGAACGTGGTTGTCGGAACCAGGATGAACCTTCATAACGCGTCCCAATCTCCACTCGTTGGGCGGTAAATTATCCTCTCTAATAACCACCATATCTCCTACCTTAATATTTGTTTTGGGATGTTTCCACTTTATCCTCTTTTGTAATTCCGTTAAATACTCGGTTTTCCATCTTTGGCAAAAGTTCTGATGCAAGGCCTTGAGTTTTTGCCATCGATTTGCGATTGATGCTGGGTTTTCATTAACTTCTAGCTCTGGTGGAGCTAATAAATGTCCACCGACTAAAAAATGGCCTGGAGTCAAGGGTTCTAGATCCGAAGGTTCGTTTGAGGCGGGGCTGAGAGGACGCGAGTTAAGGCACGACTCGATCCGACAAAGCAGCGTGTTGAACTCTTCGAAAGTAAATTTCGAACTCAATGCGATCTTTTTAAAATGGGTTTTAAAGCTTTTCACACCGGCTTCCCACAGGCCGCCCATATGCGGAGCACCTGCTGGTATGAAATGCCAAGATAATTCCTGATGTGCAAATTTTGAAAGAGTTTGTACTCGGGAATCGGCGAGAAATGCTTTAAATTCTGCTTTAAATGAGCGTGAGGCTCCGACGAAGTTGGTCCCGTTATCTGAATAGATATTCCTTGGGCATCCTCGTCTGGCTACGAACCTAGAAAAGGCTGCTAAAAATGATTTTGTGCTCAAATCGCTGGTGGCCTCTAAATGTATGGCCTTCGTAGAAAAGCAGACGAACAAACAGACGTAACCCTTTGAGATACGACAACCGCGCCCCCTGTAACTCTTTATATCAAATGGTCCTGCAAAATCTACCCCAGTATTCGTAAAGGCACGCGAAAAGGTTGCACGCTCTTGTGGTAGAATTCCCATAAGTTGGCTCTGAACGCGTTTCTTATAAATGGTACAGATATTGCAATTATGGATTATGGACCTTACCATGGTTTTCACTTTTGGTATCCAGTATTGGGTTCGAATAATCCGCAGCATTAGTTGATTTTCGCCGTGCAGAGAAATGTCATGAACAAACTGGACAAAGAGACGCGAAAACCTACAATTATATGGAAGTATTATTGGGTGTCGTTCGCCGTATGCCAGATCGGTGGATGCGCCAAGGCGCCCCCCAGTCCTCAGGACTCCGGTGTCGTCGAGGAATGGATTTAGGGAAAGTATCTCGCTCTTAGAGTCAAGTGGCTCTTTGACTTTTAATTTCGCGATCTCCTTACTGTAATGTTTCTCCTGAGCAAGTTGTATTAAACGGGTAGTCGTTGCCTTAATTTCGTCCGATGAAATCACGTAAGATTCTGGTTGGTTAGGAGCGTTTGTTTTTAGGTGAGTTTTATGAATAAACCGGAAAATGTATGATATCACCCTCAAAGCTCGGGGTAAACTTGAAAACCTCTCGAGAATGTCATTGCTGTTGCTAGTAGAGGTTCCTGCATGTACATGCACTCTTTTTTCTTCGACGTTGGTTGAGAAGTCCGTTTCTTGGGTTGGCCAACTTCCTCTGTCTTCTTGTAGCCAAGAAGGTCCCTGCCACCACAGAGAATTTTCCACCAAGTCCTGCGCTAATATGCCTCTGCTGGCTAGATCTGCTGGGTTTGTACCAGAATCCACGTGGCACCAAGCTGAATTTCCTACTTTGTCGATGATTTTAGTGATTCGATGCGCAACGAAGGTGGACCATGAGCATGGGGGTTTGCGTATCCAAGCCAGCACTATCGTCGAGTCAGTCCACAGATGGATGTTTAGATGACCTAATTCGAGATTTCTGCAAATGGATTCGACGATTTCGGCCAATAATACCGCCCCGCAGAGCTCGAGTCGCGGAAGTGAAATTGTTTTCACTGGAGCCACTCTTGTTTTGGCCAAAAGCAGATTGACAAGTACGTTGTCACCTTTTTCTACACGTAAGTAGACTGCTGCAGCGTATGCTTTTTCTGAAGCATCGCAAAACCCGTGAATTTCCACCTTTTCTGTAGGAGAGAATGATACCCAACGAGGTATCCGTATTTTGTCAATTTCTTTATACGTTTCGGTAAAGGCTTTCCACCGTTCTAATGTTGAAGGTGATACAGGTTCGTCCCACCCAGTGCCCTCTAACCAGATATTTTGCATTATAATTTTTGCGAATATGATTGTTGGAGCAAGCCAACCTAATGGATCAAAGAGTTTCGCGATAGTGGATAAGAACACTCTTTTTGTGGGACTTGTATCTTCAACTAACGGTTTGGCAGTGAAGTAAAATTGATCGGAATGTGCATTCCACCGAATTCCTAATGCTTTCACACTACTAGAGTCCTCGAATTCTAGAAAATCTTCGCTCAAAAGATGAGCTTTTGGGATGCCTTTTAATATTTCGCTGCTATTCGAAGTCCATTTGCGTAGTGGGAAACCAGCTGAATTCAAAACTTTTGAGATCTCATCTCTTGCTATTCTTGCGGAATCTATGGAATGCCCCCCGGAAAGGACGTCATCTACATACATATTCTTCCGTAAAATATTCGACGCTATAGGATGAGATGCTTCTGAGTCATCAGCTAGTTGAAGTAATGTCCTTATTGCTAAATAAGGAGCACAATTAATGCCAAAAGTAACCGTTTTGAGCTCATAAAGGCTGATTGGGTCATCTGGGCTTGAGCGGAAGACTATTCGTTGGTATTTTGTTTGCTCAGAATCTACTATTATTTGCCTATAAATCTTCTCAATATCGCTATTGAAGACGTATCTAAAAAGTCTCCAACGAAGAATCAATGTTGGTAAATCAGATTGAAGTACAGGGCCCGGGAGAAGTACGTCGTTGAGACTAATACCATTAGAAGAATGTGAAGACGCATTGAACACTACTCTAACTTTCGTTGACGTACTTTCTGCTTTGATGACCGCATGATGCGGTAAATAATAACAGTCGACTGCATCGGCCGACTGAAGCCCGGATATTTTTGACATGTGCCCCAGTGTCTCATATTCCATAATAACCCTATTATATTCCCTTTGCAATTCAAGATTTTTCTTGAGTCGTGTCTCGTTTTTGTAGAATTGAGAGCACGCTATTCTTAAAGACGGTCCTAGGCCAATGTTTGCAGGGAAATCCGTCTTAAAAGGAAGGGACACGATGTACCTCCCATCAGGATTACGCTGCGTTGTGGATTTGTACAACTCCTCACATTGTTTTTCTTCGACTGTGAGGGCTTTTGCTTTAGGGATTTCTTCAATTTCCCAAAAGGAGCTTAGCTGTTTATCTAACGCTACTTCATTGAAGAATGATACCCGGTTATGGTTAGTTGGACTGGCTGCGTCAGCACGACCAGTCAGTATCCAACCGAACACCGTTTCTTGTGCTAGAAGAGTATTAAGAATATTCTTCTTAATACCACTTAAGATAATTTGCGGATAAATGTCTCCGCCTAGAACAAGATCGACTTGATCATTGACGAAGAATCGTTTGTCCGCGAGTACAAGGTCTGGGAACGCCTGTTGCGTTAGAGCGCTAACATCGCAAGTGGGCAAGTTTCCAGTTACCTGTGGTAAAACTAACACCAAAACGTCAATTGAAATAAGTGGGTCAACAGGTGACCGCAATTGTATGGCACATGCCTCCTTTACTTGCGCAGAAACAGTGTTATTGATGCCCGAAACTTGGGCATGCATCTTTTTAGTTGGCAAGTTGATCCTTCGTCTGAGTCTTTCCGTAATGAAGGAGCACTCAGATCCAGAATCAATGAGGGCTCTGGCCGAATAATTTGTGCCATTGTAATGAATGGTTATACGAGCAGTTCCTAACAATACGCCTTTACTTGTGTTGGCGAAATTGGACCTTACGTTAACTGATTGATTTGATTTCTTTTGTTTTGTAGACTCGTTTCGCACTTGAGCCTGTTTGGACGTGCATGGATCGTTATTGGAATCCGTTGGCGCGGTCGCAGGGGTATTTGTCGCCTTAGCTGTCTGCAAATGCAAAAGGGTATTGTGTCTTAAGTTACAAATGCTGCAATTGTATGTGCTGTGACATCTCGACACAGAATGCCCCGAAGATAGACAATTAAGACAACATTTGTTGCTTTTAGCAAAAGAAATTCTATCAGCTATAGCTAGATTCTTGAATTTCTGGCACGTATGTATTTTATGGTTACTGCTTTGACACATTTTACACGCGTATTTAGATACGCGTGCTTGGAAAGATCCAAGCTTTTTATGCGATGGATCAGAGGACTGTTTATGATTTTGTACCTTTGGAGGTTTGGCAGGTTTAGTTCCTCTTATCCCAGAAACGGATTCTAAAGTTTGGAACCGATTTGATAGAAATCGGTCCATATCCGCCCACTTGGATGTCTCTGTTTTGTTTTCGACTGACTGTTCCCAAAGTGAAAGGGTAACATCAGGTAATTTAGTCGAACAGAGATATATTATAATAGGGTCCCAGTTTGATATGTCAATTTTGTGACTAATTTATGAGGATATACAATTGTTTATATCCCGCTGTAATCTCTTTATTGATGTACCGCATTCAGTTTCGACTGTTTGCAGGTTAAAGAGAACCTTCAACTGGGTATTGACTAGGATTCTTTTGTTTTCATACCGGTCACAGAGATTTTTCCAGGCTACTTCGAAGCCGTCATTTGTCAAGTCGCACTTCTTAACAATTTCTCTAGCCTCTCCTTGAGTCTTTAGATTTAGGTAGTATAATTTTTGTATTGGAGTGAGTCCCTTATTAAGTACATAAATGGCCGTGAACATGTCACGAAAAGTTGGCCATGACAAATAATCCCCCTTGAATACATCTGTATCACAAGGTGGTAGATGTAGGTTGCGTGGATTACTTACAATTTCTTTTTCTTTTTCCATTTTTTCTATTTTTTCTGTAAGGTCATTAATTTTAGTCATGCACCTCACATAAACATAATAAGCTGACTTATTCTTCTTCTTGACTGTAGCTACATCTTTAGTAGAGGTCTCTCCTGCAGCTATCAGATCGTCAAAGGCATCTGAGGCTTTGTCCCACTTTGACTTTAATGTCTCCTGCTGAATTTTCAGCGAATATTTGGAGTGGTCGCTTCTGGGGATGCTGAGGAATTCGACTTCGAATTCAACGACAATGTCAGCTAACGCATTGACGTGGTCCATATTGGAAGAAAAAGAGATAACTTACACTCAAACAAACTTGCACGGGACTTGAAAACTCTATTATAAGAAGGCACAGAGACAGAATCTGTGAATGTGTGACCCAAAATATCAGCAAATGCTGCCCACCGTATTCCAATAAATTTTTATTTTCCAAAATTTCGAAATAACTCGCAATCAAATTTTATTATTACTTATAATTCCACCCTTAACGAGGTGTACAAAACGCAAAATTTGGTTATATATATGTATGTATATATGTGTTAATATTGCTCGCCAAGCAACAGGGGGTATATATTTATATATGTGTGTTTGTGATATTTAATACAAAAATTTGAAAACAACAAAAACAAGTGCAATACTTTATCGCTTCTAAAATGCAGCTTTAGTGCTTATTTTTTTTTTTTTGAACTGCGACGATTTATATTTAACGCAAAAAAATATCTCAAATAAATGTTTAAAAAAAAAGTGCAGCAACCGAGTGAATTTCTCTTTTTTGTGTTTGTGCAAAAGAACTGTGAACTATAAATTAGCGAACAAAGTGAGGTTATGGTCACTGTGCAGTGTTGTTGTTGTGGGAAATCAGCAAAAAAAGGAAGTGCAAGTCACTTGAAATGAAAATGAATCCTCTAGAGAAATATTGGCAACTTCTTTTTAAATTTCCCAACACTGATTTGTACGAATATTTGTGCTCGTTACACTGAAGACCCTTAGGCCGTGTCCGGTATTGCTTACCACTGGTGGGGGCTAATACTAGATGGTCAAAAGGGTTATTCGTACAAATTGACACTCACTCAATTTACTTGTTCTTTTGCCACTTCACAAAAAAATCACTCGTGTCACACTTTTAGTTAATTTAAAGAAAAAAATATCACTAATTATTTATTTAATATTGTGCACACTGAAAATTTAAAACCACTTACTTTCTTTTATTTGTAGTTGTTGTTTGGAATGGACTGTAGCTGGTGTTTAGTTTAAAAAATGTATGTCGTTGTTGTTGGTACTGCTGCTTGTGTTAGCCGCTTCTGTGCAAAAATGTTGAAGGTAATAGCAAATTGGGCGCTTTCCAAATCAGCAGCAAATATTACGATTCTTTTGGGTAATTCTTGTTGTAATGATGATGATGGCTAGCAATATTTCCACAAAAATAGGTCGCTGGTGATAAAAAGACGGATCTGATAGGACCAAAATGTCTTGACAAGGCAGTCAAAATCTCAAGGATTTTGACCGATCAAGTTTTGATAGGAAAAACGAGAAAGAAAAGACTTGTGTTAATATTTAAATATTTAATGTACGTAAGTATTATAACATACAAGTCAGTCTTAATTCTATTAATATGTATATGTGTATATTTCAATTTTAGGTTACCTTTAAACTCTCAGGAACAGGACGGCGGCTGGATGCGTGTGAACTCGTTCGGTAAGAAATCCAAGTGAACGAATTAACATTAAAAATTGTTAACACCGGTTGCTGTCGAACGGTTTATTTATCCATGCGATGTTTTAACATGGATAACTAGCACCGTTCGACCACCTCTGTTAACATAATGAGTATAAAAAATATATATATAAAGGTACGCGGGCTACCTCACAAGTTTGAGGTTTTGGGCAGTTGGCCTAAACAAATAGTATTATTTTGGTATTATTGTAAGACCATTTCGACTAATTTAATTGGTATTAAATTTAAAAAGAGTAGTCTTTAATTTTTTACTGTGTAAGTCAACGTTTGACAACTTTTATCGACTTTATCGAAATAAGCAACCAAATCTCGATAAAGTCGATGAAATTTGACACCATTTGACATAATGAAAACCAGCCGTACGAATTAAAAAAAATTAACATTTTTATATGAAAGTGTATATTTGGACATGACCGTATATTTTGTGCGGAACTAGGTATACGGTCTGTGGGGTGTCCTAAAATTACTTCTTATATTTTACACTTTGCAATTTAAAATTATTTTTGATTTTGGTAACTTTTTTAAATTGACAAATTTTGATTTTCAAAGTATTGTAATTAGGTTTGTTTATTGGGCTGCTCTAGCTTACGCCAGATTGAGATATTTCACAAAATTGTGTTTAACGAACACTTTTCTTGCTCTAGGTTGCTCTATCTTTTGTTTCATGAGTACGCTCAAAACAAAACTAGAGTAATCCAGATCACAAATTTCTGCTCTAGCTTTTTTTATGGAGTAAGTTAGAGCAGAGAAGCAATTGTCAGTCAGGAAAAAGTAAATTTTTGAAAACTTCAAAAAAATTAGCTTGCAAGAAAATCAATGTGTTTGTAAACGTGAATTTGCATTAATTTTGAATATTTAAATAAAAAAAACCAAATAAAAAGAAACTCGAGATTCAAGTGTTTCATGGCATTTCTGCTCTGAGTTGCTCTAAGTTGCTCTATTTCTATTTTGACAGCTGCCCTGCTCTGCTCTGCTCTAACCTGCTCTGAACTTTTTTTTGGTCAGTAAACAAACCTATTATATTTTTGAATCAATAAAAAAGAACATAACAAATAGTTCCTTAGCCAGAACGAAATTGCAATCACGGTAGCTGGTATTGTTTGTTTGTGAGTTGTTGCTCAGTTTGTTCGGTAATAACAAAAATAGAATAATATAAAAATAAATTATTCGATCGGTCAAATAGTCCATGGAAATTTTCTACTGTACAGTAACATGACCATAACATCAAGCTTAAAATAAAGTTTATTTAAAAAATAAAATATAAAAGTGTATAAATATATGTGTACTACACGGTTATGTGCAACTAGCTACAGCCTTTTCATATACATGAAAACTTATCAAAGGCAGTGACAAAATTACACACGATGCGCCTTTCCATGCAATTGGCTAGCAACTTTTTATTCATTTAGTACTTACCGTCATCCATTGCTCCACTGTCTTCCTAGCTCCTCCCATGGCGTTCAGCTTCTCCGCTACTTCCTCCCACCTCTTCTGGTGTTCCAGCTTGACGTTCATCCGCTGGAATCTGCCCGATGCCAAGCCAGGAACTTCTTCAAGCAGATCCACTAATCCCTTCTTTTACTCCTGTGTTCTCCGACTTCTTTTTGATGCTGCTGAGCTTGTTGATGCCATTATGAAAAAAAAAAAGTAACGAAAAAGGGCAGTAAATATATAAAAATATATATAATGTAAGAAATACTTCCCATTTGTTGAAATCTGCAAAAATAAATGGCGCGAACATTGTTTTTTTCCATTCCTCTTTAATATTTTCGTAAATTTTGACATTTCGACACTATTGATGCCACTCTTTCTGAAATTTACAAGATAGTTAACAAATGTTGTTTAAAGGTAGATAGTGGATCGCACAATTGTTAAAGTAAACCATAAATGTTTATGTTAAAAATAACGTTTGTCGAAACGTTAAAAGTCAGTGAATCGCGCTACAGGGAAGGGAGGTAATTATAAAGGCTGGTTTCCATTAACAGCCCAATCCTTAATTAAAAATTTGTTTCTCCCAAAACCGAATTCTCCCAATTCCGAACTCCCAGGGAGAAGCTTTTTCCCAATAATTTAGGGAACACTAATTCGAAGTTCGAATCAGCTGTTTCGAACAAATTTGATAATTCTCGTTAGTGTAAAAATATAAACAAACGAAGGGAGATATTTTGTTTACATTTTTTAAATTAAGTATTTAGTTAAACTATTTAGGTTTTCCAGATGTTTTTAATAAACTAATTTAAATAAAGTACGTGCTAGTGTTTTATCAAAACATTCGCCTCAATTTCTATGCCAATTTCTTGGCTATAGCGGCTTCTCCTGAAACGGCATTGGATGTCCACAGGACACTTGGAATTCCTCTCGCTACATGATACCAACTTCTGGCAGATCCAAAATACACCAACGCTTCAGTTTCCATTAAAATTTTGTGGCTATTTGATGTACAGGCCTTAAAGCGTCTTGTGGTTTGCGACGCTCCGGCGTTGCACCGCCACTTTCTCCCAATCTGGTCTTGGCGACATGCAATATGTGTATTGCGCAGCATACTAGTGTGCTCCCGGCTGTAGCTCAAGCCTCAATGCCCCAATACCTCACATAGCGGCTTATAGCATTTATTTCATGAGCATTGCCACTTGCACATATTCTCACAGCTAGCAAAGAAAAATCTATGGACTTATACGTTTGTGCCGTCATGCTGCCAAGCTGTGCAGCCCACAATGTCGGCGGGTTCTAGTTCGTCTCCAAATGAACTGCATCCGTCCCACTCTGGAGAGTGGCGACTCAGGCCATCCAGCCTACTATCACCTAGTCAGTGCATCAGTGATCATTGCCTACCCCTCGCATTTCAAGATCATGTCATTTAATTGCCTCCCTGGGCCACACTCGGATCTCATAACTAGTGGAGGTAATCACATACGCCGGTACGACCGAACTGACAGTTGGAGTGGTCATGCGTTTATCATTCACCACACCGTAAAGTGATTTTAAATTCAACACTGACCAAAGTGTCACTCCCGGGAATCGGCCATATGGAAAATCCCTGTATCGTCGGGATTCTCCACAAATCAGAGTCCCGGGCTTGATGCTCCTAAACCGACACCGTTACTCCTCGAACCAATTAGATGACTTGATGAAGGCCATCAGGATCCGTATAGGTATCCCTAAAGACCGGTGACAGTACGTCCAGAACGGAATCGATAACGCCCTATTCGGCCCTATGACGGAGTCTCCAGGTGGTCCGGCGCGAGGTACTGATGCGGGATGTTGCCAAGTACAAGGCAACAGCTGCAAGACTGGGTGAAGTCTACCCAGGGACAAGAGTCGAGCTCGTCGACGGGAAACACATTACGGCTGGGCATGGAATCCTGCTATCCCTGAAGAACTTGAGAGAATTCTCAGGATGCTGTGGATCATGAATTCGTCTCTCCTGACGCAGGACTGATGGTATACAGGTGGTCTTCACTTTGAACAAGGAGGCACTGGAGCCCCTTAATCGGTAGAAATGAACTAGTGCATTACGGTATGGTTTCGATCGTAATCGACGTATACCGTGGCGATACAGAGCCGCTGCCATTTCGATTGCTTCGGTGGACTCGGAGGATCTGGAAACGACCTGTACATCAGTGCTCTCAGTGCCAAAACCACGTGGTAAACGTAGGCCACATTGGTGGCCCTATGACCTGGACCCGCTCCGCCAAGAGCCTCGGCAATGAGCCTGAATGGCTCGAATATGAACTAAGGGCCTAAAACAAGCTCTTAGGCAGGCGAAGAATACTTCGTGGAGAAATTTCTGCACTTGGATCGAAACTCTCACTTAACACACAAAATATTTCTATTATTATTATCTATTATTTTTTATTTAGAATACCTACTTTTCTTCCCAAAAACATATTCGAAGTTCGTTTGTGATACTGGGAGATGGGAAAAAGTGCAAAATTCCCAAAAAATGTGCATATACGTGTTTCAACGAAACATGGCAAAGAGAAAACATCAAAATTGGAGCAAGATTGAAATTTGGCCAACTCTCAAATCTTGCTTGCTTTGCTTGCTTTGACAATCTGAGGTTGATGACTTTGCTTTAATTTAAGAATTAAAATATGGAAGAAATAATAATTTATTTTCTCTATTAAATTAATAAATTCACCAAAACGCTCTGAAAGAAATAAATAACGAAAACAAATGTATAAAAGAGAAGCGTCAAAGCGTTCATTGTAGCATACTTCTGAAGGTGAGCGCAAAGTTTTGAGGTTGCTAATGTCAGGCGAGGTTAACAAAGCTTTATGTAATTGACCCTTAAGAACAGCAGCGTATAATTTTTTACATTTTATGACAATGGGCAGCTGTTATAATTTTATGGTCAGCACTGACACTTATGATAGTCTTATGGTCAGCAATGACACAGCAATACGGTGAGAGAGAGCAGTGCAGATATATCTTCAAATTTCTAAGGTGACCGGAAACTGCACTTTTACCAAACTTTGGACTACAGCCTGTCATGACTTCAATCAGCCGTCAGGTACGGCTATTGACTATTCAAATGACTGGTATGCGTCTAACATGGTTATGATGCTTCATTACCTCAGACCGGAGCATCCAATGAGTGGCCACTGACAAAACAGCTGTCCGGTACTGGCGACTTGTCACCAAATTGGCGACTTTTTACAAACTTTGGCGAACATTTTGGGGTCTATCAGCAATTCCGACGGAGCTTCACGTTGGCAATGATTCGGCAGAGTCGATAGATAGTACCCTGCTAACCACCTTTGGATAATTTCCTGGGAAATTACCAGGTCGTGTTTCCCAAAAAGCTGGGATCAATTTTTTCAGCGAGGAGCCTTTTCTATCCATGTTGAAGCTGCTAGTTAGTATTGGAAATTATGGAAGTATGCGTTGGCATTTCGATGCTTACTTTTCTCCACACTCATTTTTGGTATTGCATAGCACTAGTTTGTGATTTTGTTTTCACCTAGGTTAGCGATGGTTGGCAGGGTAGAGGACTTCGATTAAGTCGATAAAATATCTATCGACTTTCACGAATCCGTCGGGATAGCTGATAGACCCTTATGAAATATGGCGATTGCGACTTTTTTGGCGACTATCAAAATGTTAGCATAGTGTATCAGTACAAGTGTAAATTCTTCTTTTGACAGCACAGATCGCCGTCAAAAAATTGTTGTTGGCTTACAAATCGCTGTCAAAAATTGGCAAATTCTAACGGGAAAATCTGGGTTGCTATTGTTGTTTTCGTTGCACTCGGCAAAACAGGGTTTTGTGCAGGACCGAATATCAATGAAACAGGGTTCTTGTTTGCACAAAAGTGTTGCTGTGTTGCACAACTTTTTCACTCCAGTTTGTAGGGCAATTTTTAAGCGAATCTTTCAGTTTATACTCTTATTATACTTTATATCAAAGAAAAAAAAAACATAAAATAAAAAAACTTAAAACTAGTAAATTTTATTTATTTTACGGAAAAAATTTGAGGTAAGTATCTTCCAAATGAGAAATTAGACAGAAAATGAAAACAAACGTTGTTTTCTCTTTGTTACTTTTTTGACTTGTAGTCTATTGCTGTACATACCGACGGTATTTACAAGCAATTTTCGGGATTGTATGAAAATGTGTTTTTGAGAAAAATTTACCTACGCGCTGCAGGAACCAGACAAGCCGACATATGTTTCGATGATACTGGAGTTACATCTCTTCAAGGACTTTCCTTCCCGGCATTGTGAGAGTCGAACTCACAACACTGTAGTGACTTGTATGCTAGAAGGTCTAGCACCTTAGGCCAATACCCAGCTTGAAGGTAAACCCTTCTCAGTGTCCATTTATGCATATATTTATACTTCCATATAGAACATTTCTTTAATTTCAATGCTAACTTATATGAAAGATTTGCGAATTTTTAGGACTTGGTGTGAAACCTATGAAAGAATTTTCATACTTAATTAAGCACGAATATTTTGCCATTTATAACATTTTAAACTCTTTGTTGCTTTTTTGACTTGTAGTCTATTGCTGTAAATACCGACGGTATTTACAAGCAATTTTCGGGTTGTTTTCACTACCACGTTAGCACTAACCAACACTTTTTATGATAGATAACAAACGCTTTCTGTACATTAAACTTGTCGGCTAGAGTTAATGGGAGATGCCAACAGTTTTAAGTTGGACCTTTAAACTTATACGGAAATTGTGAAAGTCACACTGGAAAAATCTGGTTACCTTCTTGTATTTGGAAACATGTATGTACAATGTTTTTTGATAGATTTACTATCAAATACATATCTTAACAGTTTGACTTAAATGAATGCAACGAGGCTATAACTATATAACAGTACACCTGCACAAAGAACGCTTCAAACCCCAAAATTTGGTATTTGTTTCCTTTAGGGGTCAACTGCTAATAAATTAGCTAGAATTATGGGAGATAGCTCAAAAGACGGGGTTTTGTCCTGAGGATCACGAATCCGGAAGCGCTTTTTTCATTTTTTGTGTGTGTGGAAAGTTATGGTCAAAAAACCGAAATTGACCCGGGTCCGATACCAAAATTGGGGCGGAATCTCTTCAGAGAAGCAAAATATTAAAAAAGTACTTCCGGATTCGTGATCCTGAGGCCAAACCCCGTCTTTTGAGCTATCTCTCATAATTCTAGCTAATTTATTAGGAGTTGACCCCTAAAGGAAACAAATACCAAATTTTGGGGTTTGAAGCTAATTATAATTATTATAATGATAATTATCAGCAGTTCTTTGTTATTTGTTTAATAGAAAATAGTGAGCAGACTCGAAAGAGTTATTCTAACTAATAATTTTATATAATTCGCTGTTATTTATGTTAAAAAAATCAAATTTCTAAGTTTTAGCGAACTACTTTTTTATGCAACCTACTACTAATTTTTTATACCAAATCGAATGCAACTCGGCGCAAAATGATGCTCTTTTTCCAAAAAAAAACAACTCTGAAGAACAGGTGTTAAACTCATTTTGGAATTTTGATGTCTATGCAGAAGAGTTTATACTTGTATTGGTACACTATGAATGTTAGGTAACTTGAGTAAATTCTAAAGGCTGGTTTTCATTAGGTCAAATGGTGTCAAATTTCGTCGACTTTATCGAGATTTGGTTGTTTATTTCGATAAAGTCGATAGAATTTGTCAAAATTTGATCTAATGACAACCAGACTTTAGGATGATTTACACGGGTCGATTTTTCTAACCTTTTTTTTCAATCGAGCGTGTAAACAGCAATTCGATCGATTTTTACCTTGTATTTAAGGGTTGAACACAAGTGGTTCGATAAAAATCGACCAGAAAATCGACCCGTGTAAATGAGCCTTTAAGATCGTAGTGCAGTTTTAGGTCCCCACCGAAATTTTGTCCAAAAGGACAAAGTGGAGCATCCAAATTTTGTTTATCCGTTCAAAAGTTATACCCCTTTTACATTATTCAAGTATTGAATTCAGGTGCCTATTATGAGTTTAATTCGATCTTCGACCGTGGTCGAAAATGCTCAACGAAAAAATTCTCATTTGGTATTATGGGCTGCATTCGGTGAATACTTGCGCTATTGTGAATTTCGATCGTTTCAACTGTTCATAGTAGTACATCTTTTATCAGCTGTGATTAAAAAAATAAATCATCTAAACAAACAAAATAAATTACCGAGCAAATATTTGAGCAAAATTGATGCAGAAAACAAAAATATGACTACGACAGAGTTATGGTTCGAAGATTCATCGGATGATGAAGGAAGCTTACTAGAACTAGCAAGAAACAGAAAGCGATTAAGAGATGCATCCAATCCTTTGGAGATGAGTTCCACTGCGTAAGTGTACATTTACAAAAGTGTTATTTAATGTTTGATAATAATAAAGTTTTTAAACAGATTTATAACAAATTTCCGGCTATCGAAAGAAGCGTTTATGGAATTGCTGTCCAGTACAGACGAGCAGCTAAAACAATGCACAAGAGCAAAATCTATTCCGAGCATTTTAAAATTGGCAACAGTTTTAAGGTTTTGTGCTCAGTGATCCTACCAGCTAAGTGTTGGGAACGATAATGCACTTGGACTTGCACAACCCACTGTGTCTGTGGTGTAGTCAGAGGCACTAGTCGTTTTAGAAAATGTAATTTGTCGGAGATGGATAAATTTCAATTACGAGGAAGATGAGCTGCAACAAGCAAAAGCACACTTTTATAACGTAAGCAGAATTCCAGGGATCATTGGCTGTGTTGATGGCACGCATATTAAAATCGTTGCTCCCAAGAAAGAATTACAGCATTTGTACTACAATAGAAAAGGATTCTTTAGCATTAATGCTATGGTTGTAAGTATACAAATGTGATATTAATTTGAGGTTGTAAGTACATACGCTTTTAAAAATACATTTTCAAGGTTTGTGATCACACTATGACTATACGGTACATAAACGCTAAACATCCTGGAGCAACACATGATTCTATGGTGTTCAATATGTCGGCGTTGAAATCACATCTCGAACAGCAACACCAAGACGGTATTCGCAATACCTGGCTTCTTGGTATGTGTATATATATATATATATAAAGAACATATCTCACATATAAATAATGCATTACTGTCCTATGCAGGTGATGCTGGATACGCCTTGAAGCCATACTTACTAACGCCGTTTAGAAATCCAGATGAAGGATCACCTCAAATTATTTACAACACAGAGCATGCGAAAGGGAGAAATATTATAGAGCGAACGATTGGAGTTATGAAAAATAGGTTTAGATGCTTGCTACAGGCAAGAGCTCTCCATTATACACCAACAAAAGCAACACAAATAATAAACGTGTGTGCGGCTTTGCATAATATTTGTATGTATTTCAAAGTCGAAATTTCTATAGAAGAGTTAACTAATATAGAATACGACGATGATATCACATTCGCCGACATTGAATCTGCCAATCATTTGGAAGCAGAAGAAATCAGAAATAGAATATTAAGAACTTTATAGTTAATCCATTTTGTTTAAATAAAAAATGTATTTTATATGTTTTTGTACATGAAAAAATGTTGGTTTAATTCATTCATCTTAATTCATTTTTTTACTTACTATCTAAACAGTCTATGTAGGTAAAAAATACCAATTCATTTTTATACATTTAAATTCATTTTTTTACTTAATATCTAAACAGTCTTAGAATCTATTATAATATATGTATATAGGTAAACAAAAAATCACTTCAGTTTCGTAAATTGTTTTAAATTCATTTTTTTCTTAATATCTAAATAGTCTTAGAATCTATTATAATATATGTATATAGGTAAACAAAAAATCACTTCAGTTTCGTAAATTGTTTTAAATTCATTTTTTTACTTAATATCTAAACAGTCTTAGAATCTATTATAATATATGTATATAGGTAAACAAAAAATCACTTCAGTTTCGTAAATTGTTTTAAATTCATTTTTTTCATAATATCTAAATAGTCTTAAAATGTAGGTAAAAAAATATCACTTCAGTTTCACTTGCCTTAAAAACTTAACATTATTCAGGGTTTCCCTTAATCATTAAAAAAAAGTAATCTTAAATGTAACTCTATTTTTTTAACTGGCTTTTGTACAACTCTAACTTCTCGTGTTTAAGTTTTACAAGCTCTCTTTGGCCGTAGTATTTTATGGTGTACATTCGCTCTGTGAAAGTTGCAATCTCAGCCACACTTTCCTTTATTGCTTCCATATTTTTTAGCATTTCTGCGTGGAATTTTTTTTGGTCGTTCGTTTGCTCTTCTAACAACCTAATTCTATCACCCCTGCTATTCCTCTTGCGTTTCTCTACCCGTGGTCTTTCTCATCATCACTTTCAACTTGGTCTTCCACAATTTCAATCGATACCTGTTCGATTGCGCTTTCATCTTCAGAAACATCTTGGCACTCGCCAGACCCAAGTAAGGCACTTATTACTTCTTCGCTATGCGTCAATATATGTAGCCTGTTCGGTCCACCTCCAGTGGCTCGAAATTCCGCCTTGTTCTCCATATTCTTCCTTTTTGTTTTCGATTTCATGTCAGCCCACGCCTAAAGACAAAAAAACATATATATATGTGGGTATGTACTTATTTTTTCTGCGTAATTCACATATGTATATGAAGTTTAAGCTTACCTTAATCCACTTTTCTGGCGTTCTGACTGGTGGGCCTAAGCAATTTAGCTGCGTAGTTATTTCCTCCCACTTTTTTGCAGCCTGGGATTTTGAATAAACACCTCTTGCTAGGCTCGGATTTTGGTGCATTAGAGAAACCAACGTTTCCAGCTATTGTTTTGTGCTGACGACCTTAGACCTACATCAAATTAATGCAAAAAGGTTAAAATTAGTACTATAAATCAAAAAAGTAGAAAGAATATGAATTTGAAGTTCGATTTTCGATGTTCGATAACCAACGAAGATCGAACATCGAATGCAGCTGATAATAAGGGCCTCAATTCTGCCGCGACATAGGCAAAGGGGGTGAGAAGCGAGGGGAAGAGTACACTTGAAAGCGTACCGTCAACTCGTTTCAAGTTTTTCTTGCTATCTCTTTCACTCCTCCTTGTACCCCCATATTTTGTTTCATAATTGCTTTCAAGAAAAATTGACAAGTGTAGACACGAATAGAAAACACAAAAGAGAACGCCAGCAGAGTTGAAAGCAATACTTGACAAATGTAAAACCGGAGTTATAAAGGGCCAAAATTCATTTGAAGCATTTTTAAAATTAAAATTTCTCAAAAACCAATGAATCGATTTTAAAATTTTTTTTTGCATTGGGCAGGTCAATTACCTTTCATTTGATGTACCTTTCATATGATGTACTACTGCTTCAGGTGCAAAACCTTTTAAGTGCAAAATTTAAAGCAGCTTTTTGAGGCGGCAATTTTTTATTTGCGCAATAGTAAAAATTTATTTTTCGGTAACCCCGTTTAACCGTGACGGCAAAAGAACAGTCTATTGTTTTTTGTTTGCAGTGTTTTCAAATTGTTTGCTTCAATTACCGTGATGACCTCTATTATCCGTGCATGGCGCTCAATTACCGCAATCATACAAAGGCAACTGCTCGCGCAACTTTTCCCATTTATAGGCGAGAGGGCGACGAGGGTAGAAAACCGTTTCCTTTCCTCGTCGCTCTCTCGCCAATAAATCGGAAAAGTTGCGGCAAGGAGTTGCCTCTGTATGAATACGGTGAATCAACCCTCAACCCTTTAACGCTATAGAAACACAGATGGCGCTATCAACTCAATAAAGAGTTACAAACAACCAAACATACAAAGATACAAGTGACGTTAATATAAAGCATGCAATAAAAATTAAAAAAATTAGTTTAATTTTGAAATTTGAGAAGTGCGTGTGGTAATTGATATATATTAGTATTTGTCAACGGAATAAGGTGAATTAAAAGTTGAAAATTAAGTGGAAATTATTAAATTATATTATTCCTAAGGTAAGTCTTTTTCCATTTACATATATGTGAGCTAAAAATTAATTATATATATTATATATATATTAGAGTGGTTCACAAATATGGACTTTTTGGAAATTCTAAAACGCTACCCCCAATTATTGTTCCTTATGACAAAAAAAGAGGCTTCTATTTTTTTTTAAGGTGGTTTAGAGGTCGCGCTACTCATTTTTATAAAAAAAATGAGATACTTGCAATTTTAAATTCATTTTAACATGTTTAAATGCAGTAAAAATTTGGGTTTTTGTGTGTTGTTATTCTGTTTTCATTGGTGAATATTCCTGCAATTCAATAGCCTTCTTGGATGAGTAGAAAGGGTTTAACTCCTGAAAATATGTTTCGAAATAGAAAACGGTGCAACTAAAACGCCTACACTGATTTCATTGCGCATTGGGTTTTTGGATATATATCGCATCTAGAAGGTTTATGACATCGTTGATTATGAATCCGACTTCAGTTTTTTTAAATTGAAAATGGCGGGTCCAATATGGCGGTGATTTTTTTGAAAACTAATTGGATTTTATTGAAACTTGGTACTCGGGGGTTTATGAGTTGTCTGATTACAAATCCGATATCGGTTTTTTTAAATTCAAAAGGGTGGATCCAATGTGGCGGTGCATTTTTGAAAACTAATTCGACTGTGTGAAACTCGTCACTGATGGATTTATGACATCGATTTATATGAACTAGTATCGCTTGTGATCGAAAATTCGACCAATAAAAACTTTAGAGGGTCGTGGGGTCGCCCCCATCCTTAAATTTCGGAGACGCCCCTGAAAATATACCGCCTATACCTCAGTTTTTTCGATTTTCTTTCCATCGTTGCATATTTCATTCCAATCGGTCAAACGGTTCGCTCACAGGAGGTTCCTAAAGGTTGTCATGTGGCGTATTTATTGGCATCGGATTCCTATGCAAGTTTGGCAAAACTGGCATCTTATATATTATATATAAATATATATAAATGAAATATGCACCGATGGAAAGGAAATTGAAAAAACTGACGGTATATTTTCAGGGGCGTTCCCGAAATTTAAGGATGGGGGTACGGAGCTAGCGACCCCTCGACCCTCTAAGTTTTTATTATATAATATATCAGTGTAGGCGTTTTAGTTGCACCGTTTTCTATTTCGAAACATATTTTCAGGAGTTAAACCCTTTCTACTCATCCAAGAAGGCTATTGAATTGCAGGAATATTCGTCAATGAAAACAGAATAACAAAACACAAAAACGCAAATTTTTACTGCCCTTAAACATGTTAAAATTAAATTAAATTCGCAAGCATCTCATTTTTTTATAAAAACAAGTAGCGCGAACTCTAAAGCACCTTAAAAAAAAAAAAAAAAATAGCAGCCTCTTTTTTTGTCACAAGGAACTATATTTCGGGGTAGCGTTTTAGATTTTCCAAAAACAAAAATTTTTGAACCACTCTAATATATATATACATATATTTAACAATATAATAACAATTTTGTATTCCATTAATGGGGTGTAGTTGCTGTGTGACCTTGCCCAATCCCGACTCTTACGTCCTCGTTCGTACACTCTGGGCAACGTGAGCTATCTAGGCTTGCGGCAGAAAGAGAGGGAGCCCCGGTGGGGCTCTGACATACTTGGTTTAAGGGCTCACCGAGGTCTTTTCGCAGCGTCTGTTCGCCATGAGGTGCGGCTGTAAGCGGGCGTCTGACTTGTAGCAAGCGGCTCGCTATATAAATGTGCAAATCTTCTCCAAAAACCCCGAAACGGGTTGTGCGCTGGGTTTGGGACCCGCCACGTAAAAAACTAACTCCAATGAAAACAAAGACAAAGCCTCGGATGAGAACCCTCTTTAATGTTGACGACGCGGCAAAACGTACAAGGAATAGAGATTTGGATATTAGGGCATGTACCTGGAATGTCCGGACCCTTTTAAGGGATGGTTCCGCTGCCCGACTGGTTGATGTCCTCGTAAACGCAAAGGCTGACATCACCGCCCTGCAGGAAATGCGATGGACGGGACAAGGAAAGACAACCATCGGACCTTGTGACGTATACTATAGTGGCCAGACACGCGGCAAAGCGCGTGGTGTAGGATTCGTGGTGGGAGAGAGACTTTGCCGCCAAGTACTAGCGTTCACTCCTGTGAACGAACGTCTCGCTGCGATCCGCATCAAGGCGATGTTTTTCAACATAACATTTATCTGCGCCTATGCGCCGACTGAGGAGACGGACGACGCAGAGAAGGACTCCTTTTACGATAAACTTGAACAGACTTATGATCGCTGCCCCGAACATGATATCAAAATCGTGCTCGGCGACTTTAATGCCAAGGTGGGCAAGGAAGGAGTCTTTGGTCCTACAGTTGGAAAATTTAGTCTCCACGATATAACATCACCCAACGGCACTAGGTTGATGGACTTCGCCTCTGCTCGCAATATGGTCAGCAGTAGTACTAGGTTCCAGCATAAACGAATACACCAAGCCACCTGGCTGTCCCCTGATCAAAGAACAAGAAACCAGATTGATCATGTCATGATTGACGGCAGACATAGCTCCACCGTTCTGGACGTGCGTACACTGCGTGGTCCCAATATTGACTGTGACCATTATCTTGTCGCAGCAAAGATACGCACACGCCTCTGTGCAACGAAGAAAGTGCGCACAGTAACGGAAGGAAAGTTTGACGTCGAGAAGCTGCGCATGACACAGGCAGCTGATAATTTCACAACTCGACTCTCACACCTGCTAGCAGAGGGCAATCCTCGACCTAACGATGTAACCGAGCAATGGAAGCATATCTCTCACTCTTTGCGTACCGCTGCCTCGAAAAAAAAAGGACGCTGCCTACAAGGAGACGTTGCGAACGGGCGCAACCCGCAGTGTATGGCAACAATATCGTGAGGCAAAGAAGGAAGAGAGACGCCTTTTCAGAAAAAAGAAAAGTGAGGCCGAAAGGCGTGAGTGTGAGGAGCTTGAGATGCTGGCTGACAGGAATGATGCCCGAAAATTCTTTGAAAAGATCCGGCGGATGACGGAAGGTTTCAAGACCGGGGCAAGCTCCTGTAAGGACAATAATGGTGACCTGGTAACCGACGTACAAAGTGTACTTAAATTATGGAGGGAGCACTTCTCCTCACTGCTAAATTGCGAGCGAGACGTCGAACCCGATACCCCAATCCCTGACGATGGAAAAGTCGTCCCACCACCTGACTATGATGAAGTGAGGATAGCTATATCCCGGCTCAAAAACAACAAAGCGCCTGGAAAAGACGGACTACCCGCCGAGGTGTTCAAACACGGAGGCGAAGAGCTCGTAAAAAGCATGCATAGGCTCTTAGGCAGAATATGGTCAGACGAGTGCATGCCTCCGGATTGGAATTTAAATGTGCTTTGCCCAATCCACAAGAAAGGCGATCCCGCTAACCGCACCAACTACCGCGGAATCAGTCTTCTTGATATCGCATATAAGGTTCTTTCTAGCGTGTTGTGTGAAAGGCTGAAGCCCATCGTAGACAAACTGATTGGACCTTATCAGTGTGGCTTTAGACCTGGTAAGTCTACCATCGACCAGATTTTCACGATACGCCAAATCCTGGAGAAGACCCATGATAAAAGAATCGACACACGCCATCTCTTTGTCGATTTCAAAGCTGATTTTGACAACGCAAAAAGGAGTTGCCTGTATGCCGCCATGTCTGAATTTGACTTCCCTGCAAAGCTTATACGTCTTTGCCAAATGACGTTGAGCAATACCAACAGCTCCGTCAGAATCGGGAAGGACCTCTCTGAGCCATTTGAAACCAAACGAGGCTTCAAACAGGGAATCTTTTACGAGAGCGTGCAATTGCTGGCGTATGCCGATGATATTGATATCATTGCCCTTAACAACCGCGCCGTAAGCGCTCTCTGGACTGGATAAGGAAGCGAAAAAAGTGGGTCTTGCCGTGAACGAGGACAAGACGAAGTATTTGCTGTCATCAAAGAAAGAATCGGCGCACCTGCGCCTTGGCAACCATGTCGACTTCGTCTATTTGGGAACCAGTATCAACACCGAAAATAATATCAGTCTAGAAATCCAGCGGAGAATCACTCTTGCCCACAAGTGCTACTTTGGACTGAGTAGGCAATTGAGAAGTAAAGTCATCTCTCGAAGAACAAAGATCACGCTCTATAAGTCTCTCATCATACCTGTCCTGGTGTATGGCTCAGATTCATGGACAATGTCAAGAGAAGATGAGATGGCTCTTGGAGTATTTGAGAGAAAAGTTCTCCGGAAGATTTATGGTCCTTCCCGCGATGCCAACGGCGAGTATCGAAGGAAATTTAACGATGAGCTGTACGAGCTCTACGCAGATCTGACCATAGTCCAGCGAATTAAAGTCGAAAGACTCCGCTGGCTGGGCCATGTTATGCGAATGGACAAAGAAGCTCCAGCACAGAAGGTTTTCCTATCGTCGCCTGAATTCGGCAGCAGAGGAAGGGGGAGGCCTCGACTGAGATGGAAACAACAGGTGGAGGATGACTTGAACTCCCTTGGGGTTTCCAATTGGCGTCAGTTATCGCTAAAGAGGGATGACTGGCGTGCTTTGATATGCAACGGCCAAAATCGCTTAGGCGGTTAAGCGCCAATAAATGATGAAATGATGATGTATTCCATAATGTAGGAGCACTAACCATGGAACATAAACGAAAAAGTTATCTGGTTCCGCCAACCGTAAATTAAAAGAAGAGAGGCAAAAAACTCTCAGAGCAGATATGCTAAAAATAAAATGATATTTTATAGACGTTTAAAAAACGGAAAACAACAAAAAAGAAACTGGCATTTATACTCAAATACTTCAGGAAAAGTATATTTCATCGCTTGCAAACTGTTTGGTAGTGCCAATAATCCATTTAGTGCAGGTTTTAACCAAAGATGACTTGATCCGAAACTTTTTGCTCTCTGAGAGCGCTCTAAAAGTGTAATTTTTTATAACAGTGTCCAGTGGTGCCAGTATTGCGAAGATAATATTTGGGCATTTTGATTTAAACTTTGGTTATTTTGCCTTTTTCACATTAAGTCATGTAAATGTGCCAAGAAAAGGTTTACTTTATGAATTTTTTTCTTACAACGTACTATTTCACTGTTTTTTTTTTTCATAATAAATGTGGATATTTGAAGCAAATAACCAATTTACCATCGAAATACCCGCTCAATTTCAAAACGATATTATTCGCACTAATAGGGAAATTAAAGTAAACTTTGGCCATCAGCAAATCCTACGACACATTTCCTTGTGATTAGCATTTTATACTCTTATTTATTGCGTTCTTACCGCCTTTTTAACTAAAATTCAAAATCACAAATAAAAAACCTACTGTTTTCTGTCAATATATTTCATCTGGTAACCAGATTTTTCGCTGCTTCTGCTGGCAGATGTTCCTCGATTATGCAGTGCTGCCAAGTCGCAACACATAATCAGTACCCCCGATAGGTGGCGCGCGAGAGAGTTTCAAATCAAGTCACCTTTGGTTTTAACGATTGGAAACACAGTGAAAAATTTCGGACCATGAAAATTCAGCCCTTCATAAAGAAAACACCCGTATAATTGTGAACAGATATAATATTATATCAATGGAAAAAAATACGAATTGCTGGAAAAATATTTTAGAACGTATCGTCGAAGTCATAAAATTTTTAAGTTCAAGGGGTTTGGCTTTTAGGGGAGAAAATCAAACTATTAGTGATAAACATAATGGGAATTATTTAGGGTGCTTAGAACTTTTAGCAAAATTTGACTCTATATTGCAACAACATATATTAAATTTTGCAAATGCAGGTTCTGGGAATATTTCTTATTTATCTGCAAAAATGTGTGATGAGTTTCTTCCTTTACAAATCAGAAGGTATAAAATTATCTGGCTGTGATGAATACAAACGGATACGGAAAAGAAAAAGACAGTTCGACGAAAATACGTATGAAGAAGTACACTTGATGCAAATGATGAATTCCGCATAAACACTTATTATGTTATTATTGATAAAATTCTAAACGAAGTACAAAAGACAAAGGGCGCGTATGTTAACATTTATTCAACATTTTGGTTCCTGGTTAATTTAAATAATATAAATGAAGACATAATTAAAAATAATGCTGCAAAATTGTGCGAAATATATCAGAATGATTTAGAAAACAACTTTATTGAAGAATGCCTACATTTTAAAGATGTGAATTTATTGGAAAATACCGAAAATATATCTATCGCAGAACTAAGTTTAAAGACAATAATCGAGTTAAGAATTGAATCTACATTTCCAAACGTAACCACAGCACTGCGCATACTTATTTTTAAGTATCACTACAAAAAAATGCAGTGGCGAAAGATCATTTTCAGCAATTAAGAGAATAAAAAATTACTTACGATCTTCTTTGGGCCAGAGTAAATTCAATGATTTAAGTATTTTGTGTATTGAAAGAGAAGTATTTGATAATTTAAATACTACCCTACTAGACACATATCAGTCATTTGAATAGTCAAATGTCAGGTATGGCTGAATGAAATCTATTTCAGGCCGTAGTGCAAAGTTTCATTCAGGTTGCCAAGAGCGACATTACAATCCTGAATAAACAATTTGTATACGTGTATGATTTTGCGTCTCTTTCTTACTAATTGAATACTGCATAAGGCTCTCCTTATCTTTGTCCGGGCATTTTTCCTTCATTGGTGACATAGATGTCAGTCAGGCAGAAGTAAACAAAGCTGAACAACAACAACAAGAACAACAAGAAACCCGCATCAACAACAACAAGAAAAACAGGAAACCTACAACAAAAACAAGAAACCTATATCACCTATATTAATGAAATCGGACCAGATTTAAAATGATGCCATTTATTTTTAGCTATTTTTTAAATTAAAATTATATAATACAAAACACTTTTATAATAAACAATGTGGGAATTTGTAAAAGTTATACAACTAACTAGTTTTAAGCTCTATCCACCAATTGTATGGCTGCCGTTGCAGTTGGTGTAGTTTCTTATACGGAAATGTCCTTAAGGCTTTTGTCCTTCACGTGGCAGTCGTCATGCGAGGATGCTGGTGGCAATTTCAGTGGAAATATATTTGGGCGACTCCGCGTTTGAACATTTGGATGTTTATGCAGTCGGAGAAGACACAATTTGCTGATATTTCCTCGAAACTTTCACAAAAAACTTTTTGAATTTAAATTCTGCATTTTTTGCTTTGCATTTGAGAGCAAACACACAAGAAATAGGAACACAATTTAATTTTTAAAATTTTTGAAAAATTAAATTTTAGAAAAAACTCGAATAATTTTTTTTCTTCTGACAGGAAAAGTCAAACTAAAACGAAACAGAAGAAAATTATTTGTCATTGTGTAGGTGTTGTCAAAAATGTTGTAAGTGTGTTGGGGCTTCCTACAGCATGCTTTAGCAGGGTAGTGATATTATTGATCAGTTTGCCAAAGAAAAAGTTAGGAAAATAAATATATAAGTAACATTTGTTTAGATTAAGGTATGTTTTTGGTCTGAAATGGTTTTTTAATTAATTAAATTTTATTTTTGTTTATCATAAAAGTAATAAATAGTTTTTTTCTAGTTCTGGCACTTTTGTTTTGTATAACTTTTCCGATTCCCATATGCCTTTCTGTGTATTTTCTTAGGAAAAAGGGCGCATTATTTTTAGTAGCCCATGGGCGCCGAATTCCTTATGACGGCCCTGCCAAGAACCATTTCTGTAACACTCTCCCCTCGACATATGCCATTGCTTTGTTGCATGCACTTTTGTGCTTTGTGTGATACAGCTTCTAAATGTGAATGTCTATGATATCTTTGGTCACTTTAATGCTTTCTTCAACAGTATTGAAACTGTCCATGTAGTCATCTACGTAATGCCTGTCGACAATAGCATCTTCGGCCCTTGCATTGGTATTCCGATATTTTTCTGCATGCATATTTTTAACGAATTGTGCAGAACAGGGAGAGTTTACCGATCCGAATATCATCGCACACATAACATACGCTTCAGGCGCTTTTGATCGGTCTCCCTCCCGCCACAGAAAGCACTGTGCCATTTGGTCTTCTTTGCGAATCAAAATACGGTGAAACATTTCGCGGATGGCTCCGCGCACTGCTACTTTACCTTTCATTTGGGCACAATTAAACGTCATGTTGTTAATTTTTGCTGCCGCCTCGAACACAAGGCGGCGTTTATTGCCTTTGTTTACATTACAGGCGGAAAATACCATACACGACCACCGCTTAAATTTTCTTCGTTCGGGGATAGCCGCTTTGCATATCCCTTGTTAATGTACTCTTTTATTTTGCCCTTGTACCACTCTCCGTACTCTTCGTCTCGTGGCATCTTCATTTCTATTTGCTCTAAACCTTTCACTGCCGTGCTGTAGCCATCCGGAAATACTATATTATCAGTGCGACATAATAAACCATTTTCATACCTACCGTTTACACACTTTGTTGTCTGCTGTAGTAATTTTTCCGCTCTAATATCGGCTTCTGAACACACAATTGGCGATTTGGCAACTTCAAAGTTTTCTGCTGCAAAGTATTCTTTCATTTGTTTATTTATTTCGTGCAGCTGTGTGTTTTCAATACCTACGTGACCGACAGTGACGTGGACTGCAAAGCCATCATCTAAATTGACAGAGCTAAGTGTTCTTATTAGATCCGTGTGTGATAGCCATTGTGTATCAGGAGTGTAATGGGGTGTGGTTGTACAGTTAGCCAAACAGCTGCAACTGTGCGACCTTGCCCAATCCCGACTCTTTCGTCGACGTTCATGCACTCTGGGCAACGTGAACAACTTATACTCGCGGCAGAAAGAGAGGGAGCCCCGGTGGGGCCACTCTGACATATTCGGTTTAAGGGCTCACCGAGGTATTTTTTAGCAGCGTCTTTTCACCATGTGGTGCGGCTGCAAGCGGGTGTCTGTCTTGTAGCAAGCGGCTCGCTATATAAATGTGTGAATGCTTTTATTCAAAACCCCGGAGACGGGTTGTGCGCTGGGTTTGGGACCCGCCACGTAAAAAATTTAGTCCAATAAAAAATCGAAAAAAGCCTCGGATGAGAACCCCCTTTAATGTTGACGACCCGGCAAAACGAATTAAGGACAATGAAAAGGATATTAGGTCATGTACCTGGAATGTCCGGAACCTTTCCAGGGAAGGTAGCGCTGCCCGGCTGGTTTATGTCCTCGCAAACGCAAAGGCCGATATCACCGCCCTACAGGAAATGCGATTTACGGGACAAGGAAAGACGACCATCGGACCTTGTGACGTATACTACAGTGGCCAGACACGCAGCAAATCGCGTGGTGTAGGATTTGTGGTGGGAGAGAGACTTCGCCGCCAAGTACAAGCGTTCACTCCTGTGGACGAGCGTCTCGCTGCGATCCGCATCAAGGCGATGTTTTTCAACATAACATTTACCTGCGCCTATGCGCCGACTGAGGAGACGGACGACGCAGAGAAGGACTCCTTCTACGATAAACTTGAACAGACTTATGATCGCTGCCCCCAACATGATATCAAAATCGTGCTCGGCGACTTTAATGCCAAGGTGGGCAAGTTTCTTGTATTGCCGGATCTACGAGAACGGTACCAGTACTTGTGCTGTACCCATCGTGCCGAAACGACCCGGGCCGTTTTCTTATATCGACCCGGCCAAGAGCAATACACTCGAGGTGACCCTGTCTGACATTTAGGCAGGGTTACACCTCGTTACAACAACAACAACAAGAAGTCTTTAGTCCTACAGTTGGAAAATTTACTCTCCACGATATAACATCACCCAATGGCACTAGGTTGATTGACTTCGCCTCTGCTCGCAATAAGGTCATCAGTAGTATTAGGTTCCAGTATAAACAAATACACCAAGCTGTCCCCTGATCAAGGAACAAGAAACCAGATTTATCATGTCATGATCGACGGCAGACATAGCTCCACTCGGACTATTATCTTGTCGCAGCCAAGATACTCACACGCCTCTGTGCAGCGAAGAAAGTGCGCACAGTAACGGAAGGAAAGTTTGAAGTCGAGAAGCTGCGCATGACACAGACAGCTAATAATTTCTCCACCCGACTCTCACACCTGCTATCAGAGTGCAATCCTCGACCTAACGATGTAACCGAGCAATGGAAGCATATCTCTCACTCATTGCGTACCGCCACTGAGGCCACTATAGGGTTCCGAGTCCACAAGAACAACTTGTACGATGAGGAATGCAAAGTTGCCCGGAAAAAGAAGGACGCTGCCTACAAGGAGACGTTGCGAACGGGCGCAACCCGCAGTGTATGGCAACACTATCGTGAGGCAAAGAAGGAAGAGAGACGCCTTTTCAGAAACAATAAAAGTGAGGCCGAAAGGCGTGAGTGTGAGGAGTTTGAGATGCTGGCTGACAGAAATTATGCCCGAAAATTCTATGAAAAGATCCGGCGGATGACGGAAGGTTTTAAGACCGGGGCAAGTTCCTGTAAGCACAATAATGGCGACCTGGTATCCGACCTACAGAGTGGACGGAGCACTTCTCCTCACTGCTAAACTGCGAGGGAGACGTCGAACCCGATACCCCAATCCCTGACGATGGAAAAGTCGTCCCACCACCTGACTATAATGAAGTGGGGATAGCTATATCTAGGCTCAAGGACAACAAATCGCCTGGAAAAGACGGACTACCCGCCGAGCTGTTCAAACACGGAGGCATAGAGCTGGTAAAAAGCATGCATAAACTCTTATGCACAATATGGTCAGATGAGTGCATCCCTCCGGATTGGAATTTAAGTCTGCTCTGCCCAATCCACAAGAAAGTCGATCCTGCTAACCGCTCCAACTACCGCGGAATCAGTATTCTTAATATCGCATATAAGGTTCCTTCTAGCGTATTGTGTGAAAGACTGAAGCCCTGGTAAGTCTACCATCGACCAGATTTTCACCATACACCAAATCCTGGAGAAGACCCATGATAAAAAGTCGATTTCAAAGCCGCTTTTGACAGCGCAAAAAGGAGTTGTCTGTATGCCGCCATGTCTGAATTTGACTTCCCTGCAAAGCTTATACGGCTTTGCCAAATGACGTTGAGCAATACCAACAGCTCCGTTAGAATCGGGAAGGACCTCTCTGAGCCATTTGAAAGCAAACGAGGCTTCAGACAGGGCGACTCCCTTTCGTGCGATTTCTTCACCGTGATGCTGGAGAAGATAATTCGAGCAGCAGAGCTAAACTGCAACCACAGTATTATCAGTACTCGAACTGTGGTGAATTTTTCTACACCTTTTCCACTTGTACTTCAGAAACCGTAAAATGTAACTCAGAAGAGTAAATTATACGTCAGAAAAGGTTAAATGCATTTAAGAATAGCCAATGTTACTTCAATACCCGTAAAATGATTTTCGGAATAGTCAATTGTACTTTATACCAACAGGTTATCATAACCTCTAACGAGATTTTTAGCCGAGCTTCTCTTTCCAACTTGTGGTGTGTTGCTTTTGAGTTTTCCTACAAGTTGGCGGGACCTACAGTTTTTTGCCGACTCCGAACGGCACTTGCAAAGCAAATGAATTTTTTGCTGAGAAGCTTCTCATGGCAGAAATATACCCGGAGAGTTTGCCAAACTACTGCCGAGGGGCGACCCCGTTTAGAAAAATTCTAATTTTTGATGTTACTTTTGACGGGCATCGAACCGCCACGACTTGGTGTAGAAGGCCGAACACCTAACCGCTACTTTAGAAACTGTAAAATGTACTTCAGAACAATCAACTGTACTTCAAAAACCATAAATTGTACTTCATAAACTGTAATTTGTACTCGAGAGACTGTAAATTAGACTTCAAAAGCTTTAAAATGTACGCCAGAATAATCAGTTCCACTTCAGAAACAACATATAGTAATTTAGAAGAGGTTTCTGAACTACATTTGATTATTCTGGAATACATTTTACGGTTTCTCAAGTACAATTGACTTTTTCGTAGCACACTTTACTATTATTAAGTATAATTTACGGTTTCTGTCGAAAATTTTGTATTTTCTTATAAAATAACTCGAAAATTGGTTTTGCGTGAAATTTTTTAGTTTTGATGTTATAGTGATCGGTTTTGTTTTTCTGGGATTTTTGTTATTTTAATGAAATGTTATTGGTTTTGCAAACATTTGCGTGTAGACTCCTAACGTTATGCGTTGATACATGGTTGAGCTGTGAAAAACCAATTATTATTTTCTAACATATAGCCGAATATATACATAGTTTTCATTAAAACGTAAAATCCTAAATTTAACTATTTCTCTCTTAAAATATTTTTTTCACCTAATAAAATTTGCAACACAACACTGAACGGCCTGAAAATAGTTGACTGCAACGCCAAGTACTCTTCGGAGGTGAATATAGCGACGTTATTGTTGGTCAGTGCACTGATTATACTGTGCCGCCACGGTACAATCTTTTACAAGAGCGTGCAGTTGCTGGCGTATGCCGATGATATTGATATCATTGGCCTTAAACACCGCGCCGTCAGCGATGCCTTCTCTGGACTGGATATGGAAGCGAAAGAGTGGGTCTTGCGGTCAACGAGGACAAGACGAAGTATTTGGTGTCCTCAAATAAAGAATCGGCCCACCTACGGCTTGGCAGCCGTGTGACTGTTGATAGTTACAACATTGAAACTGTGAGGGACTTCGTCTATTTGGGAACCAGTATCAACACCGAAAATAATATCAGTCTAGAAATCCAACGGAGAATCACTCTTGCCAACAAGTGCTACTTTGGACTGAGTAGGCAATTGAGAAGTAAAGTCCTCTCTCGAAGAACAAAGATCACGCTCTATAAGTCTCTCATCATATCTGTCCTGATGTATGGCTCAGATTCATGGACAATGTCAAGAGAAGATGAGATGGCCTTGGAGTATTTGAGAGAAAAGTTCTCCGGAAGATGTATGGTCCTTCCCGTGATGCCAACGGCGAGTTCCGAAGCAAATTTAACGATGAGCTGTACGAGCTTTACGCAGAGCTAACCAAAGCCAGCGAATTAAAGCCCAAAGGCTCCGCTGCCTGGGTCATGTTATGCGAATGGACAAAGAAGCTCCAGCACATAAGGTCTTCCTATCGTCACCTGAATTCGGCAGCAGAGGAAGGGGGAGGCCTCGACTGAGATGGAGGATGACTTGAACTCCCTTGGAGTTTCCAATTGGCGTCAGTTATCGCTAAAAAGAATTACTGGCGTGCTTTGATAGGCAACTGCCAAAACCGTTAGGCGGTTAAGCGCCAATAAATGATGATGATGATGATCAGTACAAGTGTAAACTCTTCTGCATAGACGTCAAAATTCCAAAATGAGTTTAACACCTTTTTGAGGTTGTGGTTAATATCAAGTGTGATATCATAGACATAGGCATGAAAATTTCAAAGTGAGTCAGTCACTGTTTTTAATTTCCTTTCTTGTCTCACCTTATCGCGTAGCAAGAAATCCGGCTTTTTTGGTTGAACAGGAAGTGCACGAACACTTTAAAGTTTATTTCTGCATATAAAATACAAATTAGCACATACATAAATTTAAAATTGACAAGTTACTTACCCAAGTTTCTTTTTCCGTCTTTTCGCTACGCGTGCTAAATTCCAATGATGAAAAATAGCGGAATCGTCTTTATACGTGAGGTTTAAGTTAACGGAATTCAAAATAGCGAAACAAAGCGAGGAAAAGGAACTGGGGTGTACAAAAATAACAGAGATGCATTTGTGGTGAGATGAATAACATATATGCATTTGTGGTGAGATGACTGATAGATAGTGCGCCCCACATATTTTTCAATCCATAACATCCCCACCTCCGTGAATCAGCCAGATTCACCTTCAGCTATGTCGAGCTTTGCAAGCTTTGATGCAGGACGCTGAACTGACCCGGTGGATGTCAGCACTTCCGCTCTCTGAACTTGACCATCTTTACCAGGGTAGGTCCGTTGTATCCTGCCACGCCGCCAATTCTTCCTAGGCTCATTGGGGTCACAAATTAAAATCTATTCACTTTCCTTCAGCGGTTGCGTTGGCGAACACCACTTCGACCGCCTACTTAGTGTTGGCAAATATTCCTCTACCCACCTTTTCCAGAATCTGTCTCGCATCTGCCTAACTATTCGCCACTGCTTACGTAAAGAACAATACTTCTGCGGCGGTTCCATGCAACTTGAGGTTTTCGCTGTATTCGCATTACCCAACAAAAAGTGGTTGGGTGTTAAAGGCTCCTCTTGATCCGGATCGACAGGTAAATGTGTTAGTGGGTGAGACTTCACTACATTCTCAGCCTCTAACAACAAGCTTTGAAACGCATTGCACCATGCGTTCCCAAGCAACACCCACCGATGGATTTTCTGGGCAGTTGAATATCCACTCATCGCTTCTATTTGCTAGCTCGCTCTGCAGCTCGTGGCAATCGAATACATCTTCGAAACGCTTTAGCTCTCCGTCCACCCCAACAAAGTTTTTTCCATTGTCTGACCTAATTCGTTTTGGGACACCCCTTCTATTCATAAAGTTGCGGCAGGCAAGGATACATGCATCCATGGAGAGATCGTGTGCAATTTCAAGATGGACAGCTCTTATTGCAAGACACGTGAACAAGGCTACCCATTTCTTTTCTGTGCGCCTACCAATTGTAACGCTTACGGGTCCACAATAGTCCACACCGGTGTACGTGAATGGTCGCACGTATGGAGTAACCCGATCTTCAGGAAGCTGTCCCATCTGCGGCATGTGTGGCTCTGCAATGTTTATTTTGCATGTGTTGCACCTTGAAATGACTCCACGAAGGATCTTCCTCAGGTTCGGGATCCAAAATCTTTGTCGTATCATACAAATAGTATCTTCGGTATTCAGATGCTTCATACGGCTATGCTCGTGCACAACTATAAGTTGCGTTACGAAATGTTTCGGTGGTAGTATTATCGGGTACTTTGTATCATATGCCAACCAACTTGCCTCATCTAATCGGAGCCCTCTAGCGTCTAGGAACGGCACAAGAGCGTACAGCGAACTGTTACTTGGCACGGTGCGCCATTTCTTCAGCTGGTATATTTCGTCAGCATACACTTCGCCTTGAATTTGGCGGCACAAACAGACCTCTGCTGCATCGAGCTCGGAAGCTGTTATTCCATATCGCAGGCTACTACTGGCTTGTCTAACTGCTCACTAGCTATCCACTTAAGGACCGTCCTCGAATCACTCCAAAAAATGAATTTATTTGCGCGCACTGTATGTTCTCCGAGTATTGTCGACATCATCCGCAATCCCAGCAAGGCAGCCTGCAACTCGAGTCTGAGAATGGTAAGTGGTTTAAGAGGCGCACTTCTCGTCTTGGCAAACACAATGGAGACGTTGACGTCACCCGAAGAGGTCTCCGACCTCCAATATGCTACTGCTGCAAAGGCATCCTCACTAGGGTCAACAAATATATGTAGTTGTAACGACACTGTCTTTCCCTTGCTGAAATAGTGACGTTGGATTTGGCAATTGCATACTTTTATTATTTGCCCGCGAAAATAATTCCAAATAGCATTAATGTCCGGAGTAACTGGCTCTTCCCATCCCAGATCTCGTCTCCAAATCTCGCGCATCATTAGCTTTGCTGTTATTGTAAAGTGGCTAAGGAATCCCAGTGGATCGAAGATGGACATTATAACACTCAGTAGCAACCGTTTCGTTGGCGTAACATCGCCACTAACAACGTAACCGCAGTTTCCGTGAAATGCTGTGTTCTAAAGCATTCCTGACTATAACATAGTTGGCCGAACAAGGGAAGCAAGCTGCACCGAATGTCATGGCTGACATCTCATAGACCTCTGGCGTTTTCTGACTATCGCCGTTGCGCCACAAAAAACGCTGTGAGCATCGATCTTCTGGGCGGATTACGACTTGGTGGAACATTTCATGCATATTGGCGCATACGGCTTCACAACCTGCTCTTAAGTGGAATAAAACTGACACCAGAGGGCGATACTGCTGAGGGCCTTTAAGTAGTTGAGAATTTAGCGAGACTCTGTGTGAGGACGCTGCAGCATCGAAAACCAATCGCAGTTTACCCGTTTTTTGGGGATTTACCACCCCGAAGTGAGGATGGTACCAAGTTTTTGCGGTTGTTTCAGGTGCCTCACTCGGGAGACGCTTACGGGCATAATTTTTCTTAATATACATTTCGATAATATTTTGGTAGGCTTTGCCAAACTCGTTGTCTTTGGCCATTCGTCGTGCGATACCCACAAGACGTCTCAATGCCATGCTGTAACTCTCTGGTACCTCAACCTTCTCATGCTTCCATAACAATCCGGGTTGAAACCGACCGTTCAGCTTTACAGTTGTTTCCTCGAGGATCCGTTTTTCTCGTCTGTCATCTGAGCTTTCATGTGGCGGCGCATCTCTCACTCCAAACGACTCAACGCTAAAGTACTCTTGTATCAAATTATACACCTGACCATCTGATGAGTTGACATGCAGACAAGTTTCTTTCCCTGAAGGCGGATTAGTCGAGGGCCAAATATGACGCATCCTAGATCTGTAACGGCCGCGTAGGGTCCGCTATAGCCAGTTGCGGTCGCTTCGACAGGCAGTCCAAGATGACAAAAACTGTAAAAAAAAATCACAGTTTGGCGTGGTAATTGCCAAATTTCAACACTCACTTGCTAAGGGTTTGTGTCACTTTGCGTTCGCACACAATTCACTGTGAGATAGTAAAATAAGCATTTCAAAGCATATTTAACACTTTCACTTAAGTTTAAATGCAGTAATATCAAAGATATTTTAGTTGTTTATCCACTTACGGATGATTTTTTTTGGAAAAGTGGAGTAATATGAACATATTACACAAAAGAAAATTGTTCACGCTCACCCACGTTCACGCTCAAAAATAAGTGTATATAGGGCTTTACGGATATCACGTTCACTGAGGCTTTGCATGGGTAAGTTTAAATTGGATACACCGTAGACATTCTGAAGTATATGACGCTTCTTCATCCCTAGACCACTAAGAAACACATTAACTACCGCAACTGGCTCATTTACTGCGTTTCCTCCAAACCATTGAATCTCAACTTGACGTTTTTCAGCAATCAATCCAAGCTCATTTACCAAAGAGTAATCCATCATCGTAATGGATGACCCTTCATCAAGGAGAGCATATGTGTTGAACCGCTTGTTTGGTCCATACAAAGTAACAGGAATAACTCGAAATAATAGTTTTACATCAGCGCGAGCTGAACAATTTAAGACAGAATTGCCAGGTAGGCTGGCGGCTAGTGGTTCAGGAGAAGATTGGGGTGGCTGACTAACCTCCCTCTAATGTTGTTGTTCTTGTTCATGTAATAGACGGTGATGGAACTTCGAGCAACCTTCCACTGGACAAACTTTGCGGCGGCGGCAGTCGCGAGTAGAGTGACCGGGTCAGAGACAGCTAAATTAAAGTCGAAATTGTTTGACCAATTTCCATCACTCCGATACAGTAGCTTCGAGTAGACGGCTGCAATCATTAATTTTATGGTCACTTTGGCAAACGATGCATTTGAAGTTACGTAGTTCCCCGGCTGTATGCAATACTGCGCGACGTTTTGGTTCTTTCATTTCACTTGACTGAATCATTTGAACGAAGCTCGCCAACTCAGTTAACCAGTCACTAAAGTGTACTATTGTAGGGAACAACATTGTAGGGAATGGCAGAATGGAAGCTGAATGACGAGCCGAATCCAGACGTTTATTGAGAGGTAGCTTGGCCACCAGCTCATTCAATAAGATGGGATTGGCTAAATGCTTCTCTTCACCTATAGACTGTAAGAAAACTGAAATATTTTTTGTTGTGGTTGCGAACGAAACCAATTTCCCAATGTTGGCATCTGTGATAGGGGGTACCTCTCGTACAACTCTGAGTTGGCCCCGGATGAGCTGTTCAGGACGGCTAGGGTGTATTAACAGAGACTTAACTACATCCCTAGCTTTTCCGTTAAGGCATTTATTTAGACGCTGATTGTTTTCAAAGTTGGTATAGTTGTAGACGCTGCAAAAATTGGCCAGTCCTCTGCTTCACCTGAAAACGATGGCAAATCTAACAACTTCCTAGGCGGTGGCATACCGTTTACTGGTGAGCGATAGTTTGGCAAATTCGGTATGGCTGGGATGGCAACCGCTGCGCCAGGAGGGACTTATACCTTATTGTATGCTAAAGCGGGCGACTGAGATGATTGACCATAACACTTAAGGAGCTCGACGAAGCGGGAGGTGGTACCTCTTACGGCGCGCCACTAGGCTCTGCTATTAGTGCGGATAGTGTACCATTAGGATTAGCGATGCTACTACGCTGATAGGCTGTTACATAGTTGGCCCGTTTGAAGATAAATTTGAACTGGCTTGCACCGCATGCCGGTTGAGATAAGCTGCTGAATTTGGTAAGCATAACTGTCCATTTGGTGCTAATAATGCATGAATCGATACTGGCTGCCCGACGTAATTACAGTGAGGTCCAACAGTTCCCCTGCCCACTAAAAAACTATTGGCCGACGGTATGGATTCATTTCGAATAGAAGTGGTCGTCTGTGTTACCATCGTTGCGACATTCCGTTGCTGCTTAAGTGCGTTAAAACTAAAGGGCGATGTGGATGGTGGCCCTAAATGCGACGATACTGCGACAAATCGTTCACGTTCAGTTTCTACAATTTAGGTTTCCGCTCGCCGGAGTTGCAGCTCCAATCTAGAAATGTGTTGTTGCATAGCTAAAAGAATATTGATTTGTGATGCGTCAAATGTAGGAGTGCTATCGGCTGCAGCGGTGATACCACCATTAAGCATAGTGGAAGCATCAGCAGAGGCGTTAGCAATAGCGCTGGCGGCTGAGGCAGTGCTTACATTGAAAGCAGGAGCAGCTATGTTGTCCTTGGCATAGGAGACAGCGTTTCCATTTGCCGAGCGGACTTCATTGACGTTGATTGCAGAATCAGCATTGCTACTGGCGAAGGTGGCGGCGTTGACGTTTGCAGAGGAGACGGCGTTTTGACTTTCCGAGCGGGCGGCAGCTGTGTTGGCGTTAGAAGCAGCGTTGCTACTGGTGAAGGCGGCGGCTGTGTTGGCGTTAGAAGCAGCGTTGCTACTGGTGAAGGCGGCGGCTGTGTTGGCGTTAGAAACAGCGTTGCTACTGGTGAAGACGGCGGCGTTGACGTTGGCAGAGGAGACGGCGTTTCCATTTGCCGAGCGGGCGGTGTTGACATTGGTTGCAGAAGCAGCGCTGCCTCTGGCGAAGGCGGCGACGTTGACAGAGGTGGCGGCGTTGACGCTGGCAGAGGAGACGTCGTTCACATTTTCAAAGGTGGCGGCGTTGACGTTGGCAGAGGAGACGTCGTTCACATTGTCAGAGGTGGCGGCGTTGACGTAAGCAGAGGAGCCGGCGTAAGGTGGGGAGCCCAAGTTGGGTACGTCGACTATGACCGGGTTCGAAATATCCGGACCAACACTGACGTAGGCATTGTTAAAAATAGTGGAAAATTCGCTTACCTGGCAAGGATCTAATATACTGGTGTTAATGGTTAATGTACTTGTTGCTGGCATGGCGCCAGCGCTATATAGTGGCGCGCTTATGAGAGCTGTAGTTGACGGCATGGTCTTTACGGCAGAAGATGGCGGTGTGCTGGATGGCTGAATATTTGACATGCTAAAAGTTGTACTGGTTGGCGGATTACATAACACATTTGGCAATATATGACTTGACAAAACTTGTAAAGCGCTATGTGATGGCGCGGTTGACGATATACTTGGAGCACGAGATTGTGTAACACTTAGCGGTGTAGATGTGCCTTCGCCTATAGTTGTGGAAATCTTCATTTTGTTGCCTTCCTGCTGAAGGCGCTGACTTCGGCGCACCGCTGCACAGACATACGAGGAACAACTAACGTTTATTACACGCAGAATGGAAATAAAGATATTGCGTAGCAAGAAATCCGGCTTTTTTGGTTGAACAGGAAGTGTACGAACACTTCCAAGTTTATTTCTGCATATAAAATACAAATTAGCACATACATAAATTTAAAATTGACAAGTTACTTACCCCAGTTTCTTTTTCCATCTTTTCGCTACGCGTGCTAAATTCCAATGATGAAAAATAGCGGAATCGTCTTTATACGTGAGGTTCAAGTTAACGGAATACAAAATAGCGAAACAAAGGGACGAAAAGAACTGGGGTGTACAAAAATAACAGAGATGCATTTGTGGTGAGATGAATAACATAGATGCATTTGTGGTGAGATGACTGATGGATAGTACGTTTCTACGTACTGCCGGTTCTGCGAGAAAGGTACATGTGCTTGCGCAGTACCCTTCGTACCGAAACGACCCAGGCTGTATTTTTTTTTATATTACAGCCTGGCCAAGAGCAGTACACCGGAAGTGACTCTGTCTAACGTGTCACGATTCCTCCCCCTAAATTTGTCATCCCTGGAGCAGTTCCTTGCAGCAGGGCTGCTCCTTATTCTCTTGTTCCGGTCTGGCATTGAGCTAAACCCTGGTCCAACAGAATGGTTCTGCTGTGTGTGGCGGAAGAAAATTTATACCAGATGTTCGCATTTGGTGCAATGCACATCTTGTAAAGGTTGGCTTCACAAGTCTAGTTGCTCCGGACTAGATCCAAAAACACACCGGCCTCTTAGTTTCTTTAAAACCTTCGTGGCGCCTTGCTGTTCACGTCCTAGAACGTCTCGTGGCTCGCGACGCTCCGGCGTAGCACTATCGCCTCCCCCTCGCAATATATATATTGCTCAGCAAGCATTGTGTGTTCCCAGTTGTAGCTCGCGCCCTAGCGTGCTTACACCTCACACAGCAGCTCATAGCTACTCCCTACGTAGCACATCTACAGATGTAGTGAGCACTGCTGAGCTACAACCCCCGCCCCAAAATATTCTCCTCCCCTCTACTTCTTCCGGTACCGGCACAAGTGTGAATCAAGGCCATCAGCTCCTGGTCCCTCACACTATGTGCACTGTTTGTCGGCACAGAATATATGCGTCCAGAGTGCCATCGGTCAAGTGCAATATCTGCCTTGGCCAATGTCACCTGCGCATATGCTCAGGGCTCGCAAACAGAAATCTATGGACTGATGCGTATGTTGCGCCGTGTTGTCGAGCTGTGCAGCCCACATTGCCGACAAATTCTACCTCGTTTCCCAACGAGCGGAATTTGTCGCCTTCAGGACTGCGACGACGATCACGGACTAGCATATTACCTCCACGGCGAGCGCACCAGTCCCTGACTCCCAGAGTGACCATTGCCTCTCCCCCGCATTTCAAAATAATGCAATTAAAATGCAATGGTATAACTGGCAAGATTGTGGAGATCACCAAGTTTATGCAGCAAAACTCCATCAAAATTGCTGCAATCCAGGAGACTAAACTTGGCACCCACTCGGATCTCAGAGCGAGTGGTGGCTACCACATTCTCCGGCATGATCGTACGGACGGTGGGGGTGGTCTTGCGTTCATCATCCACCAAACCGTGCGGTATAGGGAATTTGCATTCAACACAGACCAAGAGGACATACCCTTAGAGCGACAGGGTATTGTCATTCAGCTGGAGGTGTTGATCTCGAGCTGATAAACATCTACATACCTCCCGTCACCTGTTGTCCCAGAAGTTATCGCCCTGATTTAAGCGATTTCCTACGGGGCGATAACCGTGTCATTATGGGCGATTTTAATGCACACCATGACATGTGGCATTCACGCCATTCTGCTGACGGCAGAGGACGGGAAATAGCCGAGCAAATTGACGCTTCCACATTCTGCGCGGTGAACACGGACGCCCCCACGAGGATGGCAGTAAATTGCAGTAGCTCCCCGGACATAACAATTGTTAGTCCGGGTCTAATAAACTGCATAAACTGGCGCCCAATGGTGGCTTTGGCATCAGATCACCTGCCAATCATCCTGTCCGTTGATCGTGCCCCGGATTTCACCACCTCTGAGAAGAGATCCTACGTAAACTTCAGGAGGGATGACTGCGTTGGCTTTACTGAGTTTACTGAGAGCTCCTTTGGTGCTCTTCCCATACCGACTGACGTACGCCAAGGTGAAAAGGAAATACGTAAGGTCATAAATAGAGCTGCAGCCCTTTTAATACCAGCTGGGAGAATTCAAAATATACGGCCAAACTTCCCAACTGAAGCTGCAGCCCTGGCCAATGAACGTGACCATATACGTAGCATCGATTATGGTCCACAGTCAAATCCCTGTCAAATTCGACGGGCCCACCAAAAAACGTAGACATCACCTTTGGTGATAAGACGTTTAGTGACCCGAAGAAAAGTGCAACGGCCTTTTGCCGACAGTTTGTACCACACCCTGCACAGGACAGGGACAGACGTAGGATCTTCAGGTGTGCGCATAAACACAAAAACAATGCCCCCGTTTCCATCACCGCTACAGAGGTTCGAGTGGCCATCAGGAAAGCCAAAAACTCTAAAGCTATGGGCCCTGACGACATAGCCATGGTGCATTTAAAACACATCGGCGAAGAGGGAGTAAAATACCTCACTACCGTCTTCAATTTGTCCCTGGCCACTTCTGTCATACCTGAAAAATGGAAACAGGCAGTCGTGGTCCCACTACTAAAGCCTGGCAAACCAGCTAACGTAGGGGAGTCTTATCGTCCGATATCGCTCCTCTCGCCAGTAGTGAAGACATTGGAGGCGGTATTACTTCCTCTTTACACATCAAAGTTGAGGTTAGCCGAGCACCAACATGGCTTTAGAAAAATACGGAGCACAACATCTGCTCTAAATGCCATTAACACTCAGATAACTGACGGACTCAACCAGAAAAGCCCTCATCACAGGACGGTTCTAGTTGCTCTTGACCTGTCTCAAGCTTTTGACACAGTAAATCATGGACAACTGGTATCCGATTTGGAAGATTCATCGCTCCCCCCCTGTCTTAAGCGTTGGTCCGCCAATTATCTGAGTGGTCGTCAATCGTCTGTAGTTTTCAGAAACAAAAAATCAAAACCGAGAAAGATTAAACAAGGGGTACCGCAGGGTGGTGGCCTTTCCCCGCTTCTGTTTAATCTTTATATTTCGAGGCTTCCTTCCCCACCAGATGGAGTCTCGATTGTCTCTTACGCAGACGATTGTACGATCCTGGCTTCTGGCACTTCCGTTGATGAGCTATGCTCCAGGATCAATGGTTATCTCCCCTCTCTTGTTGAGTTTTTCACTGCCCGGAGCCTGACATTGTCGCCAACGAAGTCCTCGGCGACACTATTCACGACCTGGACGGCGCAAGTTGGCATGGAGTTAGAAATCTACGTAGGCGATCAAAAATTACCTACTGTCTCTCACCCCAAAATCTTAGGGGTAACTTTCGACCCCATGCACAAATTCGCTGCTCATTCAACCGCAATTGTCTCTAAGCTACGAAGCCGCAACAAAATTCTCAAGTCGCTAGCCGGCAGCACTTGGGGTAAAGACAAAGAAACGTTGCTGGCAACCTATAAAGCAATTGGTCGGCCGATCCTGAATTACGCGTCGCCGATATGGTCGCCGGGGCTTGCTGAGGTTCATTGGAAAAGACTGCAGGCCTGCCAAAATACCGCACTCAGAACCGCCACGGGATGCGTCCTTATGTCTCCAAAACATCATTTACATCATGAGGTGGAAATGCTCCCAGTTTTGGAGCACAATGAAATGCTAAACAAGCAGTACCTATTGAACTGTTGCAAACCACAACATCCCAACAGACTACTGCTTGAGTATGAGCCACCTCCTAGGACCGTAAGGGCACATCTACGTGAGCATTTTGATGAGATCCGGCACCTCACACTTTCGCCGTTTGATCCAAAGGTACATACGCAGGCCCTGAAGCACATCCATGACACGTCCGTTGCGTCTTATGTCTCGCTCTGTCCACTGAACGCCGTTTTGCACGCCAAACCACCTCGCGTCGCGGCTGAGGAGCGTCATCTTCCTCGAGAGACAAGGGTCACTCTGGCTCAATTACGCTCTGGATACTGTAGCAGGTTAAACTCCTACTTATCCAGACTAGACCTTGACGTGCCGAATGAATGTCCGGCATGCGGCTCGTCACCCCATAATACCAACCATTTATTTATCTGCTCTTCGGAGCCCACTCTTCTAACACCCATCTCCCTCTGGTCCAACCCTGTTGAAACTGCAAGTTTCCTAGGACTCCCGTTAGAAGAAATTGATGACAATTTAGGTTAAGGAAAAGTACACGCTGGGCAGGGCTACACTTCGTTACAACAACAACTAGAGAGGGGAGATAGCCATTTACTTTAGAGCACAGCTCATCAACGGAAGTACCAGTAGCCAATATCGTGCAATCGTCTGCGTAAGAAACAATCGTAACTTCTTCTGGTGGAGGAGGAAGCTTCGAAATATAGAAGTTGAACAATAACGGGGAAAGGACACCACCCTGTGGTACCCCTTGTTTGATCCTCCTGGCTTTAGATTTTTTGTTTCTGAATACAACAGACGACCGACGACCACTGAGATAATTGGCGGTCCAACGCTTGAGACAGGGGGGGAGTGACGAGTCTTCCAAATCGGATACAAGCTGCCCATGATTTACTGTATCAAAAGCTTGACTCAGATCGAGTGCAACTAGAACCGTCCTGTCATTAGGTCTGTTTTGATTTGGACCGTCAGTTATCTGAGTGTTTATGACATTTAGAGCAGATGTTGTGCTCCTGCCTTTCCTGAAGCCATGTTGGTGCTCGGCTAACATCAAGTGTGATGTATAGAGCGGGAGTAGGGCCGCTTCAAGTGTCTTTACTACTGGCGAGAGGAGTGAAATCGGACGATATGACTCCCCAACGTTTGCTGGCTTGCCAGGCTTTAGTAGTGGGATCACAGTTGCCTGCTTCCATTTGTCGGGTATGACAGCTGTGATCAAAGACAGGTTGAAGACGGCAGTTAAATATTTGACTCCCGCTGGGCCGATATGCTTGAGATGCGCCATGGCTATGCCATCAGGGCCGATGGCTTTGGAATTTTTGGCCTTCCGGATGGCCTCTTGAACCTCTGTAGCGGTGATGGGAACGGGGGCATAGTTTTTGTGTTTATGCGCGCGCCTGAAGATTCCACGTCTTGTCCTATCTTGCGCTGGGTGTGGGACATACTGTCGACAAAAAGCCTGCGCACATTTCCTGGGGTCATTTAAAGTCTTGTCACCAACTATGCAGCCCCAAAACATGACGGAGACACCCCCGTGCTTTATACTGGGAGTAAGGTTTTCTGCTGGGAGTAAGGTAGTTATTTTGCCGCCATATCGCCTGCGCCAAATAAGTTAAATTAACTTTCGTCTGCACAGTAAAAAGAAAAGTCTAACTTTAATACCATTTTGGTGTTTATATATAACAACGCCGAAAAGTATTATTTTAATACCATATTCGGTCTAATTAAGAAAGAGAGGAATTCAGTCGAAGATTCTCTCAGGCAAAAAAAAACAAAAATTTACAGTTTTATGATATTGCCTTTACCGAGAGTCGAACTCACAATTTATTGAACGCTGAAAGGAGATGTCTACTATCAAGCCATCGAGTACTTATGCTTGCCAGCGTCTAATTGCACTGTTGTTCGTAATGTAGTATCGCAATAGCGAGGAACCGCGTGCTCTGAAGAACAAACCACCCGACTTAATTTAATGCTAAAAACTAATTAATTTAATACTTTTCCGGCTTTGTTTTTAAACAAATAGTACCTAAAACATTATAATGAGAGAGAGCGCTAAAGAGAGAGCACTTTAGTATTATTTTGGTATTATTTAAAACTATTTGGAATTAAAAAAATTTCAGAGTCTTAAATTAATACTACTTAGTATTAAAACTCAAATTTAATTCCTTTTTTTGGCATTTTTTTTTTCTTTGACATTTTTTGATGGGAAAAATATAAGGTTTGTTTACTGACCAAAAAAAGTTCAGAGCAGGTTAGAGAAGAGCTGAGCATGGCAGCTGTCAAAATAGAAATAGAGCAACTCAGAGCAGAAATGCCATGAAACCCTTGAATCACGATAGTTTCTTTTTATTTGGTTTTTTTGTTTAAATCTTCAAAACTAATGCAAATTCACGTATACAAAGACATTGATTTTCTTGCAAGCTAATTTTTTTTGAAGTTTTCAAAAATTTATTTTTTCCTGACTGACAATTGCTTCTCTGCTCTAACCTACTCCATAAAAAAAGCTAGAGCAGAAATTTGTGATCTGGATTACTCTAGTTTTGTTTTGAGCGTACCCATGAATTGGCGGCTGCCGTGGTGTAGCGGCTAAGTGTTCGGCCTTCTACACCAAGTCGTGGCGGTTCGATGCCCGGCAAAAGTAACATCAAAAATTATTTAGAAAAACGATTTTTCTAAACGGGGTCGCCCCTCGGCAGTAGTTTGGCAAACTCTTGCTTTTCAAGTGCCGTTCGGAGTCGGCAAAAAACTGTAGGTCCCGCCAACTTGTAGGAAAAACTCAAAAGCAACACACCACAAGTTGGAAAGAGAAGCTCGGCTAAAAATCTCGTTAAAGGTTATGATAACCTCTTGGTATATCACCGCCATTAGTTTTTTTTTTTTTTTTTTTACTCATGAAACAAAAGATAGAGCAACCTAGAGTTAAACACAATTTTGTGAAATATCTCAATCTGGCGTAAGCTAGAGCAGCCCAATAAACAAACCTAGGACAACAACGTCTCTTCTTCTTTCCCCAATTGCTGCCAGCTAGTGACTTTAGGATTTTGGTGGGGAATCGTGACACGTTAGACAGGGTCACTTCGAGGTATATTGCCCTTGGCCGGTTCGAAGAAAAAACAACCTGTGTCGTTTCGGTACGAAGGGTACAGTACAAGTACTGGGGCCTTATCTTGTAATTCGATCCGAAAGAAATTTCGTTCGAATTTGAAAAAAATTTATTATTACCAAATACAGTCCATTTGCTCAACACAGTTTCATCACTCAAGGTACGTTGGTTTGTTTAGTTCATGCACCATTTTTTTTTTAATACGTGCAAAACGTAGTGAAAATACCGTGTTCTCGCTAGCACGCTTTCGCCTTTTGACTATCGGTTAAGTCCCCCACCAGTGGTAAGACTTATTCGACACAGCTCAAGGCAAGCAGTCAGTGATTTTTTTTTGTTTTTTTTTTTTATACATTTATCACTGCACTGAACATCTCTCTGTTCGACCACGTCCTGTGGAAAGTTTCCCCAAATATCACTTTAAAATTTCACTTAGTTGATGCTTTTTTAAAAACTCCATCACAGAGTTCACATCACATCAATCAGCTCATCAATAGAAATTATCATTCGTCATTATATTTATTACTGCATTGGGTGTCTTGTGGTTATCAACATTGAGTGCGTACACAGTCCATAAGTGTCGCTTAATTTTAACACATTTTTATTTGTAACATTTAAATTTTTATATAAACAAACATCACTAGTCCACGATTATCTGGATAAATACAATTGCGTTAGTCTTTTTTTTTTTTGGAACTTGAACTTTACTTTATCTGGTTTGGCTATACAGGGTTCATAACCCAAAGCACCTTAAACTTCAGAGATTTAGATCTGCGCCACATACACTTTTTGTTGATACATTAAGTCTTCAGAGACTTCTATCTGTGATCACATACACTTGGAAGCACATTAAATCTTCAGAGATTTTTCTGGGTCACATACACGTTTATTGAGACATTAAATCTTCAGAGATTTGTTTCTTATACACCTTTGTTGATATACTAAATCTTCAGAGATTTATATCACACACACTTTTAAAGACATATTGCTGTCTATCACACAATTCGTAGGATTAAATCTTTAACTGCATAGTGGAGTTCGAGCAAGAATGGAGCTCCATTTATATTGAAGAAATGATTAAGCACACCCTTGCACTACAGCAAGAGGAGCTGAAGTCACTATGGAAGAAGACGATAGCGGCTTATGACATCCTTCTGTCCTACAAAGAGACCACTAAGGAAGATTTGCAATCCATAAAGCAAAAATAAGACATGTTTCGCATGCTACACGAAATGCATGGCTGCTATGAATGCTCAGCTGGAAAAGCTGTCAGCTCAGCCCATTCAACCACAAAAACAACAAAGTAATGATACATCCAGCCGTGAAAATAATATTCGGCTTCCGCCCTGTGACACAGATGTGTTTAAGGGCGATTATCTATCATGGCCAACCATTAGGGGCATGTTCACGGCCATATACATATTAAATAAACGCCTTACCCCGGTTGAGAAATGGTATCACCTCAACCAGAAAACCCAAGGGGAGGCGAAGGAAATAGTCCGTAGGTATCCATTGACCAACGAAGGCTTTACCACAGCCTGGAAAAATTTAAGTGACAGGTACGAAAACAAGCGAATCCTTGTCAACACACAATTGAAATCTTTGTTTAGGCTGAACGCGACATAAATAATTGCATTTCAGCACTTCAATGTCATCAAATTGACATTTCTAATTGGGATGCAATAATCACATACACGTGCGGGATTGTCAAAACTTCCGTTGTGGTTGCAAACCACAACATCCCAACAGACTACTGCTTGAGTATGAGCCACCTCCTAGGACCGTAAGGGCACATCTACGTGAGCATTTTGATGAGATCCGGCACCTCACACTTTCGCCGTTTGATCCAAAGGTACATACGCACTCTTCTAACACCCATCTCCCTCTGGTCCAACCCTGTCGAAACTGCAAGTTTCCTAGGACTCCCGTTAGAAGAAATTGATGACAATTTAGGTTAAGGAAAAGTACACGCTGGGCAGGGCTACACTTCGTTACAACAACAACAACAACAACGCCCCACATACTTTTCAATCCATAACACACCTCTTTCCATCTTCCCATCTCTTTGTACCATTCGGTAAAATATAGGAAACCGCCATGTTAATGTGTGCAGGATGTTAAACAACGCCATTGCTTTTCTTTTATTCGGTGCTAGCAACATTTTAATATGTGCAGGATGTAAACAAACCGACATTTTAATGTGTGTTGTCGAAAGAAGAGTTTACACTTGTACTGATACACAATGGTGATAACCCAATAAGAATTTGTGGCGTTGCATTTATATAATCGCCTATCGGAATATTTTGCATCTGTGTTGTTGCATGAATTTGATAATATTTATTTCTCCCTTTGGGCCTATTATCTTTAAAGGCAAATATTTGGGAAGTGTTTGTTTACGTGGTGAATTTGAACGAGCGAACATTGTGGCAACAGCTGTTTCTTGAGACGAAGTATTTACTTTATTATTGTTGCCATTATTATGCTAGCCAGCAGAATCAACGTTCGAAAATTTTATCAAAAAACCCGACGAATGACGGAAGGTTTTAAACCTGGGGCAAACTCCTGTAAAGATGACAACGACGACCTGGTGGCAGATGTTCATAAAGTACTAGGGTTATGGAGGGATCATTTCTCTGCCCTTCTAAACGGAGGAACAGAGCAACAATCCAGAGAAGAGGACGAACCCGACCCCACAAAAGAAGACGATGGAATCGAAGTTCCACAACCCGACTATAACGAGGTGAGAATAGCTATATCACGGCTAAAAAACAATAAAGTGGCAGGTGCTGATGGCCTGCCCGCTGAGCTATTCAAATGCGGCAAGGAGCTGGTAGGGTGCATGCACCAGATCTTGTGCAGAATATGGTCGGATGAATGCATGCCTGAAGATTGGAATCTAAGTGTTCTCTGCCCAATCCATAAGAAGGGTGATCCCGCAAACTGCGCCAACTATCGTGGAATCAGCCTTTTGAATATCGCATAGAAGGTTCTATCAAGCGTATTGTGCGAAAGACTGAAGCCTGATGTAAACCGACTGATTGGGCCTTATCAGTGTGGCTTCAGACCTGGTAAATCCACCATCGACTAGGTTTTTACAATACGCCAAATCTTGGAAAAAAACCCGTGAGAAAAGGATCGACACACACCATTTCTTTGTTGATTTTAAAGCCGACTTCGACAGCACGAAAATTAGTTGCCTATATGCAGCTATATCTGATTTTGGTTTCCCGGCAAAACTTATACGGCTGTGCCAAATGACGCTGAGAAACACCACCAGCTCGGTCAGAATTGGTCAGGACCTCTCCGATCAGTTCGAAACTAAGCGAGGTTTCAGGCAGGGTGACCCCTATCGTGCGATTTCTTTTATTTGATGTTGGAGAAAATAATTCAAGCTGCAGAACTTAATCGCGCTGGAACAATATATTACAAGAGCGTACAACTGTTGTCGTATGCCGACGACATCGATATCGTTGGCCTCAACAACCGCGCCGTAACTTCTGCGTACTCCAAATTAGAAAAAGAAGCGGAAAAAATGGGTTTGGTGGTGAACGAAGGTCAAACGAAGTACCTGCTGGCATCATGCAAAGAGTCAGCGCATTTGCGTCTTGGCAACCACGCCACTATTGGCAGCAATAATTTCGAGATAGTAAGGGACTTTGTATACCTGGGAAGCAGCATTAATACCAACAACAATTTAAGCCTGGAAATCCATCGAAGGATAACTCTTGCAAACAAATGCTACTTTAGGCTGAGTAGGCAATTGAGAAGTTAAGTCCTCTCTCGACGAACAAAAACAACACTCTATAAGTCACTTATCGTAATCGTACTGACAGCATCTGACGAGGCGGCTTTGGGAGTATTCGAGAGAAAAATTATTTGGCTTCTTATGAGTAGCTCTGGGCGTCATAGTGTATTTCTAACGTTTTCATGACTGCATTTACGCCCTTCTAGGGCTTTCTGAAGGCGTAGCAGATTTTCTAATTGAGAATACGAATGCATATCCGTGGTTTCTTTAAAGGCCACAGAAAACATAGGCCACTCCTCTGGGGAGCCATGGAACTCTGGCAGATCTAAGATTTTACGCATGGGTGAATAACGCTTTGGGCTATAAATTTGGTGTACCTGGTTAGCGTTTTGTGCTGCATTAGGAACAGAAGAATACGGCGTGTTTGGCATGTTGTACCAAGAGGGCATTGTGGGCGGAATATTTCCGCAATATGGGTTGTTTCTATGTCACTGTGTATGGGGCATTAATAGCCGGCATGTGGCCGACCGCATATAGTTATCACATTGGACGTTCGCTGTACTAACGTCGGCAGAACTTACTATGAACCCGTTAGCATTTCTTAAGCTGGCAGATACTGTGTCGAGAGTGTAAGCATTGGTATAATAATTGTTAGCACCGGCGGGATTGGCGCTGGCAGGAGTATCGTTGGCGTAAATGGTGCTTCCGGTGCTGGCAGGTGTGGAGTTGGCATAAATGCTGCTGCCACCGGTATCACCGGCAAAATTGGTGCTGGCAGGTGTGGCGTTGGCATAAATGCTACTGCAACCGGCAGCACCGGCAAAATTGGTGCTGGCAGGTGTGGCGTTGGCATAAATGCTACTGCCACCGGCAGCACCCGCAAAATTGGTGCTGGCAGGTGTGACATTGGCATAAATGCCACTGCCACCGGTAGCACCGGCAAAATTGGTGGTGGCATTGCTGACTTTAAGAATATCTGAGTTACCTGTTTTGACTGCGATTGAAGACTTGCTGACCTGCGGTTCGAAAAAACGGGTTTTTGTGGTATCAAGGGGGGCTTCGTTGCTAGCTACGTCGGCGGACTTGATGTTGGTAGCTGATTGGCGATTAAGGGCTTCCCTGTACTTGACCCTTTCTTTTCCGGATGAAATAAGTAACATTTGTAAGCTTTTTATTTGCTCGCGTAATTCTTGGATGACTTTATCATCATTTGCCACCATTGTCTCGTCGCCTTCCTCCTCGCCGCTGGAGCTGTTTTCTTTTTCAGACATTTCGGCGTCCCAATGTTGCATGGGCATTTTCTTGCACGAAGGTTGTAGCGTAGTGTTACTTGAGCAGATTTTGCGCGATTTCTCTTGCGCGATGGACATTTGTTATTAACAAATGCGATTACTCCGGTATTAAAATACGTGAGTTGAGAAAAGATATAAAAAGATGTTGCGGTCGAGCAACTTTATTTCGACTATACGAGGCTTCCGAAAGTATAAAGAACACAAAGTTTAACCGAACTCGATTTAATATGAAATTTGTGTTATAATTCAGCAGTTAAAAAATATGCGTTTTTGAATTTGTCTCGTCAGCGTGATTTGGTTGAATTGAGGTTTTTATATCTTTTCGTGCCTCGTGTGCGTTTTAGTTCTCGTGGCGAACTGCCTGTTGCAAGAACGCTTCGGTTTAATTCAAATGATGTTTTGGCACGGTTGTATTTTGTTGCAAGAGCGCTTCGGTTTAATTCAAATGATGTTTGCCACGGTTGTATTTTCCAGTATAAATATACAGGGATGATTTAATTCCATACGTGCAGGTTAAGTAATTTAAATTTTGAGGAAAAGCAGTTCATATATATTTAAATATTTGAATGTCGTAACGGTAAATTTGAATGTTGTAACGGGTTTTCTGGAATATGCGTTGAATTATGGTGCCTTAATCAGCAACCAAATGCTTTAAATGAACTTTGATCCCTACGAAGATACCTATCGATGGTGTTTTTATCCTGCATTTGTTCTAAAAAAAAGTACCCCTCGGTAGCAGTCTTTTACTTGTAAGCGTTTAAAAAAAGGTAATTTCCGCTTTCGGACTCTAAATCTAACTGTAAATACGCGTCTTTTGAGCCCTTACTAGAATTTTTTGCTTCAAATTTCGGAGCGGAGCGGAAACTGCACTTTTACCATGTTTTCACCCTTTTTCTACACCTTTCCAATACATCTTAAGGATCATTTACACGGGTCGATTTTTGTCGTTCCACTGGGTTCTACCTTCAAATACAAGGTGTGAATCTATCGAATTGCTATTTACACAGTGGAACGACAAAAATCGACTAAAAAAATAGACCCGTGAAAATCAGCTATGCTATTATAATATTATAAAATAGCTTATGCTATTGACACACGGAGATTATCGCGCATAAAAATTCTTTTATCAGGTACAAATTTTACCTGATACACACAACATTGAAGATTAACATTCCACCATCTCGGCGCCATCGAGTGTTTTTGGTTTTATTTCTTGCTGTTTAAAGCTGATGGAGCTGACAATTGTTTATTTTTTGGTGACATCTAGTGCATTTCCAGCAAATTTCTGGCTATTTTTCACTAACACACTCACATCAAAAATTGACAGCGCTGATAATCTATTTACAAAATACTGACTATTTTCATAACTGACTATCATATGAGCATAATTGATTACCGAAAATGTTGTATTTTCAAATTCCACGTTTGAAGAAAAGTTAAGATGTAGTTAGTCGTCGTAAAAATCAATTCACAAATCCATGGGCGGTTTTTGTGGAAATTAAATTAATAAATAAAAAGATTTCAAGTTTTAATTCAAATATGTATTTATTTTTCGGAAATTGTGTTATCTTGTAAAGGCTGGTTTTCACTAGGTCAAATTTTGACAACTTTTATCGACTTTATCGAAATTAGCAATTGACACCATTTGACATACTGAAAACCAGCCTTAAGCATTGTCCATTAGTTAAAAATAAAAAAAATAATAGTTATAACAGCAACTTATCATATTTGACATTTTATGACAGTGGTCAGCTATGATAGTTTTATGGTCAGCACTGGTTGTTGTTGTTGTTGTTGTTGTTAACAGCAAAACACTTCCCGAAGGTTTTGGGGAGTGATGCCGAAGTTGACAGTCCTTGGCCGGATATGACCCCGGTACGCTGCGGTACTCCGTTGCGGTACTGCCCGACTGTCGTTGTAGCGATTTGGTATGACCAGTGGAACCTTCTAGGAGAAGATGGGCAATGAGAGGTGAGAGGCATCATATCCGTAGATCAACCATCGAGTAGCACATCAATTACCTATGTGCATATTAGTCGCCTCTTACGACCGGTATGCCTACCTCGGGCATATTCTAAACCCCTAACCCGCAGGGGCACTGGTAGTTTGAGCTTGTTTACAATGGTCAGTTATGATAGTCTTTTGGACAGCAATGCCACAACAATACAGTGAGAGAGAGCAATGCAGATTTTTATTTATTTAGAGGGCGTAACTAATGTGCTGAAGTGAGACTCTAAACTCACACGTACACAGTTATTGAGTCAGCATTGCGCAAACCTCCATGAGTGTGTGATCAAAGTTTGTATGGAGTGCTGACAATTAGACAGCCAGTAATGAGCATCACATGTTGTGTCAAACGACCCTCATTGTTCTTGTAGGGATTTATTTTTGGCGGCATCTAATGCTATGGATACACACACGGAGATTATCTCCAATAAATCTTCTTTAATCAGATCCAAATTTTACCCTGATACACACAAAAATGAAGATTAACAGCATTGAGAATTACTACATTGGTAGTTATTGCACTATATTCTTACCTACCTCAGCGACATCTATTTGTCGAAAGTCGGATCTTAGAAACCAGCGCGACGCCTATCTGTCAGCTACCCTTAATTTCCTAGTGTTTCTTGGTGTTGTTGTCTATTTATGTACAGAGTGTTGCCAGTGCAAATTTTTTAAAACTGCTCAAATCTTCTTAATTTTTGGGAGTTTATAATGAAGATTATGCTCAAGTTAACTCCCAAAAGCGCAGTTAATTCGGAATTTACGCTAATGTATCAGCCGTATTATGTCCAGTAGCGGTCAAATTGTAATTTTGGTAGTATTTCCAGCTATTTTTGTTTATTTTTCGGTGACAGTAGAGGTGAAATCGTATTTTCGGTTTCTCAAATCTGCTCAGATCTTCTTCATTTTTGGGAGTTTATAATGAAGATTATGCTCAAGTTAATTCCCAAAAACGGAGTTAATTCGGAATTTGCGCTAATCAATCAGCCCTATTACGGGATGTAGAAATCAAACGAGATTTTGAAGCAGATCAGTAGCCCGTTTCTATAACCTTTCGTTATAATAACGATCGATTTGCTATCGCAAGGCTCGTATCGCTTTCGATATGAAAAATGTTTCTGTAACACACTCAATTCACCTTGCGATAAAATAGTGGTGAGTTTTTACCATATCGATGGAATAAACGAAATGGAACATAGCATCTATCATCAATAGCAAAAAAGTATAATAACAAACAAAGTGCAGTGAATTTCCAAATTACTAATAATTTAGGTAATTGTCTACTTTAGCTGTCAACTGCTAATTAATTAGCAAAAATTATGGCAGGAGGCTCAAAAGACGGGGTTTGTTCTCAGGATCACGAATCCGGAAGCGCTTTTTTAATATTTTGCTTCTCTGAGTGGAGACTTTCTATTGCGCATGCAAAGGAAAATAATTCCAAATCAATTCTTTTGTGCGTTCACGCTCATCTATCAATTGAGTTCGATTCTCCAAAAAAATTAAAAAAAAAATCAAGGTGTGGCGTGGGAAATGCCAAATTTCAATGCTCACTTGCGAAGGGTTTGTGTCACTTTGCGCCCGCACACAATTCACTGTGAGATGGTAAAATAAGCATTTCAAAGCATATTAAACACTTTCACTTAAGTTTAAATGCACTAATATCAAAGATATTTTAGTTGTTTATTCACTTACGCTATTTTTTTTTTGGAAAAGTTGAGTAATATCAACATATTCAAATTTGGCAACTACCACTCCAAAGTTTGATTTTTTTTTTTTAGTTTTTTGGAAAATTGAACTCATTTGACAGATGTGCGTGAACGCATAAAAGAATTAATTTGGAATTCTTTTCCTTTGCGTACGCAATAGAAAGTATCCACTCATTCACGCTGGCGTTCACAAGGAACTGTATGAGGGCAAAGCTGATGCAAAAGGTCAAACTTTGGAACGTTTACGTAAAAAGGATGTAACACTAATGGCACAGCAATACATTAAACATGGCAATGAAGCAAAAGTATGGGAGCTGGCAGCTATACTTGCTACTACACTTGCTAGTTTCTTGTATTGCCGGTTCTACGAGAACGGTACCAGTACTTGTGCTGTACCCGTCGTGCCGAAACGACCCGGGCCGTTTTCTTATATCGACCCGGCCAAGAGCAATACACCCGGGGTGACCCTGTCTGACATTTAGGCAGGGCTACACCTCGCTACAACAACAACAACAACTACGCCATACAGTCATGCACAAAAATTGGTGAAGGCAGTGAATGCATACACCACCAAAGAACTTGAATGGACAACAAAGCAATCATATGCGCTTAAAGTGATACAAATATGTCAGATGAAAGCAACTGACGAACATTCGCCGGAAGAAACAGATGTTATGATTACATCACAACTCAACTCGGCACGTCTTGCGACGCAAGCGGTATTACGTGTCACAGCAAAGGTGACGGAGAAATGGATGGATAATGAAAAAGCTCTAGAAGTCTTGAAAGAGCTACTCGAGACTCTGACAACGAAAGTGAAAGATCGCATGAATGTGCGTTGAAATCCAGGTGTGCGATAAAGCATTTTCAGGTCGAATGAAACCTTTTTCGAATGAAGTGAAACTTTTTTCAAATCAAATGTAACTTTTTCAAGTGGAGTGAAACCTTTTTCAAATGAAGTGAAACTTTTTTTTCAAATCAAATGAAACTTTCAAGTGGAGTGAAAACTTTTTCAAATGACAATGCTCTGATCTAAAAGTAGTTTCATTTGACTTGAAAAAAGTTTCGTTTTAGGCCTGAAAATGCTATATACTTAAGTATTGAAAAGACTACAGAACAACGTGGCGCTTTTTATAAATTTACCCTTCTATTCTGGCTTGCAATGACTGACAATTGTTATAGCTCTATTTAAAATTTTCCTATAATTTATAATATGAAAGTGAAAACAGAGCTATGACAACTGTCAGTCACTGCAAGCTTATTTTAAGTTTGCTTGGCTTTTTGGTACATGAAAAAAAAAAATGTAAAAATTTAACTATGTATTTGTATTATTTTGAAAAAATTTCGATTTTTGAAAACTTCGATTTGCTTACTTTTAAACTTACTTACAAATATCCAGAATGTTGCCTGAAAAATACACCGAAAGAAAAGTCGCTTGTAAAAGTAATATTTCTGCTTTATCAATTTTACATTTCAGCAAAAAATGTCGTATTAATATTGAAAATTATCAAATAAACAGGGTTCACGTTAAATTGATACGAAAGTTGCTGAATCAACATTAGCATGTATGACATTGTCATATCAATTTCTCATGTTAATAATACATTACTTCGAAAAGTTTTATTTAAAATTAAAAAATATGTAAACGACCGGTTTCACGTCAAATTGATAAAAAAAACTTGTTGAGCCAACGTAGTACGTCATATCACTTTCATATTGATATAAAAACTGCCAATCTAACATTTGTATAACATTCTCATGTTAAAACGGCTAGACCACGCTGCAGTTGACATTTATCACGTTCATAACACATTTCGAAAACCTGCTTCACGTAAAAATCCTATGAAAATTGTAATACTAACATTTGCAAAACTATCTCATGTTAAAATTACGTGAATTGACATGTTTCATGTTTATAACAGATTTTGACAACATGTTTCACGTAGCACGTTAGCATTTGTGTAGCTGTTTCATTCTAAAATGAAATATGTTGTTTATTATTAATGAAGACCGCCGGTCAGCATATGGTTTATGAAGCATCGTCTGTAGGAATTGGTGCTAATGGAGAAAATTCATCTGTGCTAAATTTACGAAGGAGCACCTGTAATAAATAAGAACTTTTAGTTCCTGTGTAATGCAGAATAAAAATACAGTTTGCCAAGAAACTTCTTTTATGTGCTTCTAAAAATGTTAAGTTTGTCACCTTATCAAATGTATTACATTTATTACATTAAATATGTACCTATTTATTTAAAAAAAAGTTAATAAATTGACCAAAAATAATATTTCGATGTGATTATCATTAATTTTATTTGTAGCTTCAACGTTATTCTCACGTAAGTATCAGTATTACATACTCTCACGTAAAAATACATAATGGTCATGTCAAGTTTACGTTTTTCCTGTACGTTTTCACGTTTCATGTCAATTATACATGAGGATGCCTTCAATAATACATGATGGTCATGTTTATTTGACGTTTTTCCTGTACGTTTTTCACGTAGAAATGATATTTTCGAAATTGTAACATTGACCTTTTTTCTTTTCAGTTGCATTTGGTAAACAAAAACTGTTAATTTTACGGCGGTTTTTGATATTTTTTTCTTTCGGTGTACAATAAATACACAACCGATTTCTATATTTACAGTTTTTATACAAAATCAAACTTTTATTTATTAATCAAAGCGTGAGGTATTAATTATAAATGTATGTACATACATTTATCTGTATCTATACTTAATATATAAAAATATTAAGAAATTGTTTTTATCGGATAGAAAATTGCGTTGCTATTCCACACCATCCAAAAGGTTGCGACGTGGGCGCGTTACCAATTTTTTGTTGGGTGCTCGGTTCCCCGGGAGGCCTATTTTCACCCATATATAAGTAATACTACTATATATAATATATAATTAAAAAATTAAATACTAATACCAAATAATGATCTATACTATAATAAAACTGTAGAAAAGTCGTGTCTGTACATTAAAAATTTCTTTGAAAAAATTACTGGGGATGACTTGAGGAATGTTATAGAGTCCATCTCAACCATTTTTAGAATTATTGTCTGTCTGTTTGTGCGTTTGAACGTAAGGATATCGGAAACTAAGAAACGGATTTTAATGAGACTTTTTCTGGTGGACAGCTTGAAGCTTAGAAGGAGCCCTAAACTTTATTTTATCAAAATCGTCCAATGAACAAAAAAGCAAGGACTGAAACCGAAACCGAAACCGTAACCGTAACCGAATAAAACCGATTCATTTTTCAAAACCGAAACCGAAACCGTAACCGTTATTTTTTTCTGAAAAAGAACGAAACCGAAACCGTTTCAAAAGCCGGAACCGGTTCCAAACGGTTTTGAATTTTTTTGTGGACACATATTTTATTTTAAAAGAGGCTACCCTGAATAATTTTCATGAAAGATGATTAAGCAAGACACTTTTTGACCTCAATATCAAAATTTCGAAAGAACTGAACTATAGGCGAATGAGGACATCGAAAAAATTTACGACAACCGAACAACAAAATGTTTAGTGGCCGTCTCAGAAAGCATCATCATATTAACGTTCCATTTTAACATTTTTCTAATATAAAAAGTAGAGTTAATTTTTTAAACTTATCGGTCAAAAGTCCACCAAATTTTCAAAGATTTTCAAATTAATGACCACTAACTTATAACATATCTACATACTTATATTGAAGAAAAAATTTTGCCATAAATAGCGAAAGTAATATTTATTACCATATATTGGAGAAAATTCTTCATGAAAACCGGAGTAAAGTTATAAAAATTCAGACTTATTTTGCATTTAGGTACCTATTTGAGTTTTGTAGTAGCACAATTTTTTTGTGTTGGTGTTTTTATTTGGAAACCGAAACCGGAACGAAACTGTAACCGAAACCGAAATAAATGTTGAAGAGCGAAACCGGAACCGAAACCGAAACACGTTACAAAACCGTAACCGAAACCGGAACTTTATTTTAATCGGTTTCATACCTTGCAAAAAAGATATAGTCATTTTAAGTGAGGTACCTATGAAATTTTTTTTGTAAATAGATTTCTATGAAGAAAAATTCACTTTGTTTGTCAAAAAAATAACAAAGCGTGCCTCTCACAAATTTTTGTTTAGCATTTTTTTTCATTTTCAGCTAAATCAGAAATCAAAGGCATAGGTACAGTGGCGTACCGAAAAATTTGGGAAATAAAATTTTTAAATCGATTCATCCATTCACTTATCTATATCTATCTATCTATCTATCTATCTATACTATAATAAAACTGTAGAAAAGTCGTGTCTGTACATTGAAAATTTCTTTGAAAAAATGACTGGGGATGACTTGAGGAATGTTATAGAGTCCATCTCAACCATTTTTAGATTTATTGTCTGTCTGTTTGTCCGTTTGAACGTAAGGATCTCGGAAACTAAGAAACGGATTTTATGAGACTTTTTCTGGTGGTCAGCTTGAAGCTTAGAAGGAGCCATAAACTTTACTTTCTCAAAATCGCCCAATAAACAAAAAAGATATAGTCATTTTAAGTGAGGTACCTATGAAATTTTTTTTTGTGAATAGATTTATATGAAGAAAAATTCACTTTGTTTGTAAAAAAAATAACAAGGCGCGCCTCTCACAAATTTTTGTTTAGTATTTTTTTTCAACTTCAGCTAAATCAAAAATCAATTACATAGGTACAGTGGCGTACCAAAAAATTTGGGAAATTAATTTTTTAAACCTATTCATCCATTCAGTTATCTATACTGGAATAAAACTCTAGAAAAGTTGTATCTGCACATTGGAAATTCCTTGGCTAAAATTACTGAAAGTGACGTAGGGAATGTTATAGAGTTCATCTGAACTACTGTTATATTTTTTGTCTCTATTTTTATCAATGAGGGTGGGTATCTATGTAGGAGCAGATGAGGTACTGAGGTTAAGGAGATAGAAGGAAGGAAGTATTTCGGAAAGGAATATGACATAGGAAAGAAAGCCGAGGAAAAGAGGTTGATGAAGAAGAATTGGACCCGAGAATAAGGTTGGCAAAAGCGATATAATTGTTTCAATAGAAATTAGTACCACCCCACCCTAAAATACAGATCCACCCGGACAACGTCGGGTTCTATGCTAGTACCAAATAAAAATACTGTGACTAGACAGTGCTACTAAGAATATTCTGACTAGACAATATTACTTAAAATAAAAAAACTCCGGTACGTTTAAAATTTAAAATGTAATGATAAAAAATACTGTCACTAGACATTGCTACTAAAAAATATTGTGACTAGACAGTATTACTCAAAATAAAAAAATTGAGGTATGTTTAAAATAAATAAATTCAGGTATTTATAAGAATCATAAAATTAGTTATATATATACATATTTACAGAGAAACCCACAGTAAAAGATTGCACGTTAAAAAATAAAGGCACGTTTAAAGTATATTAAATATTTGCAAAGAAGCCTACAGTAAAAGACTGGAAAAAATGGTAGGTAGTAGACCTGGTGGAGTTAAGGGGCCTACATTAGTCTACACAGAAAACAAGAAAAAAAGATTGAAATTAAGCCTTTTACAAAAGATAAGTACTGTGCAGGTTCACGAACAAGGCAATGACCATACAACTCATTTTAAGACACCCAAATCGATAACAACCCTACTTTCGAATTGACTGGAAGTTTACAGATAGACCCCCGGACTTGAAACGGCTACTGATGTGTTATACACAGAAATTTAATGTTTTTAATATTTTCTTTGGCGGATTTTTTATTAAAACTGTGTTACGTAACTGCCTGGTACGGGAGGGGAAGAGTGGCGGGTGGCATGGTTGTAGCCCGGCTGAGGCTCGTCGGTATCGGGGCGCAGTTCTTGCCACTTTTCCTTCCCCAACAGTTGCGAAGCAAAATTAGAGTTCATGCCTGGGAAAGAGTATATGCAAAAAAAAGGAAATAGAGATATACAAAAAGCGGGAGAAAACCTGTCCGAGTCAGGTGGAGCCTTCCCACCCCTCCTGTTCACGAGATGTGAACAGCCTTTGAACTCTGCTATGGCTCCGCTTCCCGAGTAGAGTCCCCTTAAACCTGACTAATATCCGTCTATGTGTACTTACTTACTTTTCATACTTGCCTCAACCACCTCAACTTACCATCAGTTGCCACGAGGGCAACACCTGCACCAACAAATATATGTCCTTAGCCAGACATTTTACCAGTTAATCTGCACAAAAAAATTAAAATCCTCAACCGATATACTTCAAAGGAAATTTTCTTTGGAATTTACAATATCCAATAATTAACAACTTTATTCAAAAATATTCCAAGACAGAAAAACCCTTACGCTAATTGAAAATTTATTTTTAATACAAAAATTGACATTGATTATTTTCTAATCCTAATGCTTAAAAGGTATTCATATTTTTATTGGCGACCGAAAACTTCAAAAAAAATCTTAAAATTCAAAAAGCCTAATGTGTATCTAACTTGTTTGTGCACAAGCACACATTTAAATATAATTAAGTATATCTGAAGATATGTGTGAATCTCTAAAATTTAAAACAGAGATCTAAGTATGTGTGTGTGTACCCTCTCTCTAATAAATTTGTAACTAAATTCATGTGTATTGATATTCTCGCTCCGAATAAAAAATCTAACTATATATATATATATGAAAGTATGTATATGTGTGTATGTGTATTTTTTTTTGTATCTGCAAAACACTCACCTCGCTTTACAGTCCTTGTTGGTACCAAAGTGACGAGCTGAAAAGAAATTAGAAAAAAACCAACAAAATACACAGGGCTATACTAAAGACAGTGGTTCAGTTATAGGTCTTTGACCGCTTGACCGTGGTCAAGGCTTATTTTCAAGAACAATTGTCTTTTGGGTTTTAGTTTTACAAAGCGGTTCGGTGCATATGCATTATTTTATTCATATGCTAAAAAAAAATAAGTTTTCGTGTACAAAAAAAAAATATCGCGATAAATCGGTTAAGTGGTTTCGCCAAAACAAAAGTGACTAAGTTAATGAAAAATATTAACATATAAATCGCGGAGTCGAATCGGAAAAAAAATAAAAAAAGGTTTGTGCAGTGAAAAAGTGCCCAAGTTCAAGAAACAAATGTAAAAAAGGAAAAAAAAATCGTTGAGTTAAATTATGGGCAAATTTAATGCAAATTTGAAGCAAAATTTGATAAAAATCAAAAAAATTGTTATAAACGGAATTAAGGCAGCTAAGTGACATGCAAGCAATATATCTCGAGCGTGAATTTTGTCTTTCGAGTGGCAGCATACACTTAGGTGTCTATGCATATGCCTTAGCCCGAGTCGGCACGATATTAAAAAAAAAATTGTGTAAAAAAACAACAAGAACTTAAAGGTAAGTAAAATTCAGCTAATCCAAACAGATTCAAGTGAAATTATACTCACTAACTTATAAAACTAATAAATAAATGTAAATGAATTCATAAAAGCAAAAATTTAACAATTCAAAATTTCAAAGTTTTAAAGTTTTTTTCAAAAAGATAGTGCACCCTAATAAATGTACAAAAGTGTGTGTGATGGTGGTGGTAGTAAAACTTCAAAGTTGGTGAGCACGGTGTCGCTGAGCCGAGCTTAGCTACTCTCTCTCTCCTCTCTTTCTGTGTTAGTGTTATGTTTTGTGTCGCCGTGTATATGTGTGGTGAGTGAATGTTTCAGAGTAGATGTTGCCAAGTGGGTATTGAGGTTGCTGATGATGTTGCCCAAATTCTGTTGATGTTGCTGAAGCGTGTTGATTACGCCACCTAATATTTCCCAACACTTTCGATGTTGCTGTGGCAATTAGTAATGTTGCTAATGCTGATGCTGTGTTGTAATGGAAAAATATGTTGTGTTCTACCCTCTTGTGTAGTGTTTGACGTGCCGGTATGATGTCAAATTTTGGTCTGATGTCGATTCCCTGTGTTTTGTATGAGTGAGTGTGTGTGCGTGTGAATATGATTTTTGGCCTGGTTTCCGAAATTGGGTTTGGCCCAAAGGTTGCCTTTTGGCCAAGTAAAATTCTTCCAATGGGTTGTTGGTGTGTATACGTTGGTGTTTGTTGTTGTTTTCCGTGTTTTTTTTTTGTGTGAATTTGTGTGTGGTTTCAGGTATTTTGTTGGCGAGCGCCTTCGTTTGGCAGCTGCAATAAACAAATGCATATGGATATTTTTTCGAATATTTTTGTTCTTAGGATTTCCTGATTAAAATTTTTTCTGGCCTTTAACTAACTTTAACGAATCTTATAAAATTTTTTTTTCTTCTCAAAAAAATTGCCCAAAAATCCACATCAATTATTTTCAAAAAAAATTTTCTTCTTCTTCTTCTTTGTTTGCATACGTGCTCGTGTATATATACATACATATAACATACATATACATGTAAGTGCACTTGTGCATATTTTAATATTTTTGAATTTTCAGAATTAAATTAAATTTTATCTAAATTAAAAATTCAAGTAAAATACAAAAAGTAGAAACGGGGTTTTGGGTCAAAAACATAATTGGTGATTTAAAATTGTATGGCTTATATGAAAGTGCAAAAAAAATTATATACGACAACAATCCACCCTATTTGTTTGCGTTCATGCTCGTGTACATATTTACATACATATGTACACGTAAGCGCATTTATGCAGTTTTTAATCTTTAGGAATTTTTCGAATTCAATTCTTTTAAAAATTTGAGAAACGGTTTTGGGGCTCAAAAATATTATTTAATATTTCAGGAATATTTTAGTGGATGCTAATGCACTTAAATAAACGGTCCTTTTCAGGGCCACAAAATTTCTAAACAAAGAGATCAAAAATTACGAAGCATCATTTTAGGTATAAACAAATAAAAAAATGTGTACATACGAATTTATTAAAAAAAAAATGTTTCAAACCCTGCCAGAAAACCACAATCTAAATTAACAAAAACAAACTTTAATCGAGGACTTACACCGGAATTAAAAAATCTCCAAATTCACCAAAACTTATTCGAATAAAATTTCACAAAAATTATTTTTAATGAATTTTGATAAAAAAAAGGTTTTTCAACAATTTCAACATTTTTCAAACTGACTTACCGGTTTGTTACTGCTGGCGCTGGCTAGGATCCTGGAGAGGATTCCCAGATGTCAGGAAATTCCAAAATATTAAAAAATTTTATTTTTTTTTTCGCTCGCGTTTACTTCAACGTGAAACCGCACTTTACAAAAATATACCTTTTTTTTCACAGGCGCACCTACACTTTAAGGTGAACAAGAACGCACTTAAAAAAAATTAAACTTTTTTTCAACACTTTTGGCACTCGATAAGACCGCGACTTTCTCAAATTTGATCTGTCGATCAGCGGAACCCCTTTTTATACCCCATTGTCCTTGCGGCATTTCGAACACCGTACGGCACGAATTGCCTGCCTGCTTTGGTCAAACCAATCCGCGTTCGACACTTAAGCGGCACGTAGATGTGCATATGTACAAGCAAAATTTTAACCCACTCACACCATTATCCATCCGCTATGCAAATATCGTAAAAACGAATAAGGGAGTTCGGTTAGCGGTTGCTCTTATACCCGCTTGCGCGTAGTCAGAGAAATCTTCAAAGGCTGTCGTTACAACTATTAAGCAAAAAATAGGTTCGTATTCTTATAAAAATACACTTTATCACATCAGGATCGCAATTTTCGCAACAAAAGAAGGGATCTACATCCCTCATTAACTCAAATAAAATTTGAGAGAAACCAACCATATGACAATTGGCGTCAAAATTTTCGGTAAAAATATTTCCTAGCTTGGACATAAACTGACAAATTCAGTGGGAGGACTGACAAGCTGACTATTAGAGAATTGCTTCTCCTCAGTTAACTCATCTTCAAATCTTCGTAAAGGCATTACACAGTTATGCTGTTTGAAATATTTAAAGTACATATACCCACAAAAATAAACAAATGCATTACGATGAAGAAAACTACTTTCATCGACATCAACTAAAATATCGATTTAGACATCTCGAAATGAGGGTGGACTAGGCCTAGGTAAGCTTTGAAATGTCTGCCAAGAAGTGTCTTTAACTAAAGCGTCGTCACAAGCTGCTATAAGGGTAATTTGATTTTGTGACAAAAATCGCCACAAGCGGCGCAAACTACTGATATTTAGGAGCCAACCGTTAATGAAACTAAATAATTTGGTAATATCAGTAAGGACTGTTCTGTTGTTTTTGTACTGTAAAACTTTAATTGAGCTTAAAAATTGCTCTGCTTGTTCAAGAAAATTAAGCTGATCCGCATTAGCTTGAAATGGTTGCCTAAAATTTCCTACATCTCCGAAGAAGATACTATTGAATATATTAAAAAATTTATCGAAGAAAAGGACAAATTCGGCAGTGTTAAGAAAGGATGTTCAAAAGCGCGGAGCTGTAAACAGCGAACATTGCTTAACCGACTAGGCGATTTTGGCCGTTTCGTATCAAAGCACGCCAGTCATTCCTTTTTAGCGATAACTGACGGCAATTGGAAACCCCAAGGGAGTTCAAGTCATCCTCCACCTGTTGTTTCCATCTCAGTCGAGGTATCCCCCTTCCTCTGCTCCCGAATTCGGGTGTCGATAGGAAAACTTTCTGTGCTGGTGCTTTTTTGTCCATTCGCATAACATGACCCAGCCAGCGGAGCCTTTGGGCTTTAATCCGCTGAACTATAGTCAAGTCTGCGTAAAGCTCGTACAGCTCATCGTTAAATTTCCTTCGATACTCGCCGTTGGCATCACGGGAAGGACCATAAATCTTCCGGAGAACTTTTCTCTCAAATACCCCAAGGGCCATCTCATCTTCTCTTGACACTGTCCATGATTCCGAGCCGTACATCAGGACTGGTATGGTGAGAGACTTATAGAGCGTGATCTTTGTTTGTCGAGAGAGGACTTTACTTCTCAATTGCCTACTTAGTCCAAAGTAACACTTGTTGGCAAGGGTGATTCTCCGTTGGATTTCTAGACTGCTATTATTTTCGGTGTTAATGCTGATTCCCAAATAGACGAAGTCTCTCACCTTTTCAAACTTGTAGCTATCAACGGTGAATTGGCTGCCAAGGCGCAGGTGCGCCGATTCTTTCTTTGATGACAGCAGATACTTCGTCTTGTCCTCGTTTACCGCAACACCCACTTTTTTCGCTTCCTTATCCAACCCAGAGAAAGCAACGCTTACGGCGCGGCTGTTAGGGCCAATAATATTAATATCATCGGCATACGCCAGCAATTGCACGCTCTTGTAAAAGATTGTGCCATTGCGGTGTAGCTCTGCTGTTCGAATTATCTTCTCCAGCATCAGGTTAAAGAAATCGCACGAAAGGGAGTCGCCCTGGCTGAAGCCTCGTTTGGTTTCAAATGGCTCAGAGAGATCCTTCCCGATTCGGACGGAGCTTTTGGTTTTGCTCAACGTCCTTTGGCAAAGCCGCATAAGCTTTGCAGGGAAGTTAAATTCAGAATGGCGGCATACAGGCAACTCCTTTTTGCGCTCTCAAAAGCAGCTTTGAAATCGACAAAGAGATGGTGTGTGTCGATTCTTTTATCATGGGTCTTCTCCAGGATTTGGCGTATGGTGAAAATCTGGTCGATGGTAGACTAACCAGGTCTAAAGCCACACTGATAAGGTCCAATCAGTTTGTCTACGATGGGCTTCAGTCTTTCACACAATACGCTAGAAAGAACCTTATATGCGATATTAAGAAGACTGATCCCGCGGTAGTTGGTGGGGTAAGCGGGATCGCCTTTCTTGTGGAGTGGGCAGAGAACACTTAATTTCCAATCTGGAGGCATGCACTCATCTGACCATATTCTGCATAAGAGCTGATGCGTGCTTTTTACCAGCTCTTCGCCTCCGTGTTTCAACTGCTCGGCGGGTAGTCCGTCTTTCCCAGACGATTTGTTGTTTTTGAGCCAGGATATAGCTATCCTCACTTCATCATAGTCAGATGGTGGGACGACTTTTCCATCGTCAGGGATTGGGGTATCGGGTTCGACGTCTCCCTCGCAATTTAACAGTCAGGAGAGGTGCTCCCTCCATAATTTAAGTACATTCTGAACGTCGGTTATCAGGTCCCCGTATGGTCCTTACAGGAACTTGCCCCGGTCTTTAAACCTTCCGTCATCCGCCGGATCTTTTCATAGAATTTTCGGGCATCATTCCTGTCAGCCAGCACGTCAAGCTCCTCACACTCACGCCTTTCGGCTTCAGTTAACTTATAAGTGCAGGAAATATCATATTGAGACCCTTGTTTCTAAACATGCACAATATCCAACCAATCTACACGGCGGTCTTGAAAACTTACTACATTTTTCTTGTTTTCCAAACAGGTCGAAGAATTATATTATTTCCTGGCCGTTAACCTCGAAGAAGGGTCTTTCCCGAGATACTCCTACAATGCTAGCGAATCCGACGAAAGAAGACCCTTGGTCGGTTACCATTTGGCAGGGATGGAGTCCAATGCTCTGAAGCTTGCTAACTATTTGAAAACATATTGTTTTAAAACAATTCCTGAGCAAGTTTTGTGTACGAAAAAACACGCTAAGGGATGTGTCCATGCCTCTCCTCCAATGCCTTGGACGAGAATTGCGAGAACGCTTGAAGCTGCTCTTGAGGTACGATTTTCATCGCCATAGTCCTCCAGTCCTATAATTGAATCTCTATTCCTCTCATGTTGGACAAACACTTTTAAGGACATTTCATCGCAGCAGATAGAAACATACTTTTGTGCCTCTGTGAAGCCACGGCTTCTCAACTCCAGAGCTTCAAGGCTGCTGTGGTCGCAACCAGGGTTACGTGGCCAACCCTGAACAAATTGTGGAAGGGTTTTTCTGGTTGGCCAAGTGAAAAGGGGCTTTAAAAACCTAAACGCTAATAGGGCGATAAAATTAACAGCTAAAGCTAAAGTTTTTAAATCCCTATCAAATCTATACCCCTTTGGAGAGCGAGGTGTATTTTCGAGACAATTCCTCACACATACTGCCACATGTGGAGGTAACTTCCCTGTAAACCACTGCTAACCGCATTGCAAACACACACACATTTTTTATTTCACAAATTTCTCAAATTATGTTAACCTTAAGCAATCAAAAAAAAATTGTTCTGAATTAAATTAAAATGTGGGCCTATAAATACCAAAAGTCCGTTTTAGGGTTAATGTGCAAACGTTCTGCGAGAAAGAGAAAATATTGTTGATTTTGTACTGTACCTAATATTATGAGTGCAAATGAAACAGCACGACCCACTGTAAAAATATCCCAAATGTTGACAACAAGCCAGCTGTCTGCCAAAATTAATTTTATTTGTCAAATGAAGAAAAAAAACGAAAAAAGGCAAGCGGAAAATTTTTCTTTTTTAATTTGAATTTTTTAAACTAATGTTTCTTTTTAAGGAAATAAATTGTCTCAAAATTGGCGGTGAAGGTCGCCTCCCAGTTGGTGCACCCTGGTAACGCTAAATGACCTACATAGCCTGCACGGCTAGTTTCTTGTATTGCCGGTTCTACGAGAACGGTGCCAGTACTTGCCAGTATACACTCGGGGTGACCCTGTCTGACATTTAGGCAGGGCTACACCTCGCTACAACAACAACAACGTGCTGTTTACTTGAAGAAGCCCAAAGCAAATGACTCATCTAATCGCTTTGTTAAGAAACGCCCAACCAAAGCATTCTTCAGTAACCACAAGCTCAACATTCGTCAAAACCTGGTACCTGGTCGTGTGTTAATATTGTTGTCTGGACGCCATCAAGGCAAACGTTTTGTACTGCTGAAGCTATTGAGCTCTCGTATGTTGTTGGTTACTGGCCCAATATCACTCAACTCATGCCCACTGCGTCGCATTTCTCAACGTTATTGGTACATCGTCCCAGGTGAATTTCCGCCGCATGAAAAAAATGGTGACAGAATGCAGGACTACCACGAGGACGTATCATCATACAAATACAGTACTTGAGCCTGCAAGTCCACCTTTGATTGAAATGGCTTCTTAGCCGCAGCGCTTCCGGATGCGATTCCTTAATTGCAGTGGAGAACTGCGCTACGACTAAATTCGTCATTTTTTAAGAAGTCATTGCAGGCAAAGGTGGACTTCCACGCTCAGATGCCTTATTTGTATGATGATATGTCCTCGTCATAGTGCTTATGGAGATGAAATTTAGTTAGTATTAAGTTCTTAGTATGTATAAATATGTGTAAAATGAAATATATTTTTAAATAAATAATAAAATATGTAAATAAATATGTATAGTAATTGTGCAATTTTTTTGGAAAAATTAGGTAAGCATTCTTCTTTTAGCGCTAACCGTTTTGGTAACTGGTTTGGTAACCTATTCAATTATAAATGTTAACCAAAAGCTAGCTGGTTCGATAACCGATTCAACTACATATGTTAACCATATGCTAGCTTATTTGTTGACTTATTCAAAGAATAATTTTAACAGCATGTTAACCAAAACATTTACTGTTTCATAACATAAAGTTAGCCACATGTTAGCAGTTTCCATAACCATGTCGACAAATACTATTAACAACATGTTAGCCAAAACATTGACGACTTCAACAAATGGCTGTTAACTACATTTTAACCAAAACATTAGCCAGATTTTGAAAGGGAATTTTTTTATTTTGAAGAGTGCAGGTATTCTTTATAGCAAATGGAAAATTCAATAATTGCAAGGGAGTGTAGATATGGTTAAAATTTTCACACGGCATGAACAAAATTAGCTACTTCGGTAACCGTATGAAAAATGAATGAAACCAACTATTTAGGCCCACTTGCATAAAAGCCGATTAAGCCTAATCGGTGATTAACTTGACAGCTAACCATACAAAATACGTCAATTAAACTCCGGTTAGTCGTTATCAGCTTTTATGCAAGCGGCCCTTAACTTGGTTTCTAGCCGGTATCTGGTTTGCAGGGTTAGAACAAATTCTTCGATTTGACTGTCCTGCCTTTCTAAAGTCAAATCAGGATGCGCCTCCAAATTGAGAACTTTTTTTTATAAAAAGGCCACTCTTTTCCTTGGTTGCCCCAACTTAGGTTTTTATTGGTACATGTCTACTATTAGCCCATGTTTCAATAAGAGAACGGCCTGAAGGAAGATGACCTGGGGGAGAATGGGGCTTCTCTAAGGGAACTTCAACAATGGATGAGGTTGAAGGCCTTTCTTCCTCTATGGGCGAAAAGAGTACCGGTTCAAAATCTTCTACACCTAGAGCTATGACATGGTCCTCAGAACTATAAAAGTGAGTACCGGTTCAAAATCTTCTACACCTAGAGCTATGACATGGTCCTCAGAACTATAAAAGTCATTCCCACCAGCAACGGTTACTGTGGACTCAACAGTGGCTAAGTTACCATCAATAGAAAGTAAGTTACTATCCGATACAGTTACTGCGGACTCTAAATTAATAACTAAATTGACATCAGGTATAGCTGATGGGTGGATTTGAAGACAAAGAAGGAAATTAAAAACAGGTGACTAAATCACTTTGAAATTATCATGCCTATGCCTATGAGATTTAAAAACTTTAGCTTTAGCTGTTAATTTTATCGCCCTATTAGCGTTTAGGTTTTTAAAGCCCCTTTTCACTTGGCCAACCAGAAAAACCCTTCCACAATTTGTTCAGAGTTGGTCACGTAACCCTGGTTGCGACCACAGCAGCCTTAAAGCTCTGGAGTTGAGAAGCCGTGGCTTCACAGAGGCACAAAATTATGTTTCTATCTGCTGCGATGAAATATCCTTAAAAGTGTTTGTCCAATATGAGAGAAATAGAGATTCAATTATAGGACTGGAGGACTATGGCGATGAAAATCGTACCTCTAGAGCAGCTTCAAGCGTTCTCGCAATTCTCGTCCAAGGCATTGGTGGGGAGGCATGGACACATCCCTTAGCGTGTTTTTTCGTACACAAAACTTGCTCAGGAATTGTTTTAAAACAATATGTTTTTCAAATAGTTAGCAAGCTTCAGAGCATTGGACTCCATCGCTGCCAAATGGTAACCGACCAAGGGTCTTCTTTCGTTGGATTCGCTAGCATTGTAGGAGTATCTCGGGAAATAATATATTTCTTCGACCCTTCGCAACTTATAAAAAGTACCCGAAACTGTTTGGAAAACAAGAAAAATGTAGTAAGTTTTCAACACCGCCGTGTAGATTGAATGGATATTGTGCATGTTCATGAACAAGGGTCTCAATATGAAGTTAAGTGAAGCCGAAAGGCGTGAATGTGAGGAGCTTGGGATGCTGGCTGACTGGAATGATGCCCGAAAATTCTATGAAAAGATCCGGCGGATGACGGAAGGTTTAAAGACCGGGGCAAGTTCCTGTAAGGACAATAACGGCGACCTAATAACCGACGTACAGAATGTACTTAAATTATGGAGGGAGCACTTCTTCTCACTGCTAAATTGCGAGGGAGACGTCGAACCCGATACCCCAATCCCTGACGATGGAAAAGTCGTCCCACCACCTGACTATGATGAAGTGAGGATAGCTATATCCCGGCTCAAAAACAACAAATCGCCTGGGAAAGACGGACTACCCGCCGAGCAGTTGAAACACGGAGGCGAAGAGCTGGTAAAAAGCATGCATCAGGTCTTATGCAGAATATGGTCAGATGAGTGCATGCCTCCAGATTGGAATTTAAGTGTGCTCTGCCCACTACACAAGAAAGGCGTTCCCGCTAACCCCACCAAATACCGCGGAATCAGTCTTCTTAATATCGCATATAAGGTTCTTTCTAGCGTATTGTGTGAAAGACTGAAGCCCATCGTAAACAAACTGATTGGACCTTATCAGTGTGGCTTTAGAACTGGTTAGTGTACCATCGACCAGATTTTCACCATATACCATACGCGGACTCTAAATTGATAACTAAATTGACATCAGGTATAGCTGATGGGTGGATTTGGAGACAAGGAAGGAAATTAAAAACAGGTGACTAACTCACTTTGAAATTTTCATGCCTATCATAGGCATAGGCATGATAATTTCAAAGTGAGTTAGTCACCTGTTTTTAATTTCCTTCTTTGTCTCACCTCTTTCCATCTTCCCATCTCTTTCTACCATTCGGAAAAAGATAGGAGACCGCCATTTCGATGTGTGCGGGATGTTAAACAACGCCATGGTTTTTCTGTTATTCGGTATGACTCGGTGCTGGCGAGATTTTAATATGTGCAGGATGTAAACACACATTTATTATTAACCACAATGTCAATCAGGTGTTAAACTCATTTTGGAATTTTGACGTCTATGCAGAAGAGTTTACACTTGTACTGATACACGATGATTTGAGTACATGCTTGAAAAATTTGGTAATTTTGGTATTTATTTTGGGACGAATGACGTCAAAATACTGGCAGCCATTGTATACCTTATAGTAGGGATAAAGAATACTGGCAGCCCTGCTGTTATTTCGATAAAGTCGATAGAATTGGCGGACTTGAATCGAGTAAAGTGCTTATTACTTGATCAAAAATAAAATTAACACTAACATGGATGCATGTGGTAATTTAACTTTTTAATTTTATAGACCGAGGTACATATATTATGTTTCACTTATTTTATAGATAACGTAACGCAAAATGGCGCTCAAAGATCTGGGTTGGCTGAGGTAAGTTAATGCAATATTTAACATATTTCCACTAATAGATATTTCGTTTCAAGGGTATCGGCCCGGTTCTCATCAAACAAATTCTTTTATCCCAAGAGGGAAATATACAAATGTTTGGTTTGACTTTTGGGATGATCACATGTGTAGCTGTTGTACGATCCATTGAGATATCGTCCACTAAAATAACCTATGCTTTAGAGGATCACTCTGGACAAATTGAGGCACATTATTGGTTAGAGGAAGGAGATTCCCTTAAAGCGCCCGACGTGATGTTGAACAACTACGTTAAGCTTTATGGGAGTGTAAGGGCTCAAGGGTCTCAGAAAATGTTAATGATTTTTAAGATGTTCGCAATAATGAATGCTAACGACTTATGTACGCATATGTTAGAAGTTCTCAATGCCCGATATAAGTCTGAGGAATTAGCCACAAAAAGTTCAAGTAAAGTAGTCAGTACACAGGCGGAACACGCTATTGAATGTGGAAGTAGCTACCTGGGCTTAGAAGGGAAACAGTTGGCTGTTCTCCAAGCAGTAAGGAATAATATTACTACTGAGGGCATAAACCGCAAGGAATTGCAGCTAAAATTTAGTCATATTAGTGGAAACGAGATAAAGTAAGTTATGTTCTTAAAATCTAAAATAACTAAAATTTAGTCTGGTATTAGTTTCCTTTAGGGGTCAACTGCTAATAAATTAGCTAAAATTATGTGATATAGCTCAAAAGACGGGGTTCGGCCTCAGGATCACGAATCCGGAAGCGCTTTTTTAATATTTTGCTTCTCTGCAGAGATATTTGCAATCAAAGTTTCAAGTTTTCATGTGGTTGTAATTTTATTAGACTGTCCCTAAAACGTGCAAAGAAAGTCGCGCCGTCGCGGTAGCCACGGTTATCTCACACGTCCGGACTTGGGATGGCGTAGCCCAGGGTTATTTTTTATAAGCGCGGCCGAAGGCCGCCAACTTAGAAAGGTGTTTCGCACATAAATACCATGGATTCCGCCCCAATTTTGGTATCGGACCCGGGTCATTTTTCGGTTTTTTGACCATAACTTTTCACTAAAACAAAAAAATTAAAAAAGCGCTTCCGGATTCGTGATCCTATCTCCCATAATTTTAGCTAATTTATTAGCAGTTGACCCCTAAAGGAACTTACCTTTAGTCCATACTAGCTGACCCGGCAGAAGTTGTCCTGCCAAAAAATACCAATCCCTATCCCTATTTGCAACCCTTGGTTTTGATAGTTGTTGTTGATAGTTGAGCCCTTTGAAGTTATAAGTGCCACTTCTGTTGTTGTGAGGGAATCGTGACGCGTTAGACAGGGTCACTTCGAAATGTATTGCTCTTGGCCGAGTCATTATAAAAAAAACAACCCGGGTCGTTTCGGTACGAAGGGTATTGTACAGGTACAAATACCGTTCTCGCAGAACCGGCAATACGTGAAACGTCTCGCAGAACCGGCAATACGTGAAACGCACATTTTGGTCAATATCTCAGGAACCACTTGACTGGTTTTGTGCAAACTTCACACAAACCATCTACTAAATAGTCCGAACAAATCCTGAAACTTTGATTTTCTTGTGTTCGTAATTTACAACGAAAAATATAGATTTATTTACAATTCTATAAAAAATAAGGGGAACGAGTAAGCACGTCATTACCAATGTGCATATTAGTCTTTTACGACTGGTATGTTTACCTCGGGCATAATCTAAACCCCGAACCCTTGTCGAAGCTTGTTCGCAAGCAAATGAAAATAGTGCATTTTTTGGGGTGTAAAAGTAGGTCGCCTCCCAGTTGGTGCACCCTGGGTAACGCTAAATGACCTACATAGCCTGCACGGCTAGTTTAGTTTCTTGTATTGCCGGATCTACGAGAACGGTACCAGTACTTGTGCTGTACCCATCGTGCCGAAACGACCCGGGCCGTTTTCTTATATCGACCCGGCCAAGAGCAATACACTCGAGGTGACCCTGTCTGACATTTAGGCAGGGCTACACCTCGTTACAACAACAACAACAACAACAGTGCATTTTTTGGGTTGTAAGAGTAGGTCGCCTGTCCGTTGCACAGTGATTCGACTGGTACAAGCAAGTTGGCCAAAAACGACTATTTTATTTCAAGATTTTTTTGATGCAACACTAAAGAGACTACCTTAAATAAGAGATATTGCAACATTTTTACTGTTTTCACTTCTTATCTCTGGAGTAATTGGACTAAGAACACAGGAAATCCTGCTGATTTTTTTTTTCGATAATTATTGTTGAACATTACGCTTCATAGCTAATTTAAGTAAACATTTTTACACAATTTTTTTGATGGACTGTAAGCTTGGAGGTTTTCTGAGTTTTTTACTAATAGGGTTTTAGGGGCTATACTATTTTTAATATATTTAAAATGCTGCTACTAAGAAGATTCTTATTTTTTTATATTTTTAACTTCAGTAGAGAAAAAATCGGAGTACCCCGGGGGTCCCCAGGCCAAATCTTATAAATGTTATAGTCTGAAGTATCTTCTAATAAACAAAGCAAAAAACCATTGCGAGTTTTTTGCATATCTGTTTTTTCTTTAATTTTTTTCCTTTCTGATATTTAAAATTTATGTATAAAACATTCAAAACAATCAAATTAGATAAAAAAAAACAGAAGTCAGAGTGCAACAATTTGCATATACTGAGATACTGGGAACATCATTACAAATAAAACCAGAAAAGTCCCCAGCCTAAAAAAGGAAAAAATCAGGGTCAAAGGTTAAACAAATTGGATTTTTCGCAAATACTTCGCTTCGTAGATTTTTACGTCCTTAACAAAGTTTTAGAGAGTGAAACTCTCCATATCTGGAACTTGGTAAATCCCCGTAACAGCAAAAGAGTGATTTCGGTTACTTACTTTTGACATTTGAAAATTGCACCACATGCAGGGCATGTGTTTGAGATTGTATCATTCAGTCTGTATAAGTAGGAGTTTAACCTTACACTATATCCAGACTTAAGCTGTGCCAATGTGACTCATGTCTCCCTTGGTAAGGTGCGTTCTTCTTCAGCAATATCCGGTGGAGGACTGTTCAGAACGGGATTCACAGGTAGAGATCCGACAAAAGTGTCTACCGACTCGGTGTGGATGTCGGTTAGAGCCCGCTTATGATTCTGCAAATTAAACGGCAAGGTAATATGATGCCGGATCTCATCATAATGCTTACGGAGATGTTTCCTTATGTCTCTCGGGGGCGGATCTATGTCAAAAGATGACGGTTTGGATGTGCAGGCTTGTGGCAGTTCAGAAGGAATTGCCTGCTCAGCATTTCCGCATGCTCTTTTACATTGAGCAGTTTTGCCTCCTGATGGAGGTGAGACTCGGAAGACATGAGGAGACATCCCGTAGCAGTTCTGATGGCAGTATTTTGGCAGACTTGTAACTTCGTCCAGTTGGTGTTATGTACATTAGGTTAGGTTAGGTTCAAGTGGCTGCCGCAGAGGCACACTTAGGCCAGTTTTGAAAGGCCCGTTGTGATACCACCAACACAAGGAGTTGTTGGGATTTTCCACATAGCAGAATCCCGGGACTGACACTCCTAAACCGACACCGTTACTCCTCCTCGAACCACTTAGATGACTTTATGAAGCCCATCAAGTCCTTTATGTCCATTTCCGCGATCTGGCTTAGGCTATCCAGGAACGGAACCCCAAAAAGCGCGTTCTCGCGCCGCTTAAAGCCGGACAGTTGCAGATGAGGTGCTCCACTGTTTCCTCCTCCTCATCATCTTGGCAACTCCTGCAGCATCGTCGGTAGGGCACACCTAGCCTTTCTGCATGCCTACCAATGAGGCAGTGACCGGTTAATACCCCTAACAATATGCAGATTTCCCTCCTAGTTAGGGCATAAATGCGTCTAGTCTTTTTAAGATCCCATTTTGGCCAGGTTTGTTTCGATATGCGACACCCTGGGGATTGCAGCCATCTTTCGTTGGCTTGACGGAGTGTGTGCTCCTTCAGCATTAGTTTGCATGTGGCAAACGGCATACCTAAGCGCTCTTTATCCTGAAGAACCTGCTTGGTCGTGCCCTGCCTGGCAAGCTCGTCTGCCTTACAGTTTCCCTCAATGTCCCTATGTCCCGGGACCCATATGAGGTTTACGCGGTTCTGTTGGGCCATCTCGTGAAGAGATCGACGACAGCTGAGCGTCAGTTCAGAGTTGAACATGTATGAGCCAAGGGATTTGATTGCCGCTTGGCTATCGCTGAAAATAGCGATATCTTCTCCGATAACACGTTTGCTTAACCAGGCCGCGGCGTCCAGGATTGCCGAGACTTCCGCCTGGAAGACGCTACAATGATCAGGTAGTCTGAAGGAGAGCTCAAGGTCCAAATCCCTTGAATAAACTCCTCCTCCAACTCTGCCGTCCAACTTCGAGCCGTCGGTGTATATGGAAGTGCCACCATTTGTTTCGGGACACCAATCCGTCCTCTCCCAGTCTTCTCTGCTGGGAATGTTTATTTTGAAACAGCTATCCCCGACTGTAGTAGTCGCACAACGATCTGTGCTTAGAGGGAGAAAGCTGTAAGATTCCAGAAAACTGGAGTATCCAATAGTACCCGCAGCCCAACTGGAGGTTCCTCTTAGGCGCAGAGCTGATGCCGCCGCTGACCGAAACCCTTCCAGATCAAGTGGCAAAATGCCCAGAATGGCCTGGAGGGCTTCGTTGGGCGTTGTCCTTAGCGCACCGCTTATACAGATCATATTGGATCTATGGACTTTCCGCAACAGATTCAGGTATGTTGCCTTGCTCAGCGCAGGCCACCATACGACGACTCCATAAAGCATGATTGGGCGAATGATGGCCGTGTAGATCCAACTGCATACTGTAGGGCTGAGCCCCCATTTTTTGCCAATGGCTCTTTTGCATGTGTAAAGAGCGATGCAAGCTTTCTTCTGGCGCTGAAGAACATTCCCCTTCCAATTCAATTTCCTGTCCAGAACTATGCCTAGAAACTTGGCCTTATCCGACAAGCCCAGGCGCGTGCCATCTAGTTCTGGTAGGCTTAGTGGCGGTATTTTGTACCGGTTGGTGAAGAGGACAAGTTCCACCTTCCCTGGGTTGATACTAAGTCCGCAGCGAGAGGACCACGTCGAAACTTCTCGCAGTGCTACTTGCATCAGGTCACACAGAGTTTGTGGGAACTTGCCTCTGAATGCAATAGCTAAATCGTCTGCGTATGCCACTATCTTCCCGCCCCTCCCCAGCTTGTGTCACGTAGCAACGAGTTGACTGTGAGGTTCCATAAAAGCGGGGAAAGAACACCACCCTGGGGTGTTCCCCTTGTGACATAACGTGATAACTCAACCGTACCAAGTGAAAAAGCTATTTTCCTTCCCCTTAAAAGTTGGTCAATTAAATCAGTTAGAGGTCTATCTACGCCCAGATTAGTTAGAGCGGAGTTGATAGCCTCCGGGCTTATATTGTTGAAAGCCCCCTCAATGTCTAGGAAGGCCACGAGACAGTAGTCCTTTTCACACAGCGATTTCTCAATGACCGATACTAGGCTGTGCAGAGCGGTTTCTGTTGATTTACCCTTGGTGTATGCATGCTGATAGCTAGAAATAAGGTTGCTATCAATAGTCGTTGAGAGGTAGTCGCTTAGTATCCTCTCAAAGGTTTTGAGTACAAAGGACGAGAGACTGATCGGTCTGTAGTCTTTTGGCTCGTAGTGGGATGCCTTCCCAGCCTTAGGGATAAACACTACCGTGGCGCTTCTCCAGGAGCCCGGAATGTGGTTGAGAGCCAGGCAGGCTGTGAAGAGAAATACCAGCCATTTAGCTGATGTCTCCAACGTGTTTATAAGTTGCGCGGGGATAATCCCGTCCGGCCCGGCAGCCTTATACGGTTCAAAGCTCTTAACTGCCCACCTTACTCTTTCCTCAGTGACGGGTATATTTACTGCAGGTGCTAGTGGTGCATCATGCAGATTCCCCGGAAAATGTGTATTCAAGAGCAGCTCAAGGGTTTCCTCTTCCGCGCTGGTCCAGGATCCGTCAGGTTTTCGCAGATAGCTGATGGTTGTTTGACTTTTCGAGAGGACTCGTCTAAGTCTCGCTGTGTCGTCGACCTTTTCGACGCCAGTGCAGAAATTTCTCCACGAGGTTCTCTTCGCCTGTCTCAGAGCTTTTTTGTAGGCCCTTAGTTTAGCTTTATATTCGTGCCAATGAGGCTCACAGCCGAAGCTCTTGGCCTTGTTAAATTGTTTCCGGCATGATATTCGGAGCGAGTCCAAATCGTAGGACCACCAATGTGGCCTGTGTTTACCGCGTGGTTTTGGCACTGGACAAGCCTGTCCTAGAGCATTTGAGAGCGCCAATGTAAATGTAGTAACAAGATCCTCCAGCTCCTCTACTGATGAGGGGGCTTGTGAGGGCAGTACTGGCAGGTCTCTGTCTAATATTTCATTGTGTAACTGCCAATCAGTGTTACGTGGATTGCGCTTCATGATTGGTTGTTCTACAATAAAATCTAAAACCATTTCTATGTAACGGTGGTCGGAGAAAGAATGTTCTTCCAGAACCCGCCATTTTCTGACCCACTCATAAGCGCCTTCACTACAGATAGTGAGGTCTATGACCTCCCTGCGTGTAAAAGTAGGTCGCCTCCCAGTTGGTGCACCCTGGGTAACGCTAAATGACCTACATGGCCTACACGGCTAGTTTCTTGTATTGCCGGTTCTACGAGAACGGTACCAGTACTTGTGCTGTACCCATCGTGCCGAAACGACCCGGGTCGTTTTCTTATATCGACCCGGCCAAGAGCAATACACTCGGGGTGACCCTGTCTGACATTTAGGCAGGGCTACACCTCGCTACAACAACAACAACCTCCCTGCGGGTCTTAGTGATAAAAGTAGGCTCATTACCCACGTTGCAAATCACCAGGTTGGTTGTTAAGAGGTACTCAAACAGAGACTCGCCCCTGGCATTGATGTCGGAGCTCCCCCATTGGACATGGTGAGCATTAGCGTCCGCTCCAATAATAAGATTACCCGTGCAGAAATTTGACACCAGGTCTTTCAACTCCGTTGGTGGTGGGGGTTCTTCGGCGTCGTAGGGCATATAGACCGAAGCCACCGTCAGGCGGGTGCTGTCGACCGTTAGACTGATAGCGGTAATATCCCCATTGGTGTAGTTAGGTAGGAGAAAGGAGTTCAACTCAGACTTGACCAGAATACACGTTCTGACTTTGCTCTCCTCGCTGGCTCGAATGAGCTTGAAGCCCTTAGTCCCCAATCCGCAGATTCTCGAGCTATTGACCCAGGGTTCTTGGATGAGGACCACATCCACGTCGCCTTTAGAAAGACGACTACTTAAAGCAGCCGAAGCTACTTTAGATTTGTGCAGATTAATCTGAAGCACCACCAACATGAGAGCGCACAGACTTCCCTGCCGTCCCCATATCGTCGAGGTTTGCCCCATCCCGGAGGTTGCCTATCAACGACGAGTTGTTCCGATTAACTGCCCGATATGGCGTTGCAGGTGTCTTGCTGTCTGTAGCGTTAGATGTTAATCGCTCAGCGTTGGCTGCTACCACCGTGACGTCGAGGGCTTCCTCGTCCTGTAGGCTGTCCTCCATCTCCGAGTTGTTCACAGCACTATCGCCAAGGGACGTGGCGGATAACATGCTTTCCGCATCGGAATCCTCCGCTTCCTCTTCTGGTAATTCGTTTTCCGGTTCCCCCGGAGCAGCCGAGAAGGCAGCGCGCTGAGCATCACCACGATATACGTGGATAACGATCTGGCCTACGCTGTAGTGTACTAGGCCATTGCACCTTTTGAGGGGCTCGATTGACTCTTTATTCATGGTGAACACCACCTGTCTGTCGGGCCCTACCGCATCCCCGACCAGATTGATACTCCAGTCATGCGTTGGCAGGGACGGATTCATTAGCCGTAGCATCCCGAGAATTCTCCCGGGTTCGTCAGGGATGGCCGGAATCCACGCCCTTGCCCTTGGACGAGCTGGAATGTCCTTCCAGTCGACGACCTCTATCTTTGCGCCCTTGTAGACTTCACCCAGCTTAGCAGCTGCTGCCTTGTACAGTGCTACGGTTTTTGCATCCTCGCATGCGAGTAATTTAATCTGACCCTGGTGCCAACCCGCATCCGTTACTCGCGCCGATCTACCCGGAAACTCTGGAGCAACATTAAGAAGAATGTTGCCGAGTTCATTTCGCACGTAACGCCACCGGTCCTTAGGGATGGCCAGACGGTCATTGCCTCGGTCAAGGACGCCTATAAGGATCCTGTCCTTGGTTACCTCAGCAAAGCTTAGTTTGCCCGCTCCAGGGGTATTCTGATGCCGCTTGGGAGGGGGATTTAACTCCAGGTCCGATCTCTGGCGCTTGAAAGGGTTAACTTTTAACCTCTTTGGCATGTACGAATTTTGGAAATCCGGTATCACAGCTTTCGCTAGCTCTACCGATTTACTGGAATTCGGCGACAGCGATTCCTGCGGTACCCCTTCATACCTCTTCAGGATATTTGCAGCCAATCTTTTCTCGTGGTATGTGAAGCGGCGGGGAGATGTCTCCTGGGAGTGCGGACCCGTAGTTGCCATCGCGGTCGCTCTCCTTGCCGAAATCTCAGTTGCGATTCCTGCGGTACCCCTTCATACCTCTTCAGGATATTTGCAGCCAATCTTTTCTCGTGGTATGTGAAGCGGCGGGGAGATGTCTCCTGGGAGTGCGGACCCGTAGTTGCCATCGCGGTCGCTCTCCTTGCCGAAATCTCAGTTGCAGCTTCCTTCTCCTTCGAAACTCCGGGCCAGGTCGTGAGACCGCTGCCACAGACGTAAAGATACTGGTTTTTATATCAGCGGTTGATGGGAGTTTAGCATCCGCCGTTGTCCGCTTAGTTGCGTTGGCAACCGCACTGGTGCTAGCTCCCATCAAGTCAATCTTAGTCGATAGAGGGTTGGTTGACCGACTCGTAGTTGCCATCGCTGTCGATCCCCCCCTTGATTGTGGAACGGAGATTGTCCTCCGGCGTTGTTGTTGCTTTCTCGCCTGTTCCTCCATAGCTCTCCTTTGCTGAGGAGTGAAATTTGGCGTTGTTTGTTTTTTAGTTTTATCGTTTTTATTTGGGTTATTTGAGTTCATCTTGTTCGTACGACCCGTCGCCGGACAAGGCCAGCTTAGGGTCAAGGGAAGAGTAGGGGAAAATGTGTCGTCCGCCGCGGCAGAGCCCCGTACCGCGGTAAGGCCATGCTTACTCTCTGAGGCGACCCGGTATCAGAGAGGCTCCGTTCAAATACAGCCACGATTTGCCTCCCGGCTGCAAACGTCCAATGGGCACGGTTTCGCATAACACCCTGGATTGGGAGGGGGAAGATCTTTGTCGTCGCGCCAGAGAGGCTAGGCTGCTCTCGTGATGAAGTGCCGTACGGAGCTATGATCACAAGGGCAGCGTAGCCCTGTGGCTATCGACTTAAGCCCTCGTACCGCGGCAAGGTATCCTCCCTTCACGAGGGGTTATGTACATTAGGCGACCATATGGGTGCAGCATAGTCAAAGACTGGTCGGCCAATGGCCTTATATGTAGTCAGCAACGTTTCTTTGTCTTTCCCCCAAGTACTTTTCCGGCAAGTGACTTGAGGATTTTGTTGCGACCACGTACCTTTGAGACCATTGCAGACACATGACCAGCAGATGAGAAAGTATTATCCAGTGTCACCCCTAATAACTTTGGGTTGTTGTTGTTGTTGTAGCGAGGTGTAGCCCTGCCTAAATGTCAGACAGGGTCACCCCGAGTGTATTGCTCTTGGCCGGACCATAATTTTCCAACACCGGTAGAGAGGTTACAAGACCTCAGATGCTCCTCCCATTTGGCGTTTCTACGTACTGCCGGTTCTGCGAGAAAGGTACATGTGCTTGCGCAGTACCCTTCGTACCGAAACGACCCAGGTTGTATTTTTTTTATATTACAGCCTGGCCAAGAGCAGTACACCCGAAGTGACCCTGTCTAACGTGTCACGATTCCTCCCCCTAAATTTGTCATCCTTGGAGCAGTCCCTTGCAGCAGGGCTGCTCCTTATTCTCTTGTTCCGGTCTGGCATTGAGCTAAACCCTGGTCCAACAGAATGGTTCTGCTGTGTGTGCCGGAAGAAAATTTATACCAGACGTTCGCATTCAGTGCAATGCACATCTTGTAAAGGTTGGCTTCACAAGTCTAGTTGCTCCGGACTAGATCCAAAAACACACCGGCCTCTTAGTTTCTTTAAAACCTTCGTGGCGCCTTGCTGTTCACGTCCTAGAACGTCTCGTGGCTCGCGACGCTCCGGCGTAGCACTATCGCCGCGCCCTCGCAATACATATATTGCTCAGCAAGCATTGTGTGTTCCCAGTTGTAGCTCGCGCCCTAGTGCGCCAACACCTTATACAGCAGCTCACAGCTACTTCCTACGTAGCACATCTACAGATGTAGTGAGCACTGCTGAGCTACAACCCCTGCCCCAAAATATTCCCCTCCCCTCTTCTTCTTCCGGTACCGGCACAAATGTGAATCAAGGCCATCAGCTCCTGGTCCCTCACACTATGTGCACTGTTTGTCGGCACAGAATATATGCGTCCAGAGTGCCATCGGTCAAGTGCAATACCTGCCTTGGCCAATGTCACCTGCGCATATGCTCAGGGCTCGCAAACAGAAATTTATGGACTGATGCGTATATTGCGCCGTGTTGTCGAGCTGTGCAGCCCACACTGCCGACAAATTCTACCTCGTCTCCCAACGAGCGGAATTTGTCGCCTTCAGGACTGCGACGACGATCACGGACTAGCATATTACCTCCACGGCGAACGCATCAGTCCCTGACTCCCAGAGTGACCATTGCCTCTACCCCGCATTTCAAAATAATGCAATTAAACTGCAACGGTATAACTGGCAAGATTGTGGAGATCACCAAGTTTATGCAGCAAAACTCCATCAAAATTGCTGCAATCCAGGAGACTAAACTTGGCACCCACTCGGATCTCAGAGCGAGTGGTGGCTACCACATTCTCCGGCATGATCGTACGGACGGTGGGGGTGGTCTTGCGTTCATCATCCACCAAACCGTGCGGTATAGGGAATTTGCATTCAACACCGACCAAGAGGACATACCCCTAGAGCGACAGGGTATTGTCGTTTCAGCTGGAGGTGTTGATCTCGAGCTGATAAACATCTACATACCTCCCGTCACCTGTTGTTCCAGAAGTTATCGCCCTGATTTAAGCGATTTCCTACGGGGCGATAACCGTGTCATTATGGGCGATTTTAATGCACACCACGACATGTGGCATTCACGCCATTCTGCTGACGGCAGAGGACGGGAAATAGCCGAGCAAATTGACGCTTCCACATTCTGCGCGGTGAACACGGACGCCCCCACGAGGATGGCAGTAAATTGCAGTAGCTCCCCGGACATAATAATTGTTAGTCCGGGTCTAATAAACTTTGGCATCAGATCACCTGCCAATCGTCCTGTCCGTTGATCGTGCCCCGGGTTTTATCACCTCTGAGAAGAGATCCTACGTAAACTTCAGGAGGGCTGACTGGGTTGGCTTTACTGAGTTTACTGAGAGCTCCTTTGGTGCTCTTCCCATACCGACTGACGTACGCCAAGGTGAAAAGGAAATACGTAAGGTCATAAATAGAGCTGCAGCCCTTTTCATACCAGCTGGGAGAATACAAAATATACGGCCAAACTTCCCAACTGAAGCTGCAGCCCTGGCCAATGAACGTGACCTTATACGTAGCATCGATCCCGCAGACCCACAGATCAGTGGTCTCAACGCGGAAACACTCTAATGCACTAGTCCATTGTAACTTTAAGGGGCTCGAGTGCCTCCTTATTCATGGTGAAAACCACTTGTCTATCAGGCCCTACCGCATCGCGACCAGAGTGACACTTCAGTCCAGCGTCGGGAGGGACGGATTCAATATCCACAGCATCGTGAAAATTCTCTCTGGCTCTGCAGGGATGGCAGGAATCCAAGCCCTTGCCCTTGGCCAAGCCGGAATGTCATTCCAGTCGACGACCTCGATTTTTGCACCTTTGTAGACTTCACCCAGTCTTGCAGCTGCTGCCTTGAACAGTGCAACAGTTCATGCGTCGTCACACGCGACTATTTTAATCTGTCCCTGGTGCCAACCCGCATCCGTGACCGCCGCTGTACCACCCGAAGTCTTCAAATTAACGTCAATAAGAGCGTTAGCGAGTTCGTTCCGGACGTGTCGCCACTAGTCTTTGGGGATGGCCACACGGTCGTTGCCTCGGCCAAGAATGCCTATAAGGATCCTGTCCTTAGTTACTTCGGCAAAGCTTGGTTTGCCCGCTCCGGGGTGAGGTTTTAACTCCACGTCCGATCTCTTGCGTTTGAAAGGGGTTCCGTTTACCCTCTTTGGCACATAAGTGGTTTGGAAATCCGGTATCAGAGATTGCACCAATTCCACCGACTTCCTGGAACTCGGCGACAGCGTTTCCTGTGAGACTCCCTCATATTTCTTCAGGGTCCTTGCGGCCAATCATTTTTCCAAGTACGCAGAGCGGAGGAGAGATGTCTCCTGGGAGTCCGGACCCGTAGTTGCCATCGCGGTCGCTCCCTTTGCTGAAAACTCAGGTGCAGCTTTTTTCTCCTTTGGATCTCCGAGGCCAGCTCGTGAGACCGCTGCCACAGACGTTAAGATATTGGTTTTCGTACCGGCGATTGATGAAAGTTATTAAAAAAGGATCCAATTATAAACATTGTCGGGGTGGGTGTTTCCCACGTTGGGCTTTTCCTTATTAGGCTAGGATCCTGAAAATAAAGGAACAGTTTAGTGTATATTTTTCATCTTTTATTTGGACCGCTCTAAAGTGATGTAAACAAAGGAGTTGACGTGCAACTTGGTTGTTTTACACAACACCGAGTTGCAAGCCACCTCAAAAATGTGTACATCAGGTTAGCAGCGAAAACTCTACTTACCATTGTGTTTATTTCCACAGCAGGAAATGTATTATTTTTTTTTTTATATTATTTAACTTTATTTTCACCTTTTTTACGTTTGTTTACCATTTTGTGCATTACTATAAAATATAAAAGAACTGTCAAAACAAAGACAGTTCACAATAGAAAAAAGGAGCTTTTTGGTAAAGCGTTGCCAGACACAAGTTCGGGAGGCGGCACAAAGGAGAAAAGGTGAAATGGCAAAGTGACTGACCAAAACGGGAAAAGGAAAAAGAAAAAGGAGTAACGTTATTGGAAGAAGGGAAGTGGATGAAAGAGAATAAAAGGGGAAGGATAGGACTTTGCGGTTGATAATATATCAAACCGTACCGATAAGGCACATCAATGCCTCCGCGCTGTGTGTATAATAAAGTATATATTTTACTGTGTTTTTAAATAAAAGTAAAGAGTGCTTTTTTAACAAAAATAAAAGTAATCAAGTGGCAAGCGGCCAAAATATAAGGATTTACGAGTTAATAGGTGAGAATAAAATCAAGTTATAGTAAGATGAATAAATGCACATATATAATTACGGATGTACTTACGTACATACGTACGAGTAATATACAGTATGTGGAAAAAATAAGTTTCCAAAGCGCACTTACATTTTTCAACATTGAAACCTTTTAAAGTTATACAGTTTTTCAAAATAGTTAATTTTCATTTTCAAGTTTATGTATAGAGCTTACAACAAATAAAGTACGGTTAAACGAAAGCGATTCTTAAAGAAGTAATTTTTACAAAACCTAAAAATATCGACCATTTAAAGTAGAAAAAATAAATTTCCAAAATACTTAGTAGCCGCAATGACCTTCATTTTGAAGAGACATCTTTGCTATACGATCTGGCATTGTGTTAATGAGCTTCCTGCAATCTGCTGCACTAATTTGCTGCCACTTCTCTTCAATACAATCTTTGAGTTGCCTCAAATTTTGTGGTGCTGCCTCAGCAATCATCATTTTTGAGAATTGCCCATGCGTTCTCTATTGGTGAGAGGTCCGGACTCTGCGGTGGCCACTTCAGGACTGTAACATTTTTCTCGGAGAGGTATTGCACTACTTTTTTCGCCGTATGAATAGGCGCGTTGTCATGCTGGAAGATGAAGTTTGATCCTACAAGTCTGTTTCCTTCAGGAATTGCAGTCTCGTCCAATATCTTTAGGTACACATTTGCATTGACCTTTCCCTCCAAAACGATGATTTGGCCTGTACCCTGAGCAGAAAGACAACTCCATATCATAAGACCCTTTTCTACAGCTTTTACAGTAGGAATAGTGCGTCTCCTGCTTTGCGCCAAACTCTGATCATACCGTGCGAATATCGTAATCGACTCATAACAGAATAGGACATTGTGCCAATATTTTGGCGGTTTTAGCACGTGTTCTTCATAAAACTGCATAATTTTCACTCTATTAAGTTTACTTACATACGGATAGTGTATACAGATGGGGCATCTCTTCCTTCGTTTATCAGCTGAGAACGAATTTTTGGCACTGACTGTAGCGGATTAGCATTTGATATTTCTACTATTCGTCTATCCATTCTTTCAGAAGTACTTTTCGGACGACCTGACCTTTTTTTTTTTTGCTGAAACTCGCTTTTCAGATTTGAAAGCCACAATTGCCTTTCGCACCGCCGTATGCGATTTTCCAAATTTCTTACCGATGTAACGCAAATTGTGGCCATCTTTGTAGAGGTTTATGATTGCTTTGCGTTCTTCAGTGGTAAGATGTTTAAATTTTCCCATTTTTCTAAAAGTTTCACAGTTTAAAATAAAAAAATTTGTACTACAGTACGATATAATAAAAAATTTTAATAAACGAAAACTTACCACAAAACGGTTTATTATGCTTATACAAATATTTATTAGAGCTAGGAATAATTTTGCAAAATTTGTAGCTGTTAAAGGCTTATTGCCCCCATGTGTTTACTTTGGAAACATATTTTTTTAACGTGGGTACCGTACAGGCACAATAAATTAAAGGTACCGTTATCACTACATAAGAGAAATATGCATGCCCGTGCTCTTTTTTGCGAGTACTCTTCATAATAAGAGTTACTCAAATATACTCTTAATGTATTGGCTGTCACACATAAAAATAGAAAAAAATGCCAATGGAACTTAATTTTTCCACATACTGTATGCATATATAGACATCCAAGTATTTAACAAATGTTTAAAGGATGATTTTTTTTGTTTAGTAAAGGAAGTGGCGGTAATTTTACCCGGTTAGCAGATTTAAATACACACCTTAATATAGTGCGAGTGTAAGTATAGTTTTTTTAGAGGTTAACCTCGAAATTAGGGACAAATTTTAATACAGTGTTTTTTTAGTGTGCCTCAATAATCACAGCGCGGGCGGCTTATTGGCACAACTCGCTATATAAATACAAAATCTCCGAGTGAGATCAACAGCAAAGACATTAACTGCAAAACTACAATTTCGAGTCAAGAACGACGGCATAAATTCAGGTGGAATATTTTTTGTCGCAAGTTATGGTTCCTAAAAATTTTCTAAAATTCCGAGCGGAATTATCGTGATATACACTCTAATGCACATGAGGAAGTCGCAATATCTGGTGATGTGTTCAATTTTAATAGTGTTTATTTTATATTATATTTTAGCACTAAATTTTTCTATTTAGTTAATTTTTTTGTCATACATTCGTTTATTTTAGCCAAGAGGCAAGATAGTGACCTTTTTTTTTAAATCAAATTACCTTCTTAACTTTTTATATATATTTTGTGAGAACGTATTAAAATCGAACTTCAGTTAGTCCCCTATTTTGTGCAAAAGCTTTTTGCTTGTAGGCTTATGTCTGTGGGTTCCTAACTTGGATTTTATAGTTAGCTCGATTATAGCCCCATACGTTCATAAATGAGAGTGTACGCTACACACTGCATTTATTAATAGAAATTTCAATTAGATCTTAAAATTTCATTTTTTTGGCAAGATTAGTTTTAGTGTTTGTTACCGATGTTAGTGTATAAGTGAATTAATTTGTACAATTACCGTGCAAAGCGGATCTGCCCCTAGAAAAAAATATCATTATTTAAAATTTTTTTTTCATTTATACAAAGGCATAGGGAAGAATTCTAATAGAGCTCTGTTAGGTAGGCACTCCCAAACCCCATACTTAAAATTTTATTTTCGTTTCACAATTTTTTAAATCATTTAGTTGTATTGATCAAATAATCAGTCGTGAGGCAGGGCGTTTTGTCATTGGACAAAAAGTGTTATGTATGTAAAAATCTTTAATAAATTTGTACCTTGATTTTGTTGTAAAAGTGGAAATGATGAGATAGAGAATTTCTTGGCGGGATGTGAAGATGGTATGATGACGAGGTAAGTCAGGAGTCTGGGGCGTAAAAAGGGAGATCGCTAGGCGGTTTAAAGATGCGAGCGGTCCAAGGTAGGGTGGGCTTCCTGTGGCCGAAGAGGTGTGTGAACAAAGAAGGTGAAGGAAGATAAATATAAATATGTGTACGTCCGGGTCTTGGTGGCGGGTTGAGAACCACTTATACTGAGCTAGCCAGGGAACCACCAGGAGCCAAATGTACGTGTACGTGACAACATTGCCATTTTATAAGCTTATTTCGTACATGTTTACTGGTACCCACAAAAAGGGCATGCTTTTTACAGTTAAATTTAAAATTAATTTAATTTTCCTAATAATTTAAAAAAATAAATGTTGAAAAGACAGATTTCCGGAAAAAAAACCTGAAATTTTGCGAACGGCGTTCCTTCCTTTTCTACTACAATTTTCCTAAAGGGGGATTTTTTTACCCCTTTTTGCATCCATCGTAAATGCAACTCTAATAAGGAATCTATGCCTTGGCAAATGTCAAAATCTGCTTAACCTTATATAATTTAACAATGGTTTTTCCATTAGAAAATTGCTGACTTCAATTTTGCATTCTCTTTTGTATTTTCTATTAGCGTTACATTTGTAAACTTATCTTGGAAGCAATTTCGAATCAAAGTAAGGGGTTACAAGGAGGACCCTGCGGTTTAGGGGTTTAGAATACGCCCGAGGTAGGTATGCCGGTCGTAAGAGGCGACTAAAATCCACGAAGTCGTTCCCAAGGCAGTCGGGCAGTACCGCAAGGGAGTAACGGAACGTAGCGGATTCATCCGACAAAGGACTGTCAACACCCGTACAGCCCCTGTCTGGGCAGGGCAAAGTATGTCTACAACAACAACAAGAAGGAATGAAAGAGATAGCCAGAACCTTTCTTCTTTCTTTCTTGGCTCATTTACCTGCAGACTTGAATTCAACAATTCATCATCATCATTATTTATTGGCGCTTAACCACCTAAGCGATTTTGGCCGTTGCCTATCAAAGCACGCCGGTCATTCCTTTTTAGCGATAACTGACGCCAATTGGAGACCCCAAGGGAGTTCAAGTCATCCTCCACCTGTTGTTTCTATCTCAGTCGAGGCCTCCGCCTTCCTCTGCTGCCGAATTCAGGTGACGATAGGAAAACCTTCTGTGCTGGAGCTTCTTCGTCCATTCGCATAACATGACCCAGCCAGCGGAGCCTTTGGGCTTTAATTCGCTGGGCTATGGTCAATTCTGCGTAAAGCTCGTACAGCTCATCGTTAAATTTCCTTCGATACTCGCCGTTGGCATCACGGGAAGGACCATAAATCTTCCGGAGAACTTTTCTCTCAAATACTCCAAGGGCCATCTCATCTTCTCTTGACATTGTCCATGAATCTGAGCCATACATCAGGACAGGTATGATGAGAGACTTATAGAGCGTGATCTTTGTTCTTCGAGAGAGGACTTTACTTCTCAATTGCCTACTCAGTCCAAAGTAGCACTTGTTGGCAAGAGTGATTCTCCGTTGGGATTTCTAGACTGATATTATTTTCGGTGTTAATACTGGTTCCAAAATAGACGAAGTCCCTCACAGTTTCAAATTTGTAACTATCAACAGTGACATGGCTGCCAAGGCGCAGGTAGGCCGATTCTTTCTTTGATGACATCAAATACATCGTCTTGTCCTCGTTGACCGCAAGACCCACTTTTTCGCTTCCTTATCCAGTCCAGAGAAGGCAGCGCTTACGGCGCTATCAATATCATCGGCATACGCCAGCAATTGCACGCTCTTGTAATAGATTGTACCGTAGCGGTTTAGCTCTGCTGCTCGAATTATCTTATCCAGCATCAGGTTGAAGAAGTCGCACGAAAGGGAGTCGCCCTGTCTGAAGCCTCGTTTGGTTTCAAATGGCTCAGAGAGATCCTTTCCGATTCTGACGGAGCTGTTGGTATTGCTCAACGTCATTTGGCAAAGCCGTATAAGCTTTGCAGGGAAGTCAAATTCAGACATGGCGGCATACAGGCAACTCCTTTTTGCGCTGTCAAAAGCGGCTTTGAAACGGACAAAGAGATGGTGTATGTCGATTCTTTTATCATGGGTCTTCTCCAGGATTTGGCGTATGGTGAAAATCTGGTCGATGGTAGACTAACCAGGTCCAAAGCCACACTGATAAGGTCCAATCAGTTTGTCTACGATGGGCTTCAGTCTTTCACACAATACGCTAGAAAGAACCTTATATGCGATATTAAGAAGACTGACTCCGCGGTAGTTGGAGCGGTTAGCGGGATCGCTTTTCTTGGGGATTGGCAGAGCACACTTAAATTCCAATCCGGAGGCATGCACTCATCTGACCATATTCTGCATAAGAGCTTATGCATGCTTTTTACAAGCTCTTCGCCTCCGTGTTTGAACAGCCCGGCGGGTAGTCCGTCTTTTCCAGGCGATTTGTTGTTCTTGAGCCGGGATATAGCTATCTTCACTTCATTATAGTCAGGTGGTGGGACGACTTTTCCATCGTCAGGGATTGGGGTATCGAGTTCGACGTCTCCCTCGCAGTTTAGCAGTGAGAAGAAGTGATCCCTCCACAGTTTAAATACACTCTGTACGTCGGTTACCAGGTCGCCATTATTGTCCTTACAGGAACTTGCCCCGGTCTTAAAACCTTCCGTTTTTTTAGCATCTTCTTAGTCGAAAAAATTACTTACAACAACATTTGGGCAATTCACACGAGTGTCGTATTCATTCGTCTATCGTTGTATGTTTTTTAAAATAGACAAATAGCATGAAATTCTTGAGGTTGTGAATTGCGTAATTATTTTGTGGTCTTTTCCTAACTCAATGGCTATTGATAAGAATGGTAAATTGCTTTAAAACTGGTATTTTGCTTTGGTACTAATCGGAAATTGATATATCGTTATCAAAACGGCTCCACAAACACCGCCTGTCACCTCCCACTTGTCAAGGTTGTCCACATCCCTGAATTGTAAAACTAAAATTAAATCGTAACTGATAATATGAGTTCATGATACTGTCTTGAAACCCCAACTTTCAAACCAAAACGCAATAACTTCAGTATCTTTCAAACCAAAAAGCAATAAATATAAATTTGCAACGTTCAAGTTCTAAAAGTTATCTAATTCGAGTGAAATTTGGCACATCTTATTTTTAGAGCAAAATCAATCATATTCCGCCCGGCGAACTCAATATTTGAGGACTGATAAAACAAAAGGGCTTATTCAGGTGACGATAGGAAAACCTTCTGTGCTGGAGCTTCTTCGTCCATTCGCATAACATGACCCAGCCAGCGGAGCCTTTGGGCTTTAATTCGCTGGGCTATGGTCAATTCTGCGTAAAGCTCGTACAGCTCATCGTTAAATTTCCTTCGATACTCGCCGTTGGCATCACGGGAAGGACCATAAATCTTCCGGAGAACTTTTCTCTCAAATACTCCAAGGGCCATCTCATCTTCTCTTGACATTGTCCATGAATCTGAGCCATACATCAGGACAGGTATGATGAGAGACTTATAGAGCGTGATCTTTGTTCTTCGAGAGAGGACTTTACTTCTCAATTGCCTACTCAGTCCAAAGTAGCACTTGTTGGCAAGAGTGATTCTCCGTTGGATTTCTAGACTGATATTATTTTCGGTGTTAATACTGGTTCCAAAATAGACGAAGTCCCTCACAGTTTCAAATTTGTAACTATCAACAGTGACATGGCTGCCAAGGCGCAGGTAGGCCGATTCTTTCTTTGATGACATCAAATACATCGTCTTGTCCTCGTTGACCGCAAGACCCACTTTTTCGCTTCCTTATCCAGTCCAGAGAAGGCAGCGCTTACGGCGCTATCAATATCATCGGCATACGCCAGCAATTGCACGCTCTTGTAATAGATTGTACCGTAGCGGTTTAGCTCTGCTGCTCGAATTATCTTATCCAGCATCAGGTTGAAGAAGTCGCACGAAAGGGAGTCGCCCTGTCTGAAGCCTCGTTTGGTTTCAAATGGCTCAGAGAGATCCTTCCCGATTCTGACGGAGCTGTTGGTATTGCTCAACGTCATTTGGCAAAGCCGTATAAGCTTTGCAGGGAAGTCAAATTCAGACATGGCGGCATACAGGCAACTCCTTTTTGCGCTGTCAAAAGCGGCTTTGAAACGGACAAAGAGATGGTGTATGTCGATTCTTTTATCATGGGTCTTCTCCAGGATTTGGCGTATGGTGAAAATCTGGTCGATGGTAGACTAACCAGGTCCAAAGCCACACTGATAAGGTCCAATCAGTTTGTCTACGATGGGCTTCAGTCTTTCACACAATACGCTAGAAAGAACCTTATATGCGATATTAAGAAGACTGACTCCGCGGTAGTTGGAGCGGTTAGCGGGATCGCTTTTCTTGGGGATTGGCAGAGCACACTTAAATTCCAATCCGGAGGCATGCACTCATCTGACCATATTCTGCATAAGAGCTTATGCATGCTTTTTACAAGCTCTTCGCCTCCGTGTTTGAACAGCTCGGCGGGTAGTCCGTCTTTTCCAGGCGATTTGTTGTTCTTGAGCCGGGATATAGCTATCTTCACTTCATTATAGTCAGCTGGTGGGACGACTTTTCCATCGTCAGGGATTGGGGTATCGAGTTCGACGTCTCCCTCGCAGTTTAGCAGTGAGAAGAAGTGATCCCTCCACAGTTTAAATACACTCTGTACGTCGGTTACCAGGTCGCCATTATTGTCCTTACAGGAACTTGCCCCGGTCTTAAAACCTTCCGTTTTTTAGCATCTTCTTAGTCGAAAAAATTACTTACAACAACATTTGGACAATTCACACGAGTGTCGTATTCATTCGTCTATCGTTGTATGTTTTTTTTATAATAGACAAATAGCATGAAATTCTTGAGGTTGTGAATTGCGTAATTATTTTGTGGTCTTTTCCTAACCCAATGGCTATTGATAAGAATGGTAAATTGCTTTAAAACTGGTATTTTGCTTTGGTACTAATCGGAAATTGATATATCGTTATCAAAACGGCTCCACAAACACCGCCTGTCACCTCCCACTTGTCAAGGTTGTCCACATCCCTGAATTGTAAAACTAAAATTAAATCGTAACTGATAATATGAGTTCATGATACTGTCTTGAAACCCCAACTTTCAAACCAAAACGCAATAACTTCAGTATCTTTCAAACCAAAAAGCAATAAATATAAATTTGCAACGTTCAAGTTCTAAAAGTTATCTAATTCGAGTGAAATTTGGCACATCTTATTTTTAGAGCAAAATCAATCATATTCCGCCCGGCGAACTCAATATTTGAGGACTGATAAAACAAAAGGGCTTATTCAGGTGACGATAGGAAAACCTTCTGTGCTGGAGCTTCTTCGTCCATTCGCATAACATGACCCCGCCAGCGGAGCCTTTGGGCTTTAATTCGCTGGGCTATGGTCAATTCTGCGTAAAGCTCGTACAGCTCATCGTTAAATTTCCTTCGATACTCGCCGTTGGCATCACGGGAAGGACCATAAATCTTCCGGAGAACTTTTCTCTCAAATACTCCAAGGGCCATCTCATCTTCTCTTGACATTGTCCATGAATCTGAGCCATACATCAGGACAGGTATGATGAGAGACTTATAGAGCGTGATCTTTGTTCTTCGAGAGAGGACTTTACTTCTCAATTGCCTACTCAGTCCAAAGTAGCACTTGTTGGCAAGAGTGATTCTCCGTTGGATTTCTAGACTGATATTATTTTCGGTGTTAATACTGGTTCCAAAATAGACGAAGTCCCTCACAGTTTCAAATTTGTAACTATCAACAGTGACATGGCTGCCAAGGCGCAGGTAGGCCGATTCTTTCTTTGATGACATCAAATACATCGTCTTGTCCTCGTTGACCGCAAGACCCACTTTTTCGCTTCCTTATCCAGTCCAGAGAAGGCAGCGCTTACGGCGCTATCAATATCATCGGCATACGCCAGCAATTGCACGCTCTTGTAACAGATTGTACCGTAGCGGTTTAGCTCTGCTGCTCGAATTATCTTATCCAGCATCAGGTTGAAGAAGTCGCACGAAAGGGAGTCGCCCTGTCTGAAGCCTCGTTTGGTTTCAAATGGCTCAGAGAGATCCTTCCCGATTCTGACGGAGCTGTTGGTATTGCTCAACGTCATTTGGCAAAGCCGTATAAGCTTTGCAGGGAAGTCAAATTCAGACATGGCGGCATACAGGCAACTCCTTTTTGCGCTGTCAAAAGCGGCTTTGAAACGGACAAAGAGATGGTGTATGTCGATTCTTTTATCATGGGTCTTCTCCAGGATTTGGCGTATGGTGAAAATTTGGTCGATGGTAGACTAACCAGGTCCAAAGCCACACTGATAAGGTCCAATCAGTTTGTCTACGATGGGCTTCAGTCTTTCACACAATACGCTAGAAAGAACCTTATATGCGATATTAAGAAGACTGACTCCGCGGTAGTTGGAGCGGTTAGCGGGATCGCTTTTCTTGGGGATTGGCAGAGCACACTTAAATTCCAATCCGGAGGCATGCACTCATCTGACCATATTCTGCATAAGAGCTTATGCATGCTTTTTACAAGCTCTTCGCCTCCGTGTTTGAACAGCTCGGCGGGTAGTCCGTCTTTTCCAGGCGATTTGTTGTTCTTGAGCCGGGATATAGCTATCTTCACTTCATTATAGTCAGGTGGTGGGACGACTTTTCCATCGTCAGGGATTGGGGTATCGAGTTCGACGTCTCCCTCGCAGTTTAGCAGTGAGAAGAAGTGATCCCTCCACAGTTTAAATACACTCTGTACGTCGGTTACCAGGTCGCCATTATTGTCCTTACAGGAACTTGCCCCGGTCTTAAAACCTTCCGTTTTTTTAGCATCTTCTTAGTCGAAAAAATTACTTACAACAACATTTGGACAATTCACACGAGTGTCGTATTCATTCGTCTATCGTTGTATGTTTTTTTTATAATAGACAAATAGCATGAAATTCTTGAGGTTGTGAATTGCGTAATTATTTTGTGGTCTTTTCCTAACTCAATGGCTATTGATAAGAATGGTAAATTGCTTTAAAACTGGTATTTTGCTTTGGTACTAATCGGAAATTGATATATCGTTATCAAAACGGCTCCACAAACACCGCCTGTCACCTCCCACTTGTCCAGGTTGTCCACATCCCTGAATTGTAAAACTAAAATTAAATCGTAACTGATAATATGAGTTCATGATACTGTCTTGAAACCCCAACTTTCAAACCAAAACGCAATAACTTCAGTATCTTTCAAACCAAAAAGCAATAAATATAAATTTGCAACGTTCAAGTTCTAAAAGTTATCTAATTCGAGTGAAATTTGGCACATCTTATTTTTAGAGCAAAATCAATCATATTCCGCCCGGCGAACTCAATATTTCAGGACTGATAAAACAAAAGGGCTTATTCAGGTGACGATAGGAAAACCTTCTGTGCTGGAGCTTCTTCGTCCATTCGCATAACATGACCCAGCCAGCGGAGCCTTTGGGCTTTAATTCGCTGGGCTATGGTCAATTCTGCGTAAAGCTCGTACAGCTCATCGTTAAATTTCCTTCGATACTCGCCGTTGGCATCACGGGAAGGACCATAAATCTTCCGGAGAACTTTTCTCTCAAATACTCCAAGGGCCATCTCATCTTCTCTTGACATTGTCCATGAATCTGAGCCATACATCAGGACAGGTATGATGAGAGACTTATAGAGCGTGATCTTTGTTCTTCGAGAGAGGACTTTACTTCTCAATTGCCTACTCAGTCCAAAGTAGCACTTGTTGGCAAGAGTGATTCTCCGTTGGATTTCTAGACTGATATTATTTTCGGTGTTAATACTGGTTCCAAAATAGACGAAGTCCCTCACAGTTTCAAATTTGTAACTATCAACAGTGACATGGCTGCCAAGGCGCAGGTAGGCCGATTCTTTCTTTGATGACATCAAATACATCGTCTTGTCCTCGTTGACCGCAAGACCCACTTTTTCGCTTCCTTATCCAGTCCAGAGAAGGCAGCGCTTACGGCGCTATCAATATCATCGGCATACGCCAGCAATTGCACGCTCTTGTAATAGATTGTACCGTAGCGGTTTAGCTCTGCTGCTCGAATTATCTTATCCAGCATCAGGTTGAAGAAGTCGCACGAAAGGGAGTCGCCCTGTCTGAAGCCTCGTTTGGTTTCAAATGGCTCAGAGAGATCCTTCCCGATTCTGACGGAGCTGTTGGTATTGCTCAACGTCATTTGGCAAAGCCGTATAAGCTTTGCAGGGAAGTCAAATTCAGACATGGCGGCATACAGGCAACTCCTTTTTGCGCTGTCAAAAGCGGCTTTGAAACGGACAAAGAGATGGTGTATGTCGATTCTTTTATCATGGGTCTTCTCCAGGATTTGGCGTATGGTGAAAATCTGGTCGATGGTAGACTAACCAGGTCCAAAGCCACACTGATAAGGTCCAATCAGTTTGTCTACGATGGGCTTCAGTCTTTCACACAATACGCTAGAAAGAACCTTATATGCGATATTAAGAAGACTGACTCCGCGGTAGTTGGAGCGGTTAGCGGGATCGCTTTTCTTGGGGATTGGCAGAGCACACTTAAATTCCAATCCGGAGGCATGCACTCATCTGACCATATTCTGCATAAGAGCTTATGCATGCTTTTTACAAGCTCTTCGCCTCCGTGTTTGAACAGCTCGGCGGGTAGTCCGTCTTTTCCAGGCGATTTGTTGTTCTTGAGCCGGGATATAGCTATCTTCACTTCATTATAGTCAGGTGGTGGGACGACTTTTCCATCGTCAGGGATTGGGGTATCGAGTTCGACGTCTCCCTCGCAGTTTAGCAGTGAGAAGAAGTGATCCCTCCACAGTTTAAATACACTCTGTACGTCGGTTACCAGGTCGCCATTATTGTCCTTACAGGAACTTGCCCCGGTCTTAAAACCTTCCGTTTTTTTAGCATCTTCTTAGTCGAAAAAATTACTTACAACAACATTTGGACAATTCACACGAGTGTCGTATTCATTCGTCTATCGTTGTATGTTTTTTTTATAATAGACAAATAGCATGAAATTCTTGAGGTTGTGAATTGCGTAATTATTTTGTGGTCTTTTCCTAACTCAATGGCTATTGATAAGAATGGTAAATTGCTTTAAAACTGGTATTTTGCTTTGGTACTAATCGGAAATTGATATATCGTTATCAAAACGGCTCCACAAACACCGCCTGTCACCTCCCACTTGTCAAGGTTGTCCACATCCCTGAATTGTAAAACTAAAATTAAATCGTAACTGATAATATGAGTTCATGATACTGTCTTGAAACCCCAACTTTCAAACCAAAACGCAATAACTTCAGTATCTTTCAAACCAAAAAGCAATAAATATAAATTTGCAACGTTCAAGTTCTAAAAGTTATCTAATTCGAGTGAAATTTGGCACATCTTATTTTTAGAGCAAAATCAATCATATTCCGCCCGGCGAACTCAATATTTGAGGACTGATAAAACAAAAGGGCTTATTCAGGTGACGATAGGAAAACCTTCTGTGCTGGAGCTTCTTCGTCCATTCGCATAACATGACCCAGCCAGCGGAGCCTTTGGGCTTTAATTCGCTGGGCTATGGTCAATTCTGCGTAAAGCTCGTACAGCTCATCGTTAAATTTCCTTCGATACTCGCCGTTGGCATCACGGGAAGGACCATAAATCTTCCGGAGAACTTTTCTCTCAAATACTCCAAGGGCCATCTCATCTTCTCTTGACATTGTCCATGAATCTGAGCCATACATCAGGACAGGTATGATGAGAGACTTATAGAGCGTGATCTTTGTTCTTCGAGAGAGGACTTTACTTCTCAATTGCCTACTCAGTCCAAAGTAGCACTTGTTGGCAAGAGTGATTCTCCGTTGGATTTCTAGACTGATATTATTTTCGGTGTTAATACTGGTTCCAAAATAGACGAAGTCCCTCACAGTTTCAAATTTGTAACTATCAACAGTGACATGGCTGCCAAGGCGCAGGTAGGCCGATTCTTTCTTTGATGACATCAAATACATCGTCTTGTCCTCGTTGACCGCAAGACCCACTTTTTCGCTTCCTTATCCAGTCCAGAGAAGGCAGCGCTTACGGCGCTATCAATATCATCGGCATACGCCAGCAATTGCACGCTCTTGTAACAGATTGTACCGTAGCGGTTTAGCTCTGCTGCTCGAATTATCTTATCCAGCATCAGGTTGAAGAAGTCGCACGAAAGGGAGTCGCCCTGTCTGAAGCCTCGTTTGGTTTCAAATGGCTCAGAGAAATCCTTCCCGATTCTGACGGAGCTGTTGGTATTGCTCAACGTCATTTGGCAAAGCCGTATAAGCTTTGCAGGGAAGTCAAATTCAGACATGGCGGCATACAGGCAACTCCTTTTTGCGCTGTCAAAAGCGGCTTTGAAACGGACAAAGAGATGGTGTATGTCGATTCTTTTATCATGGGTCTTCTCCAGGATTTGGCGTATGGTGAAAATTTGGTCGATGGTAGACTAACCAGGTCCAAAGCCACACTGATAAGGTCCAATCAGTTTGTCTACGATGGGCTTCAGTCTTTCACACAATACGCTAGAAAGAACCTTATATGCGATATTAAGAAGACTGACTCCGCGGTAGTTGGAGCGGTTAGCGGGATCGCTTTTCTTGGGGATTGGCAGAGCACACTTAAATTCCAATCCGGAGGCATGCACTCATCTGACCATATTCTGCATAAGAGCTTATGCATGCTTTTTACAAGCTCTTCGCCTCCGTGTTTGAACAGCTCGGCGGGTAGTCCGTCTTTTCCAGGCGATTTGTTGTTCTTGAGCCGGATATAGCTATCTTCACTTCATTATAGTCAGGTGGTGGGACGACTTTTCCATCGTCAGGGATTGGGGTATCGAGTTCGACGTCTCCCTCGCAGTTTAGCAGTGAGAAGAAGTGATCCCTCCACAGTTTAAATACACTCTGTACGTCGGTTACCAGGTCGCCATTATTGTCCTTACAGGAACTTGCCCCGGTCTTAAAACCTTCCGTTTTTTTAGCATCTTCTTAGTCGAAAAAATTACTTACAACAACATTTGGACAATTCACACGAGTGTCGTATTCATTCGTCTATCGTTGTATGTTTTTTTTTATAATAGACAAATAGCATGAAATTCTTGAGGTTGTGAATTGCGTAATTATTTTGTGGTCTTTTCCTAACTCAATGGCTATTGATAAGAATGGTAAATTGCTTTAAAACTGGTATTTTGCTTTGGTACTAATCGGAAATTGATATATCGTTATCAAAACGGCTCCACAAACACCGCCTGTCACCTCCCACTTGTCCAGGTTGTCCACATCCCTGAATTGTAAAACTAAAATTAAATCGTAACTGATAATATGAGTTCATGATACTGTCTTGAAACCCCAACTTTCAAACCAAAACGCAATAACTTCAGTATCTTTCAAACCAAAAAGCAATAAATATAAATTTGCAACGTTCAAGTTCTAAAAGTTATCTAATTCGAGTGAAATTTGGCACATCTTATTTTTAGAGCAAAATCAATCATATTCCGCCCGGCGAACTCAATATTTGAGGACTGATAAAACAAAAGGGCTTATTCAGGTGACGATAGGAAAACCTTCTGTGCTGGAGCTTCTTCGTCCATTCGCATAACATGACCCAGCCAGCGGAGCCTTTGGGCTTTAATTCGCTGGGCTATGGTCAATTCTGCGTAAAGCTCGTACAGCTCATCGTTAAATTTCCTTCGATACTCGCCGTTGGCATCACGGGAAGGACCATAAATCTTCCGGAGAACTTTTCTCTCAAATACTCCAAGGGCCATCTCATCTTCTCTTGACATTGTCCATGAATCTGAGCCATACATCAGGACAGGTATGATGAGAGACTTATAGAGCGTGATCTTTGTTCTTCGAGAGAGGACTTTACTTCTCAATTGCCTACTCAGTCCAAAGTAGCACTTGTTGGCAAGAGTGATTCTCCGTTGGATTTCTAGACTGATATTATTTTCGGTGTTAATACTGGTTCCAAAATAGACGAAGTCCCTCACAGTTTCAAATTTGTAACTATCAACAGTGACATGGCTGCCAAGGCGCAGGTAGGCCGATTCTTTCTTTGATGACATCAAATACATCGTCTTGTCCTCGTTGACCGCAAGACCCACTTTTTCGCTTCCTTATCCAGTCCAGAGAAGGCAGCGCTTACGGCGCTATCAATATCATCGGCATACGCCAGCAATTGCACGCTCTTGTAATAGATTGTACCGTAGCGGTTTAGCTCTGCTGCTCGAATTATCTTATCCAGCATCAGGTTGAAGAAGTCGCACGAAAGGGAGTCGCCCTGTCTGAAGCCTCGTTTGGTTTCAAATGGCTCAGAGAGATCCTTCCCGATTCTGACGGAGCTGTTGGTATTGCTCAACGTCATTTGGCAAAGCCGTATAAGCTTTGCAGGGAAGTCAAATTCAGACATGGCGGCATACAGGCAACTCCTTTTTGCGCTGTCAAAAGCGGCTTTGAAACGGACAAAGAGATGGTGTATGTCGATTCTTTTATCATGGGTCTTCTCCAGGATTTGGCGTATGGTGAAAATCTGGTCGATGGTAGACTAACCAGGTCCAAAGCCACACTGATAAGGTCCAATCAGTTTGTCTACGATGGGCTTCAGTCTTTCACACAATACGCTAGAAAGAACCTTATATGCGATATTAAGAAGACTGACTCCGCGGTAGTTGGAGCGGTTAGCGGGATCGCTTTTCTTGGGGATTGGCAGAGCACACTTAAATTCCAATCCGGAGGCATGCACTCATCTGACCATATTCTGCATAAGAGCTTATGCATGCTTTTTACAAGCTCTTCGCCTCCGTGTTTGAACAGCTCGGCGGGTAGTCCGTCTTTTCCAGGCGATTTGTTGTTCTTGAGCCGGGATATAGCTATCTTCACTTCATTATAGTCAGGTGGTGGGACGACTTTTCCATCGTCAGGGATTGGGGTATCGAGTTCGACGTCTCCCTCGCAGTTTAGCAGTGAGAAGAAGTGATCCCTCCACAGTTTAAATACACTCTGTACGTCGGTTACCAGGTCGCCATTATTGTCCTTACAGGAACTTGCCCCGGTCTTAAAACCTTCCGTTTTTTTAGCATCTTCTTAGTCGAAAAAATTACTTACAACAACATTTGGACAATTCACACGAGTGTCGTATTCATTCGTCTATCGTTGTATGTTTTTTTTATAATAGACAAATAGCATGAAATTCTTGAGGTTGTGAATTGCGTAATTATTTTGTGGTCTTTTCCTAACTCAATGGCTATTGATAAGAATGGTAAATTGCTTTAAAACTGGTATTTTGCTTTGGTACTAATCGGAAATTGATATATCGTTATCAAAACGGCTCCACAAACACCGCCTGTCACCTCCCACTTGTCAAGGTTGTCCACATCCCTGAATTGTAAAACTAAAATTAAATCGTAACTGATAATATGAGTTCATGATACTGTCTTGAAACCCCAACTTTCAAACCAAAACGCAATAACTTCAGTATCTTTCAAACCAAAAAGCAATAAATATAAATTTGCAACGTTCAAGTTCTAAAAGTTATCTAATTCGAGTGAAATTTGGCACATCTTATTTTTAGAGCAAAATCAATCATATTCCGCCCGGCGAACTCAATATTTGAGGACTGATAAAACAAAAGGGCTTATTCAGGTGACGATAGGAAAACCTTCTGTGCTGGAGCTTCTTCGTCCATTCGCATAACATGACCCAGCCAGCGGAGCCTTTGGGCTTTAATTCGCTGGGCTATGGTCAATTCTGCGTAAAGCTCGTACAGCTCATCGTTAAATTTCCTTCGATACTCGCCGTTGGCATCACGGGAAGGACCATAAATCTTCCGGAGAACTTTTCTCTCAAATACTCCAAGGGCCATCTCATCTTCTCTTGACATTGTCCATGAATCTGAGCCATACATCAGGACAGGTATGATGAGAGACTTATAGAGCGTGATCTTTGTTCTTCGAGAGAGGACTTTACTTCTCAATTGCCTACTCAGTCCAAAGTAGCACTTGTTGGCAAGAGTGATTCTCCGTTGGATTTCTAGACTGATATTATTTTCGGTGTTAATACTGGTTCCAAAATAGACGAAGTCCCTCACAGTTTCAAATTTGTAACTATCAACAGTGACATGGCTGCCAAGGCGCAGGTAGGCCGATTCTTTCTTTGATGACATCAAATACATCGTCTTGTCCTCGTTGACCGCAAGACCCACTTTTTCGCTTCCTTATCCAGTCCAGAGAAGGCAGCGCTTACGGCGCTATCAATATCATCGGCATACGCCAGCAATTGCACGCTCTTGTAATAGATTGTACCGTAGCGGTTTAGCTCTGCTGCTCGAATTATCTTATCCAGCATCAGGTTGAAGAAGTCGCACGAAAGGGAGTCGCCCTGTCTGAAGCCTCGTTTGGTTTCAAATGGCTCAGAGAGATCCTTCCCGATTCTGACGGAGCTGTTGGTATTGCTCAACGTCATTTGGCAAAGCCGTATAAGCTTTGCAGGGAAGTCAAATTCAGACATGGCGGCATACAGGCAACTCCTTTTTGCGCTGTCAAAAGCGGCTTTGAAACGGACAAAGAGATGGTGTATGTCGATTCTTTTATCATGGGTCTTCTCCAGGATTTGGCGTATGGTGAAAATCTGGTCGATGGTAGACTAACCAGGTCCAAAGCCACACTGATAAGGTCCAATCAGTTTGTCTACGATGGGCTTCAGTCTTTCACACAATACGCTAGAAAGAACCTTATATGCGATATTAAGAAGACTGACTCCGCGGTAGTTGGAGCGGTTAGCGGGATCGCTTTTCTTGGGGATTGGCAGAGCACACTTAAATTCCAATCCGGAGGCATGCACTCATCTGACCATATTCTGCATAAGAGCTTATGCATGCTTTTTACAAGCTCTTCGCCTCCGTGTTTGAACAGCTCGGCGGGTAGTCCGTCTTTTCCAGGCGATTTGTTGTTCTTGAGCCGGGATATAGCTATCTTCACTTCATTATAGTCAGGTGGTGGGACGACTTTTCCATCGTCAGGGATTGGGGTATCGAGTTCGACGTCTCCCTCGCAGTTTAGCAGTGAGAAGAAGTGATCCCTCCACAGTTTAAATACACTCTGTACGTCGGTTACCAGGTCGCCATTATTGTCCTTACAGGAACTTGCCCCGGTCTTAAAACCTTCCGTTTTTTTAGCATCTTCTTAGTCGAAAAAATTACTTACAACAACATTTGGACAATTCACACGAGTGTCGTATTCATTCGTCTATCGTTGTATGTTTTTTTTATAATAGACAAATAGCATGAAATTCTTGAGGTTGTGAATTGCGTAATTATTTTGTGGTCTTTTCCTAACTCAATGGCTATTGATAAGAATGGTAAATTGCTTTAAAACTGGTATTTTGCTTTGGTACTAATCGGAAATTGATATATCGTTATCAAAACGGCTCCACAAACACCGCCTGTCACCTCCCACTTGTCAAGGTTGTCCACATCCCTGAATTGTAAAACTAAAATTAAATCGTAACTGATAATATGAGTTCATGATACTGTCTTGAAACCCCAACTTTCAAACCAAAACGCAATAACTTCAGTATCTTTCAAACCAAAAAGCAATAAATATAAATTTGCAACGTTCAAGTTCTAAAAGTTATCTAATTCGAGTGAAATTTGGGACATCTTATTTTTAGAGCAAAATCAATCATATTCCGCCCGGCGAACTCAATATTTGAGGACTGATAAAACAAAAGGGCTTATTTCCATTTTTTCTCATATTTTCAGTGTTTTGATGCAACATCACACATGATGTATTGAATAGAAACTACTAAAGCGTCATATTTCCTAGAAAAAAAGAGTGGGTGTTTCTGCACCAAAACAACTGGGCGAGGCTTATATCGTAGATTCGAAAAAATTCAAAAGGCCATAGAGTCTAAAAACATAGCCCTATGTGCATTCATCGATATATCAGGCGCTTCGATAATACGACGTATCATGCCATTGAGGAAGCCATGATTAGCAAGGACGTAAGCCCAATGATCACTCGCTGGGTCCTGACCATGCTAAAGCAAATAAAAACCAGCTTTGAGCTAGGAGGGGTGCTGGCTCAATCGTGGCCACAAGAGGATGCCCTCAGGGAGGTGTACTTTCTCCTCTACTCTGGACCCTAGTCATAGACGAACTTCTTCATCTTTTGAAGTACAATGGCTTTGACGAAAAAGGAATATGAGGATGACTTAGTAGTTTGCGTAACAGGAATGCATGAAGAAACAATATCCGATTGCATGCAACAAGCCCTGCCCATCATTGAAAGATGGTGTGCTAACAAAGGGTTATCTATCAACCCAAATAAAACAGTCTTGGTGCCTTTCACGAGGCGAAGAAAGCTTTCTATGTTACAGCCGTCCCTAGGAGACAGCGCGATATGTTTTTCGACGGAAGCAAAATACCTAGGGGTACCATAAATAAAGCAACGAGGGCCTTTTTCGCCTGCACTAGACTTAATGGCAAAACATGGGGCTGTCTCCCAAAATGACGTACTGGTCATTTAATACAGTTGTGAGCCCATAGTCACATACGCTTCTCTAGTCTGGTGGTCTAAGACTGCTCAAAGAACAGCGGCAACTAAGTTATGTAATCTGCAACGGCTAGTCTGTGTCGGTATAACAAGTGCAATGAAAACATGCCCAGCTGATGCTTTAAATGCCCTTGTGGGAATACCTCTTTTCCCTATTCTGATAGAGAAGGAGGCCACACGTGCTGCATTAAGACTTCAAAACATTTCCGATCTAAAAATCGGAAATATGACAGGACATATGAAGATAGTGAAGAATTTCGTAAATAGTCCTATATTGCAAGTAGGTGATGCAATAACTCCTACGGTCAGGATAATGCGAAACTTTGAAGTTTCGATCGTAGATCGAGTGCTCTGGGACACAGGGAATCCTTATGCTGAATCCGATTCGGAGATTTGGTATACGGATGGATCTAAGCTGGAAGATGGCAAAACGGGAGCGAAAAATCGGTACCGAAGGGTAACTACCCCACTATCTTTCAAGCGGAAATCCATGCAATAGAATTACGTGGCAGAAAATGCCTCCGAAGAAGAATACCCTCTTGGCGAATCTACATTATGTCGGACAGTCAGGCCTACGTGCCTTGGAGTCGTATGTACACTATAACTTCGAAGCTTGTCGATGAGTGCGTCGCAGTCCTTAATGATCTGGGAGCTAAAAACAAAGTTTTTTTAGGCTGGGTCCCAGGGAGTGAAGGGCATGACGGCAACGAAAAAGCAGATCACCTGGCAAAACATGGTGCTCTAACAGCATTTTATGGTCCGGAACCCTTTTGTGGACTCACGAAGGCCCACGTAAAGGATACCATAAGCAACTGGGAAAATAAACAGTTTAGGCAGTATTGGCTTAGCAGCCTAGGACAGAGGCAGGCCAAACTCTTTATAGAACCCTCAAATATAGCATCATCCAGGCTCATTAATCTAAGAAGGGTGGATCTAAGAAACCTCACTGGGTATTTTACGGGACATTGCGGTCTGCGTTATAACCTGAGTAAGCTGAATATATCAGATACAACAATTTGTTGGTTTTGCGAACTGGACGATGAAAAGGCTTAATTGCCCCCATGTGTTTACTTTGGAAACATATTTTTTTAACGTGGGTACCGTACAGGCACAATAAATTAAAGGTACCGTTATTATTATTATTATTATGCCCAACGGATTTTACCCACCATCCCGCCCAACCGACACGAGGGGCGCATCCGCATAACGCGCGGATTAATTTGCCGAGTGTTTGAAAGGCGGAGGTTTGTTAAGCGTCGAGTTCTCAAAATGCTCAGCTACAGAAAGGAATTCATCAGCTGAGTGATATACATAAATAAATAGGGAATTGCAATAAATTAATACAACGTAGAAATCAAGTGTTAAGAGATAATAGAACAGTTATTTTGATCATAAAAAGCGAGTCCGAAATATCAAATGTGCCTGAATGAGAGTTAAAATCTTCGCACAAACACTGGAAAGGCTCGTGTAATTGAAAATTTGTCCTGCATTGCTTCAGCCGAATAGGCCTAAAGTGTCGTGAAGGTCGGGACGGAATATTAAAGTTAATTTCGTTTAAAAGAAATGGGCTGGAAATCGATCCGTTTATCAGTTTAGTCATGAATAATACACCTAGCATTTCCCTACGACTTGCAAGGGTTGGGAGATTGATAAGTTTCAAACGATTAGTATAAGGTGGAAGGTTATACGTTGAATCCCATTGTAGATTTCTCAATGCAAACAGTAAGAACTGTTTTTGAATTGATTCTAGCCTATCAATATAAAGTTGGTAACGCGGATTCCATATAACTGAGCAATATTCTAATATAGGTCTAACTAGTGTAGTAAAAAGAGTCTTCGTAACATAAGGGTCATTAAATTCCTTTGACCACCTTTTCACAAAAGCTAAAACACCTCTAGCCTTATTAACTGTTGCCTCAATATGAGGACTAAAACTAAGCTTGGGGTTCATTGTCACCCCCAAGTCAACAAAAACATTAACATGTTCAAGATTGTGGTTGTTGATTGCATAAGAAGCTGGCTGTAGATCCCTACGTGAAAAACACATGAACTTACATTTTTTCAGATTGAGCGGCATATTGTTAACGTTGCACCAAGTTACTAAGTGGTCTAAATCAATTTGAAGCAAAGAACGTTCTTCAATCGATGCATATGACTTAAAAAGTTTAACATCATCAGCATACATCAAGATATTCGAAAACTTTATTGTTGTACAGATATCATTGATAAAAAGCAAAAACAGAACCGGGCCTAGATGGCTACCCTGAGGAACACCAGAGGAGACATCGATGACATTTGAAATTGCATTATTAAAGGTAACTCTTTGCGTTCTACCACGGAGATAGGAGGATATCCAACGGATGAGAGCGGGTTGAAAGCCAACCAGGGCAAGTTTATGAATAAGTAAAGAGTGGCTAACCTTGTCAAAGGCTTTACTAAAGTCGGTGTATATAACGTCGGTGTGGAGATTATCCCTAAACCCATTCGAGACATGTGTAGTGAATTCAAGTAAATTAGTTGTGGTCGATTTACCCTTACAGAAACCGTGCTGGGAGTTGGCAATCAGTGTTGATATAGAAAATGAAAGGTGATTGGTGACGATAGCTTCAAAAATTTTAGGAATAGCAGAGAGCTTCGCTATTCCGCGATAGTTTAGTATAGATGTTTTACTCCCACTTTTATAAAGAGGTATAAGAAAAGACTCTTTCCATGAAGCCGGGAAAACGCCGCGCTGTAGAGAAAGATTGAACAAATCGGTCAGTGGCAGGTATATGTGTTCTGCACACTTTTTAAGAAAACATGTCGGTATTAAATCAGGGCCAAACTTGGTTGACTCCTTTAAGGATTTTAAATGTGACAAAACATCTCCTGGATCTATACTAGGAACATAAATTGAGTTACATGAATGTGGACGATATGGGTATACAATTTGTGATGAATTAGTTTCAGAAGAGTAATTAGACTTGAAAAATTGAGCAAAGTAATCAGCAATCACTAGATCGTCGCTGGATATGTTATCATTAAATTTCATTGTTGAAGGAAACCCTTTTACTCTGCGTTTAGAGTTTACGAAACCATAAAATGACTTAGGATTGGAAATAATGTTCTGTTTAGTTTTAAATAAGTAATCGTTGTAACATTTTTTGTTTAATTCTAAATATTTATGACGCAAAATAGTGTACTTAAGATAATCTGAGCGTGAACCAGTTTTCTTGTATAATTTAAAAATTCGAGACTTCTTATTTTTCAAAGTTTTTAGCTCTTTAGTGAACCAAGCTTGTGTTGGTACATCACAAAAATAGTTACGTTTAGGTACATATTTTTCAAAAAGGCTATAAATTGTATTGTTGAAATGTAAAAGGTTATTCTCAATGTCATCTTGATATCGAGGCCAAATAAATTTAGATAGTTCAAAATTTAACTTTTTAAAGCTGGCTTTAGAAAAATCAAATTTTGTATTAGAGCCAGATGGTTTTTTAATAACATCAGGTTCGTTATCAATGATTTCGTAAACAATATTAAGAGAGGGATGGTAAACGTCTTCGGGCAGAACAAGGGGATCACAACGGTTTATAAAAAATTTAGACAAGTCATCAACGAAGGCTAAATCTAAAGTTTTTCCAAACTTATTCTGGATAACATTAATCTGGTTTAGACAAAGGTTGATCATCTCATCCAGAAACTCATTGTTACTCAATTTGGTTGAAACTGGTACAATATTGTTGTCAATAGTGCTCCATGAAATGTGTGGTAGGTTAAAGTCACCTAAAACAATCATGGAGTCAATAGGCCTAATCATAGAATTTACAGCTTTTATCAACGAAATGTGGTGCATATACACTGATAGATCAGACGAAGGTGGAATATAACAAACAGCCAAGTAAATATGGCATTTATTTAGAAGAACTCTAATACACTTAAACTCGATGTCATCAATAAGGGGTATATTCACTTCTTCAGATGGTATTGAAGAATGTACAGCCACCAGGACGCCGCCCCCGGTTCTGTTTAAGCGATCGTTTCTATATGTCTGGAACTCGTCACAAAAAATTTCAGAGTCAAAGACATGCGGTTTCAACCATGTTTCAGTAAAAACAATAATATTATATTCGCAATTGATAGTTTTTAAATAGAAATCAGTTAATTTAGTGTTCAAACCTCTAACATTCTGATAGTAGATGTTAAAGGCAGAATTTACAATGAGTTTTTTGGATCGTCGTTGAGGCTAGGAAGTCGTGCCAAATTTGGGGGATTCGCATCAGGTTTAAAAATAAATTCGCGAACAAAAGCCCCAGGCGGCCAGAACGAGCTATCCAAAATAGTATTGTAATCGGTTTCTAAAACATCGATCCTAAAGGAAGCTACACTTCTATCATAATTAAATTTAAATTTGTTTATAACAATATCTTTAGCTTTTACTTTAGATTTTATATAGGACTTAAGGTCATCAGCCGAAGTTTTTTTGTCAAATCTAGACACAAATATCGTTTTTTTCGGCGGAACCACAACCAGCTTGTTGACTATTGGCTCGGATGTGATAGTAATAGTTGGATTTTGTGGAGGCTGAAGGTTTTCTCTTAAAGCCTTAGAAAAGGACGGAACCACTGCCTGCGGATTAGGTGAAGTCAGGTTTATTAATTCAAGGGCCTGAGGTGTTGTGGCACTCTGAGTGGGGATTGGATGATCTACAGCCCCAGACGAATTATTATTGTGAATAGTTCTATTATTAGGATCATCCAAACACTTGAAGGACTTAAACAAGTCCTCAAAATGCTTGAATTTTTTCGTTATAATAGAAAATTCCTTCCCAATTTCCGAAAACGCGTTTCTCGTTTCCCTAAAAAGCTTGTAGAGATCAACTTCCTTTGATCTGCATTTTACGCACGGCCAACGTAAGCCCTTGTCTTCATTTAAAGCGTCCGCAACTCTACCGGTCAAGCCTGCACATTTCATATGTCCAAGCCCATCACAGAGCCAACAAGACAAGTAGCGTTCGGACTCACTTTTTATAGAACAATTTGGAAAGATGCACGACATAGTAAACGAAAATAAAAAACAGTAACAAAAACTTTATAAAAATACCAAAAGAGAGGTTTTTATACTTATATAGAAACTAGTAAACAAGAATAAAAGCAGGTTTTAATAAAATGCAACTCTGAAAGTTTGAAAAGCAAGAGTAGGTAGCGAGCAGTTTGAGAGTCACTGTATTTGACACTTAATAAACAACGCAAACAGCTGCGATAAAAGTAAATAGCAAAGTAAGAAAAGGAAAAAGTGCATACAATAACAATTGCAAGAATTAAAGCCTATCAAACTGCAACAAATACAAAAATGCAAAAAATGACTCGGCAAATAAAAAATTATGACAAACTAATTTAAATATTTAGATTAAATTCATAAAGTATGAATAACTAAACAAAACTAAATTTTCACAATTTAACACTAAGTCTTTGCACTTATTTTTATCACAATTAGGAATCAGAAAGTTAGATTTTATAATTAAATTTCTCAATTTAAAGCACAGAAAATATAAACACAACTACACAGCTCAAGTGACGTTTGCGTTATCACTACATAAGAGAAATATGCATGCCCGTGCGAGTACTCTTCATAATAAGAGTTACTCAAATATACTCAATGTATTGGCTGTCACACATAAAAATAGAAAAAAATGCCAATGGAACTTAATTTTTCCACATACTGTATGCATATATAGACATCCAAGTATTTAACAAATGTTTAAAGGATGATTTTTTTTGTTTAGTAAAGGAAGTGGCGGTAATTTTACCCGGTTAGCAGATTTAAATACAGACCTTAATATAGTGCGAGTGTAAGTATAGTTTTTTTTTAGAGGTTAACCTCGAAATTAGGGACAAATTTTAATACAGTGTTTTTTTAGTGTGCCTCAATAATCACAGCGCGGGCGGCTTATTGGCACAACTCGCTATATAAATACAAAATCTCCGAGTGAGATCAACAGCAAAGACATTAACTGCAAAACTACAATTTCGAGTCAAGAACGACGGCATAAATTCAGGTGGAATATTTTTTGTCGCAAGTTATGGTTCCTAAAAATTTTCCAAAATTCCGAGCGGAATTATCGTGATATACACTCTAATGCACATGAGGAAGTCGCAATATCTGGTGATGTGTTCAATTTTAATAGTGTTTATTTTATATTATATTTTAGCACTAAATTTTTCTATTTAGTTAATTTTTTTTGTCATACATTCGTTTATTTTAGCCAAGAGGCAAGATAGTGACCTTTTTTTTTTAAATCAAATTACCTTCTTAACTTTTTATATATATTTTGTGAGAACGTATTAAAATCGAACTTCAGTTAGTCCCCTATTTTGTGCAAAAGCTTTTTGCTTGTAGGCTTATGTCTGTGGGTTCCTAACTTGGATTTTATAGTTAGCTCGATTATAGCCCCATACGTTCATAAATGAGAGTGTACGCTACACACTGCATTTATTAATAGAAATTTCAATTAGATCTTAAAATTTCATTTTTTTGGCAAGATTAGTTTTAGTGTTTGTTACCGATGTTAGTGTATAAGTGAATTAATTTGTACAATTACCGTGCAAAGCGGATCTGCCCCTAGAAAAAAATATCATTATTTAAAATTTTTTTTTCATTTATACAAAGGCATAGGGAAGAATTCTAATAGAGCTCTGTTAGGTAGGCACTCCCAAACACCATACTTAAAATTTTATTTTCGTTTCACAATTTTTTAAATCATTTAGTTGTATTGATCAAATAATCAGTCGTGAGGCAGGGCGTTTTGTCATTGGACAAAAAGTGTTATGTATGTAAAAATCTTTAATAAATTTGTACCTTGATTTTGTTGTAAAAGTGGAAATGATGAGATAGAGAATTTCTTGGCGGGATGTGAAGATGGTATGATGACGAGGTAAGTCAGGAGTCTGGGGCGTAAAAAGGGAGATCGCTAGGCGGTTTAAAGATGCGAGCGGTCCAAGGTAGGGTGGGCTTCCTGTGGCCGAAGAGGTGTGTGAACAAAGAAGGTGAAGGAAGATAAATATAAATATGTGTACGTCCGGGTCTTGGTGGCGGGTTGAGAACCACTTATACTGAGCTAGCCAGGGAACCACCAGGAGCCAAATGTACGTGTACGTGACAACATTGCCATTTTATAAGCTTATTTCGTACATGTTTACTGGTACCCACAAAAAGGGCATGCTTTTTACAGTTAAATTTAAAATTAATTTAATTTTCCTAATAATTTTAAAAAATAAATGTTGAAAAGACAGATTTCCGGAAAAAAACCTGAAATTTTGCGAACGGCGTTCCTTCCTTTTCTACTACAATTTTCCTAAAGGGGGATTTTTTTACCCCTTTTTGCATCCATCGTAAATGCAACTCTAATAAGGAATCTATGCCTTGGCAAATGTCAAAATCTGCTTAACCTTATATAATTTAACAATGGTTTTTCCATTAGAAAATTGCTGACTTCAATTTTGCATTCTCTTTTGTATTTTCTATTAGCGTTACATTTGTAAACTTATCTTGGAAGCAATTTCGAATCAAAGTAAGGGGTTACAAGGAGGACCCTGCGGTTTAGGGGTTTAGAATACGCCCGAGGTAGGTATGCCGGTCGTAAGAGGCGACTAAAATCCACGAAGTCGTTCCCAAGGCAGTCGGGCAGTACCGCAAGGGAGTAACGGAACGTAGCGGATTCATCCGACAAAGGACTGTCAACACCCGTACAGCCCCTGTCTGGGCAGGGCAAAGTATGTCTACAACAACAACAAGAAGGAATGAAAGAGATAGCCAGAACCTTTCTTCTTTCTTCCTTGGCTCATTTACCTGCAGACTTGAATTCAACAATTCATCATCATCATTATTTATTGGCGCTTAACCACCTAAGCGATTTTGGCCGTTGCCTATCAAAGCACGCCGGTCATTCCTTTTTAGCGATAACTGACGCCAATTGGAGACCCCAAGGGAGTTCAAGTCATCCTCCACCTGTTGTTTCTATCTCAGTCGAGGCCTCCGCCTTCCTCTGCTGCCGAATTCAGGTGACGATAGGAAAACCTTCTGTGCTGGAGCTTCTTCGTCCATTCGCATAACATGACCCAGCCAGCGGAGCCTTTGGGCTTTAATTCGCTGGGCTATGGTCAATTCTGCGTAAAGCTCGTACAGCTCATCGTTAAATTTCCTTCGATACTCGCCGTTGGCATCACGGGAAGGACCATAAATCTTCCGGAGAACTTTTCTCTCAAATACTCCAAGGGCCATCTCATCTTCTCTTGACATTGTCCATGAATCTGAGCCATACATCAGGACAGGTATGATGAGAGACTTATAGAGCGTGATCTTTGTTCTTCGAGAGAGGACTTTACTTCTCAATTGCCTACTCAGTCCAAAGTAGCACTTGTTGGCAAGAGTGATTCTCCGTTGGGATTTCTAGACTGATATTATTTTCGGTGTTAATACTGGTTCCAAAATAGACGAAGTCCCTCACAGTTTCAAATTTGTAACTATCAACAGTGACATGGCTGCCAAGGCGCAGGTAGGCCGATTCTTTCTTTGATGACATCAAATACATCGTCTTGTCCTCGTTGACCGCAAGACCCACTTTTTCGCTTCCTTATCCAGTCCAGAGAAGGCAGCGCTTACGGCGCTATCAATATCATCGGCATACGCCAGCAATTGCACGCTCTTGTAATAGATTGTACCGTAGCGGTTTAGCTCTGCTGCTCGAATTATCTTATCCAGCATCAGGTTGAAGAAGTCGCACGAAAGGGAGTCGCCCTGTCTGAAGCCTCGTTTGGTTTCAAATGGCTCAGAGAGATCCTTCCCGATTCTGACGGAGCTGTTGGTATTGCTCAACGTCATTTGGCAAAGCCGTATAAGCTTTGCAGGGAAGTCAAATTAAGACATGGCGGCATACAGGCAACTCCTTTTTGCGCTGTCAAAAGCGGCTTTGAAACGGACAAAGAGATGGTGTATGTCGATTCTTTTATCATGGGTCTTCTCCAGGATTTGGCGTATGGTGAAAATCTGGTCGATGGTAGACTAACCAGGTCCAAAGCCACACTGATAAGGTCCAATCAGTTTGTCTACGATGGGCTTCAGTCTTTCACACAATACGCTAGAAAGAACCTTATATGCGATATTAAGAAGACTGACTCCGCGGTAGTTGGAGCGGTTAGCGGGATCGCTTTTCTTGGGGATTGGCAGAGCACACTTAAATTCCAATCCGGAGGCATGCACTCATCTGACCATATTCTGCATAAGAGCTTATGCATGCTTTTTACAAGCTCTTCGCCTCCGTGTTTGAACAGCTCGGCGGGTAGTCCGTCTTTTCCAGGCGATTTGTTGTTCTTGAGCCGGGATATAGCTATCTTCACTTCATTATAGTCAGGTGGTGGGACGACTTTTCCATCGTCAGGGATTGGGGTATCGAGTTCGACGTCTCCCTCGCAGTTTAGCAGTGAGAAGAAGTGATCCCTCCACAGTTTAAATACACTCTGTACGTCGGTTACCAGGTCGCCATTATTGTCCTTACAGGAACTTGCCCCGGTCTTAAAACCTTCCGTTTTTTTAGCATCTTCTTAGTCGAAAAAATTACTTACAACAACATTTGGGCAATTCACACGAGTGTCGTATTCATTCGTCTATCGTTGTATGTTTTTTAAAATAGACAAATAGCATGAAATTCTTGAGGTTGTGAATTGCGTAATTATTTTGTGGTCTTTTCCTAACTCAATGGCTATTGATAAGAATGGTAAATTGCTTTAAAACTGGTATTTTGCTTTGGTACTAATCGGAAATTGATATATCGTTATCAAAACGGCTCCACAAACACCGCCTGTCACCTCCCACTTGTCAAGGTTGTCCACATCCCTGAATTGTAAAACTAAAATTAAATCGTAACTGATAATATGAGTTCATGATACTGTCTTGAAACCCCAACTTTCAAACCAAAACGCAATAACTTCAGTATCTTTCAAACCAAAAAGCAATAAATATAAATTTGCAACGTTCAAGTTCTAAAAGTTATCTAATTCGAGTGAAATTTGGCACATCTTATTTTTAGAGCAAAATCAATCATATTCCGCCCGGCGAACTCAATATTTGAGGACTGATAAAACAAAAGGGCTTATTCAGGTGACGATAGGAAAACCTTCTGTGCTGGAGCTTCTTCGTCCATTCGCATAACATGACCCAGCCAGCGGAGCCTTTGGGCTTTAATTCGCTGGGCTATGGTCAATTCTGCGTAAAGCTCGTACAGCTCATCGTTAAATTTCCTTCGATACTCGCCGTTGGCATCACGGGAAGGACCATAAATCTTCCGGAGAACTTTTCTCTCAAATACTCCAAGGGCCATCTCATCTTCTCTTGACATTGTCCATGAATCTGAGCCATACATCAGGACAGGTATGATGAGAGACTTATAGAGCGTGATCTTTGTTCTTCGAGAGAGGACTTTACTTCTCAATTGCCTACTCAGTCCAAAGTAGCACTTGTTGGCAAGAGTGATTCTCCGTTGGATTTCTAGACTGATATTATTTTCGGTGTTAATACTGGTTCCAAAATAGACGAAGTCCCTCACAGTTTCAAATTTGTAACTATCAACAGTGACATGGCTGCCAAGGCGCAGGTAGGCCGATTCTTTCTTTGATGACATCAAATACATCGTCTTGTCCTCGTTGACCGCAAGACCCACTTTTTCGCTTCCTTATCCAGTCCAGAGAAGGCAGCGCTTACGACGCTATCAATATCATCGGCATACGCCAGCAATTGCACGCTCTTGTAATAGATTGTACCGTAGCGGTTTAGCTCTGCTGCTCGAATTATCTTATCCAGCATCAGGTTGAAGAAGTCGCACGAAAGGGAGTCGCCCTGTCTGAAGCCTCGTTTGGTTTCAAATGGCTCAGAGAGATCCTTCCCGATTCTGACGGAGCTGTTGGTATTGCTCAACGTCATTTGGCAAAGCCGTATAAGCTTTGCAGGGAAGTCAAATTCAGACATGGCGGCATACAGGCAACTCCTTTTTGCGCTGTCAAAAGCGGCTTTGAAACGGACAAAGAGATGGTGTATGTCGATTCTTTTATCATGGGTCTTCTCCAGGATTTGGCGTATGGTGAAAATCTGGTCGATGGTAGACTAACCAGGTCCAAAGCCACACTGATAAGGTCCAATCAGTTTGTCTACGATGGGCTTCAGTCTTTCACACAATACGCTAGAAAGAACCTTATATGCGATATTAAGAAGACTGACTCCGCGGTAGTTGGAGCGGTTAGCGGGATCGCTTTTCTTGGGGATTGGCAGAGCACACTTAAATTCCAATCCGGAGGCATGCACTCATCTGACCATATTCTGCATAAGAGCTTATGCATGCTTTTTACAAGCTCTTCGCCTCCGTGTTTGAACAGCTCGGCGGGTAGTCCGTCTTTTCCAGGCGATTTGTTGTTCTTGAGCCGGGATATAGCTATCTTCACTTCATTATAGTCAGGTGGTGGGACGACTTTTCCATCGTCAGGGATTGGGGTATCGAGTTCGACGTCTCCCTCGCAGTTTAGCAGTGAGAAGAAGTGATCCCTCCACAGTTTAAATACACTCTGTACGTCGGTTACCAGGTCGCCATTATTGTCCTTACAGGAACTTGCCCCGGTCTTAAAACCTTCCGTTTTTTTAGCATCTTCTTAGTCGAAAAAATTACTTACAACAACATTTGGACAATTCACACGAGTGTCGTATTCATTCGTCTATCGTTGTATGTTTTTTTTATAATAGACAAATAGCATGAAATTCTTGAGGTTGTGAATTGCGTAATTATTTTGTGGTCTTTTCCTAACTCAATGGCTATTGATAAGAATGGTAAATTGCTTTAAAACTGGTATTTTGCTTTGGTACTAATCGGAAATTGATATATCGTTATCAAAACGGCTCCACAAACACCGCCTGTCACCTCCCACTTGTCAAGGTTGTCCACATCCCTGAATTGTAAAACTAAAATTAAATCGTAACTGATAATATGAGTTCATGATACTGTCTTGAAACCCCAACTTTCAAACCAAAACGCAATAACTTCAGTATCTTTCAAACCAAAAAGCAATAAATATAAATTTGCAACGTTCAAGTTCTAAAAGTTATCTAATTCGAGTGAAATTTGGCACATCTTATTTTTAGAGCAAAATCAATCATATTCCGCCCGGCGAACTCAATATTTGAGGACTGATAAAACAAAAGGGCTTATTCAGGTGACGATAGGAAAACCTTCTGTGCTGGAGCTTCTTCGTCCATTCGCATAACATGACCCAGCCAGCGGAGCCTTTGGGCTTTAATTCGCTGGGCTATGGTCAATTCTGCGTAAAGCTCGTACAGCTCATCGTTAAATTTCCTTCGATACTCGCCGTTGGCATCACGGGAAGGACCATAAATCTTCCGGAGAACTTTTCTCTCAAATACTCCAAGGGCCATCTCATCTTCTCTTGACATTGTCCATGAATCTGAGCCATACATCAGGACAGGTATGATGAGAGACTTATAGAGCGTGATCTTTGTTCTTCGAGAGAGGACTTTACTTCTCAATTGCCTACTCAGTCCAAAGTAGCACTTGTTGGCAAGAGTGATTCTCCGTTGGATTTCTAGACTGATATTATTTTCGGTGTTAATACTGGTTCCAAAATAGACGAAGTCCCTCACAGTTTCAAATTTGTAACTATCAACAGTGACATGGCTGCCAAGGCGCAGGTAGGCCGATTCTTTCTTTGATGACATCAAATACATCGTCTTGTCCTCGTTGACCGCAAGACCCACTTTTTCGCTTCCTTATCCAGTCCAGAGAAGGCAGCGCTTACGGCGCTATCAATATCATCGGCATACGCCAGCAATTGCACGCTCTTGTAACAGATTGTACCGTAGCGGTTTAGCTCTGCTGCTCGAATTATCTTATCCAGCATCAGGTTGAAGAAGTCGCACGAAAGGGAGTCGCCCTGTCTGAAGCCTCGTTTGGTTTGAAATGGCTCAGAGAGATCCTTCCCGATTCTGACGGAGCTGTTGGTATTGCTCAACGTCATTTGGCAAAGCCGTATAAGCTTTGCAGGGAAGTCAAATTCAGACATGGCGGCATACAGGCAACTCCTTTTTGCGCTGTCAAAAGCGGCTTTGAAACGGACAAAGAGATGGTGTATGTCGATTCTTTTATCATGGGTCTTCTCCAGGATTTGGCGTATGGTGAAAATCTGGTCGATGGTAGACTAACCAGGTCCAAAGCCACACTGATAAGGTCCAATCAGTTTGTCTACGATGGGCTTCAGTCTTTCACACAATACGCTAGAAAGAACCTTATATGCGATATTAAGAAGACTGACTCCGCGGTAGTTGGAGCGGTTAGCGGGATCGCTTTTCTTGGGGATTGGCAGAGCACAGTTAAATTCCAATCCGGAGGCATGCACTCATCTGACCATATTCTGCATAAGAGCTTATGCATGCTTTTTACAAGCTCTTCGCCTCCGTGTTTGAACAGCTCGGCGGGTAGTCCGTCTTTTCCAGGCGATTTGTTGTTCTTGAGCCGGGATATAGCTATCTTCACTTCATTATAGTCAGGTGGTGGGACGACTTTTCCATCGTCAGGGATTGGGGTATCGAGTTCGACGTCTCCCTCGCAGTTTAGCAGTGAGAAGAAGTGATCCCTCCACAGTTTAAATACACTCTGTACGTCGGTTACCAGGTCGCCATTATTGTCCTTACAGGAACTTGCCGCGGTCTTAAAACCTTCCGTTTTTTTAGCATCTTCTTAGTCGAAAAAATTACTTACAACAACATTTGGGCAATTCACACGAGTGTCGTATTCATTCGTCTATCGTTGTATGTTTTTTAAAATAGACAAATAGCATGAAATTCTTGAGGTTGTGAATTGCGTAATTATTTTGTGGTCTTTTCCTAACTCAATGGCTATTGATAAGAATGGTAAATTGCTTTAAAACTGGTATTTTGCTTTGGTACTAATCGGAAATTGATATATCGTTATCAAAACGGCTCCACAAACACCGCCTGTCACCTCCCACTTGTCAAGGTTGTCCACATCCCTGAATTGTAAAACTAAAATAAAATCGTAACTGATAATATGAGTTCATGATACTGTCTTGAAACCCCAACTTTCAAACCAAAACGCAATAACTTCAGTATCTTTCAAACCAAAAAGCAATAAATATAAATTTGCAACGTTCAAGTTCTAAAAGTTATCTAATTCGAGTGAAATTTGGCACATCTTATTTTTAGAGCAAAATCAATCATATTCCGCCCGGCGAACTCAATATTTGAGGACTGATAAAACAAAAGGGCTTATTCAGGTGACGATAGGAAAACCTTCTGTGCTGGAGCTTCTTCGTCCATTCGCATAACATGACCCAGCCAGCGGAGCCTTTGGGCTTTAATTCGCTGGGCTATGGTCAATTCTGCGTAAAGCTCGTACAGCTCATCGTTAAATTTCCTTCGATACTCGCCGTTGGCATCACGGGAAGGACCATAAATCTTCCGGAGAACTTTTCTCTCAAATACTCCAAGGGCCATCTCATCTTCTCTTGACATTGTCCATGAATCTGAGCCATACATCAGGACAGGTATGATGAGAGACTTATAGAGCGTGATCTTTGTTCTTCGAGAGAGGACTTTACTTCTCAATTGCCTACTCAGTCCAAAGTAGCACTTGTTGGCAAGAGTGATTCTCCGTTGGATTTCTAGACTGATATTATTTTCGGTGTTAATACTGGTTCCAAAATAGACGAAGTCCCTCACAGTTTCAAATTTGTAACTATCAACAGTGACATGGCTGCCAAGGCGCAGGTAGGCCGATTCTTTCTTTGATGACATCAAATACATCGTCTTGTCCTCGTTGACCGCAAGACCCACTTTTTCGCTTCCTTATCCAGTCCAGAGAAGGGAGCGCTTACGGCGCTATCAATATCATCGGCATACGCCAGCAATTGCACGCTCTTGTAATAGATTGTACCGTAGCGGTTTAGCTCTGCCGCTCGAATTATCTTATCCAGCATCAGGTTGAAGAAGTCGCACGAAAGGGAGTCGCCCTGTCTGAAGCCTCGTTTTGTTTCAAATGGCTCAGAGAGATCCTTCCCGATTCTGACGGAGCTGTTGGTATTGCTCAACGTCATTTGGCAAAGCCGTATAAGCTTTGCAGGGAAGTCAAATTCAGACATGGCGGCATACAGGTAACTCCTTTTTGCGCTGTCAAAAGCGGCTTTGAAACGGACAAAGAGATGGTGTATGTCGATTCTTTTATCATGGGTCTTCTCCAGGATTTGGCGTATGGTGAAAATCTGGTCGATGGTAGACTAACCAGGTCCAAAGCCACACTGATAAGGTCCAATCAGTTTGTCTACGATGGGCTTCAGTCTTTCACACAATACGCTAGAAAGAACCTTATATGCGATATTAAGAAGACTGACTCCGCGGTAGTTGGAGCGGTTAGCGGGATCGCTTTTCTTGGGGATTGGCAGAGCACACTTAAATTCCAATCCGGAGGCATGCACTCATCTGACCATATTCTGCATAAGAGCTTATGCATGCTTTTTACAAGCTCTTCGCCTCCGTGTTTGAACAGCTCGGCGGGTAGTCCGTCTTTTCCAGGCGATTTGTTGTTCTTGAGCCGGGATATAGCTATCTTCACTTCATTATAGTCAGGTGGTGGGACGACTTTTCCATCGTCAGGGATTGGGGTATCGAGTTCGACGTTGTTGTTGTTGTTGTTGTTGTAACGAGGTGTAGCCCTGCCTAAATGTCAGACAGGGTCACCTCGAGTGTATTGCTCTTGGCCGGGCCGATATAAGAAAACGGCCCGGGTCGTTTCGGCACGATGGGTACAGCACAAGTACTGGTACCGTTCTCGTAGATCCGGCAATACAAGAAACTAAACTAGCCGTGCAGGCTATGTAGGTCATTTAGCGTTACCCAGGGTGCACCAACTGGGAGGCGACCTACTTTACACCCCCGACCTACTTTACACCCCCACAGTTTCGACGTCTCCCTCGCAGTTTAGCAGTGAGAAGAAGTGATCCCTCCACAGTTTAAATACACTCTGTACGTCGGTTACCAGGTCGCCATTATTGTCCTTACAGGAACTTGCCCCGGTCTTAAAACCTTCCGTTTTTTTAGCATCTTCTTAGTCGAAAAAATTACTTACAACAACATTTGGACAATTCACACGAGTGTCGTATTCATTCGTCTATCGTTGTATGTTTTTTTTATAATAGACAAATAGCATGAAATTCTTGAGGTTGTGAATTGCGTAATTATTTTGTGGTCTTTTCCTAACTCAATGGCTATTGATAAGAATGGTAAATTGCTTTAAAACTGGTATTTTGCTTTGGTACTAATCGGAAATTGATATATCGTTATCAAAACGGCTCCACAAACACCGCCTGTCACCTCCCACTTGTCAAGGTTGTCCACATCCCTAAATTGTAAAACTAAAATTAAATCGTATCTGATAATATGAGTTCATGATACTGTCTTGAAACCCCAACTTTCAAACCAAAACGCAATAACTTCAGTATCTTTCAAACCAAAAAGCAATAAATATAAATTTGCAACGTTCAAGTTCTAAAAGTTATCTAATTCGAGTGAAATTTGGCACATCTTATTTTTAGAGCAAAATCAATCATATTCCGCCCGGCGAACTCAATATTTGAGGACTGATAAAACAAAAGGGCTTATTCAGGTGACGATAGGAAAACCTTCTGTGCTGGAGCTTCTTCGTCCATTCGCATAACATGACCCAGCCAGCGGAGCCTTTGGGCTTTAATTCGCTGGGCTATGGTCAATTCTGCGTAAAGCTCGTACAGCTCATCGTTAAATTTCCTTCGATACTCGCCGTTGGCATCACGGGAAGGACCATAAATCTTCCGGAGAACTTTTCTCTCAAATACTCCAAGGGCCATCTCATCTTCTCTTGACATTGTCCATGAATCTGAGCCATACATCAGGACAGGTATGATGAGAGACTTATAGAGCGTGATCTTTGTTCTTCGAGAGAGGACTTTACTTCTCAATTGCCTACTCAGTCCAAAGTAGCACTTGTTGGCAAGAGTGATTCTCCGTTGGATTTCTAGACTGATATTATTTTCGGTGTTAATACTGGTTCCAAAATAGACGAAGTCCCTCACAGTTTCAAATTTGTAACTATCAACAGTGACATGGCTGCCAAGGCGCAGGTAGGCCGATTCTTTCTTTGATGACATCAAATACATCGTCTTGTCCTCGTTGACCGCAAGACCCACTTTTTCGCTTCCTTATCCAGTCCAGAGAAGGCAGCGCTTACGGCGCTATCAATACCATCGGCATACGCCAGCAATTGCACGCTCTTGTAACAGATTGTACCGTAGCGGTTTAGCTCTGCTGCTCGAATTATCTTATCCAGCATCAGGTTGAAGAAGTCGCACGAAAGGGAGTCGCCCTGTCTGAAGCCTCGTTTGGTTTCAAATGGCTCAGAGAGATCCTTCCCGATTCTGACGGAGCTGTTGGTATTGCTCAACGTCATTTGGCAAAGCCGTATAAGCTTTGCAGGGAAGTCAAATTCAGACATGGCGGCATACAGGCAACTCCTTTTTGCGCTGTCAAAAGCGGCTTTGAAACGGACAAAGAGATGGTGTATGTCGATTCTTTTATCATGGGTCTTCTCCAGGATTTGGCGTATGGTGAAAATCTGGTCGATGGTAGACTAACCAGGTCCAAAGCCACACTGATAAGGTCCAATCAGTTTGTCTACGATGGGCTTCAGTCTTTCACACAATACGCTAGAAAGAACCTTATATGCGATATTGAGAAGACTGACTCCGCGGTAGTTGGAGCGGTTAGCGGGATCGCTTTTCTTGGGGATTGGCAGAGCACACTTAAATTCCAATCCGGAGGCATGCACTCATCTGACCATATTCTGCATAAGAGCTTATGCATGCTTTTTACAAGCTCTTCGCCTCCGTGTTTGAACAGCTCGGCGGGTAGTCCGTCTTTTCCAGGCGATTTGTTGTTCTTGAGCCGGGATATAGCTATCTTCACTTCATTATAGTCAGGTGGTGGGACGACTTTTCCATCGTCAGGGATTGGGGTATCGAGTTCGACGTCTCCCTCGCAGTTTAGCAGTGAGAAGAAGTGATCCCTCCACAGTTTAAATACACTCTGTACGTCGGTTACCAGGTCGCCATTATTGTCCTTACAGGAACTTGCCCCGGTCTTAAAACCTTCCGTTTTTTTAGCATCTTCTTAGTCGAAAAAATTACTTACAACAACATTTGGGCAATTCACACGAGTGTCGTATTCATTCGTCTATCGTTGTATGTTTTTTAAAATAGACAAATAGCATGAAATTCTTGAGGTTGTGAATTGCGTAATTATTTTGTGGTCTTTTCCTAACTCAATGGCTATTGATAAGAATGGTAAATTGCTTTAAAACTGGTATTTTGCTTTGGTACTAATCGGAAATTGATATATCGTTATCAAAACGGCTCCACAAACACCGCCTGTCACCTCCCACTTGTCAAGGTTGTCCACATCCCTGAATTGTAAAACTAAAATTAAATCGTAACTGATAATATGAGTTCATGATACTGTCTTGAAACCCCAACATTCAAACCAAAACGCAATAACTTCAGTATCTTTCAAACCAAAAAGCAATAAATATAAATTTGCAACGTTCAAGTTCTAAAAGTTATATAATTCGAGTGAAATTTGGCACATCTTATTTTTAGAGCAAAATCAATCATATTCCGCCCGGCGAACTCAATATTTGAGGACTGATAAAACAAAAGGGCTTATTTCCATTTTTTCTCATATTTTCAGTGTTTTGATGCAACATCACACATGATGTATTGAATAGAAACTACTAAAACGTCATATTTCCTAGAAAAAAAGAGTGGGTGTTTCTGCACCAAAACAACTGGGCGAGGCCTATATCGTAGATTCGAAAAAATTCAAAAGGCCATAGTCTAAAAAAATAGCCCTATGTGCATTCATCGATATATCAGGCGCTTCGATAATACGACGTATCATGCCATTGAGGAAGCCATGATTAGCAAGGACGTAAGCCCAATGATCCCTCGCTGGGTCCTGACCATGCTAAAGCAAATAAAAACCAGCTTTGAGCTAGGAGGGGTGCTGGCTCAATCGTGGCCACAAGAGGATGCCCTCAGGGAGGTGTACTTTCTCCTCTACTCTGGACCCTAGTCATAGACGAACTTCTTCATCTTTTGAAGTACAATGGCTTTGACGAAAAAGGAATATGAGGATGACTTAGTAGTTTGCGTAACAGGAATGCATGAAGAAACAATATCCGATTGCATGCAACAAGCCCTGCCCATCATTGAAAGATGGTGTGCTAACAAAGGGTTATCTATCAACCCAAATAAAACAGTCTTGGTGCCTTTCACGAGGCGAAGAAAGCTTTCTATGTTACAGCCGTCCCTAGGAGACAGCGCGATATGTTTTTCGACGGAAGCAAAATACCTAGGGGTACCATAAATAAAGCAACGAGGGCCTTTTTCGCCTGCACTAGACTTAATGGCAAAACATGGGGCTGTCTCCCAAAATGACGTACTGGTCATTTAATGCAGTTGTGAGCCCATAGTCACATACGCTTCTCTAGTCTGGTGGTCTAAGACTTGCTCAAAGAACAGCGGCAACTAAGTTATGTAATCTGCAACGGCTAGTCTGTGTCGGTATAACAAGTGCAATGAAAACATGCCCAGCTGATGCTTTAAATGCCCTTGTGGGAATACCTCCTTTCCCTATTCTGATAGAGAAGGAGGCCACACGTGCTGCATTAAGACTTCAAAACATTTCCGATCTAAAAATCGGAAATATGACAGGACATATGAAGATAGTGAAGAATTTCGTAAATAGTCCTATATTGCAAGTAGGTGATGCAATAACTCCTACGGTCAGGATAATGCGAAACTTTGAAGTTTCGATCGTAGATCGAGTGCTCTGGGACACAGGGAATCCTTATGCTGAATCCGATTCGGAGATTTGGTATACGGATGGATCTAAGCTGGAAGATGGCAAAACGGGAGCGAAAAATCGGTACCGAAGGGTAACTACCCCACTATCTTTCAAGCGGAAATCCATGCAATAGAATTACGTGGCAGAAAATGCCTCCGAAGAAGAATACCCTCTTGGCGAATCTACATTATGTCGGACAGTCAGGCCTACGTGCCTTGGAGTCGTATGTACACTATAACTTCGAAGCTTGTCGATGAGTGCGTCGCAGTCCTTAATGATCTGGGAGCTAAAAACAAAGTTTTTTTAGGCTGGGTCCCAGGGAGTGAAGGGCATGACGGCAACGAAAAAGCAGATCACCTGGCAAAACATGGTGCTCTAACAGCATTTTATGGTCCGGAACCCTTTTGTGGACTCACGAAGGCCCACGTAAAGGATACCATAAGCAACTGGGAAAATAAACAGTTTAGGCAGTATTGGCTTAGCAGCCTAGGACAGAGGCAGGCCAAACTCTTTATAGAACCCTCAAATATAGCATCATCCAGGCTCATTAATCAAAGAAGGGTGGATCTAAGAAACCTCACTGGGTATTTTACGGGACATTGCGGTCTGCGTTATAACCTGAGTAAGCTGAATATATCAGATACAACAATTTGTTGGTTTTGCGAACTGGACGATGAAAAGCCGGTTCATATACTCTGCGAATGCATCGCGTTAGCAAGAAAGAAAGTTTGCTACCTAGGTGGGGTCACTCTCAATTAACGCAAAAAATCCCATGGGATCCCGTATAAAATTGCCTGATTCAAACAAAAGGGCATATTACCAAATTATAAAGTTAAAAAACTACAACTACACAAAGAAACAAAAAAAAAATGATGACCTCAGTTGTTTGTAGCTGTTTTATTTTAGTCTTCCACACAAAGAACGAACCATGCTAGTCTTCCACGCAAACAACGAACCGTACTAGTCTTCGTTGGGAGCGACGAAATGTCGGGAGTATTTTTACTTGGCGTTTGATTGTGTCAAATTTATAAAATTACATGTTTCTATTTTGACAAGGCGGATATTGGCTTGGTTTTTTCCCGTCGAATTTCATTGTGGACCGGGCTCAATGTAGTTTTTTGGGCATATGTTTGGTATTATACATATACATAACTAGTAAATATTAATATATTGAGTTATGCTGTATATTATATATTAATAATTTTTAATTGCAGCTCCATAATAGAGTTCCTGATATCGGAGGGCCACATATATTCAAGTTTTGATGCTGATCACTTTGTAAGCTCGGAATAATATTTATGTTAAATAAAATGTTTACAATTTAAATACACTTATTTACCAAGGTTCAAAAATATGTAGTTCGTTAATTTAGAAATGGTTGTGTATCAGAGGCCTGCAATGGTTAATATTTTCAAGTACTTAGTTGACTAACCACAGACACTACCAACGACGACTCGAGAAACACTCTGGAAACATCGTTCTCCAACAAAATGGGAAACAATTTTCAAATTGAGATCCTATAGTTCTCTAGTCGAGTTCTTATGTATGTCATTCTCTATTGAGATTCTAATGTTATTTGAAATTTTGTCTAGTTCTCTAACCTATCTCCAATCGAATTCTAATGTAGTTCTCTACTGTCGCCCTCGAATAGACGTTTCTACGTATTGCAGGTTTTGCGAGAACGGTACCTCTACCTGTACTGTGCCCTTCGTACCGAAACGACCCGGGTGGTTTTTACATCGACCCGACCAAGAGCAATACACCTCGAAGATGACACGAGTATGAGTCAAGGCCATCAGATCCTGATGCACTGTTTGTCGGCACAGAATATATGCGTCGGTGGCATCGGTTAAGTGCCTGGGCTCGCAAACATAAATCTATGGACTGATTCTAGCTCCTCTCGCAACGAACGAACGCCGGCTTCAGGACTGCGACGAAGATCGCGACGTAGTCTACTACTACCCAGGCGTCAGTTCCTGACTCCCAGAGTGACAATTGCCTCTCCATCACACCTTAAAATAATGAAATTTGATTGCAATGGCATCATAGGCAAGATTGCGGAGATAACCAAATATATGTAGCTAAACAAGATAAAAATAGCAGCAATCCATGAGACCTGCATGACCGTACGGATAGTGGAGGTAGTCTCCACCAATATGAGCAGTATAGTATAGACCAAAGGGACTCACCCTTAGAGTGTCAGGGTATAGTCGTTCAAGCCGGAGGTGTTGATCTCGAGCTAATCACCCTTATCGCAGAGTTCACCCGGAAAATGTTTCGCCTTCACTTTTTGTGTTCGGGCGAACTGTTTCCGCCTATCGACAATTTCGCCCGAACAAAAGTTCACTTCGAATCAGCTGATGCTCTATTTCGAACTTTTTGCAAATTATCCATTTTTGTAAACAAGCGTACATTTTCTTCAAATAAAATTAAAATAAGGCTTATAAATATTTGGAAACATGTATAGTGTTGCCCTTAGGCTGTTATTAATCGAACGCGAGGAGAATACGAATCAACTCTTTGGAGCTAAGTGATTCACTGTGAGTTTAAAAGTTCTTTTTAGCACTTTTGTAAACAAATGAATCGTTTCTTTAATAGTTTTCGGCAATATTTTAGGTTAAATAAGCTGGCGTTTACATATTTGCTAGATATTCTTGCCAGCTCCTTGCCGCCAATGAAGCAAAAATTTGGAATTCCACCAATTGTTAATTTGAGCGCTTGTCTACGTTTTTTCGCAAAGGAAGGACATCAAAAAAGCGTTGGCAATGACCATTAGGTTGGTCTTAGCCAATCTTCCTTCAGCGAGGTTTTGTCAGAGGTGCTGAGTGTTTTGGAGCCATTGTTTTGTCCCCAATGGATAAATTGGCCTACACCAGAAGAACAACGCCAAATTGCACGCGACTTTTATACGAAGTTCGCAATACCAGGCTTTATTTATTGATTTACTCTTAAAATTAATGGTATATTTATTTAGAAGAATATTTAATATTCAAAACAAACAATTGCTTTTTTTGTTTTACTCTCGTTCGCCTGCAAAATAAAAGTGAATAGATTTGGCATTTGGCGCTCTTCATTTCGCCCGAAAAAAGCATTGGCAATAAGGCGGAATTTTTTTCGAACACGGAAAATCTGTTCGCTACTATCTGCGATAAAAAAAAAAAACGAATGGCGCCGATATACCAACAGGTTATCATTACCTCTAACGAGATTTTTAGCCGAGCTTCTCTTTTCCAACTTGTGTGTTGCTTTTGAGTTTTCCTACAAGTTAGCGGGACCTACAGTTTTTTGCCGACTCCGAACGGCACTTGCAAAGCAAATGAATTTTTTGCTGAGAAGCTTCTCATGGCAGAAATACACCCGGAGAGTTTGCCAAACTACTGCCGAGTGGCGACCCCGTTTTTTAGAAAAATTATTTTTCCAAATAATTTTTGATGTTACTTTTGCCGGGCATCGAACCGCCACGACTTGGTGTAGAAGGCCGAACACTTAACCGCTACACCACGGCGGCCGCCCTATCTGCGATAAGGCGAAGAAAAAAGTGAATATTTTCGGGTCAAAACAAAACTCGCGATAAGGGTGAATATATATCTACATTCCTCCCGTCACCTGCTGTCAAACGAGTTATCGCCCTGGGAGGTCACTCTGTATTGCGATTCGAACGTCAATTCGATTCGAAAATCAAATGCGATGCGATAAGCAAATGGTACTCTGTAATGCTATAGCATTGCTAACAGTGCTGCTTACTTTAGTTTTTGTGTATTGGTTGGCATCACTCGTAGAAACAAGAAAATGAAAATGTAATAAATGGGAATGAAACATGCAGTGCTCGAACTTTTACCACTTTTTCATTTCTACCACACAAGCTCGAGAATTTACCACACTTTTTTTCAAGCTCTATAAAACTTAAATTGCTCATAGTCCGGTCAATAAGGACATACAAATAGTGGTAAATAACAATAATTACCACAGAGCCAAATTGTTGCATACAGCTTAGGTTTACCCTTCAGATAGAAAATCTCAAAAGACCTCATCGATCCCATGTGTGCTAAAAAAAGTTATTCGGGGTCAAAGGTCAAAACTTTAGAAAAATACTAGTCCGGTAAATTTAGTTTATCCTGTATAACAAAAATTCCGACATGGAAAATTTTTTTGGAGAACTTAGGTTCACCCAAAGAAGAAAACTGAAAAAGTTCCCATCGATCCCATTAGTAGCAAAAAAGTTATTCGGGGATTTTTCTCGACTTTTGTCGTCTATTTGTCTTTTATCGTTTATTTGTCACGAAATTCCCCATCGACAATGAAAATTGTTAGTTTTGTAAAGCCTATAGTTCTCGAGCTAGAGCCACATTTTCTCCATGCATAGTATCAAAAAATACTATTCCGGTAAATTTAGTTTATCTTGTGTAACAATAATTCTCACGGTGGAATTTTTTTTTGGAGAGCTTAGGTTCACTCCAAGGAAGAAAACTGCAAAAGTCCTCATCGATCCCATTAGTAGCAAACAATTTATTCGGGGGCAAAAGTCGAGAAAAATCCCCGAATAACTAATGGCATTTCTGAAGAGGAGCGTCATCTTCCCCGAGAGACAAGGGTCACTCTGGCAGGTTAAACTCCTGCATATCCAGACTAAACCCTGATGTGCCGAATGTATGTCCGGCATGCGGCTCGTCCCCTCTTCTGAGCCCACTCTTCTAACACCCATGTCTCTTTGGTCCAACCCTATTGAAACTGCTAGTTTCCTTGGACTCCCGTTAGAAGATATTGATGACAATTTAGGCTAAGGGAAAACACGCGTTGGGCAGGACTACACCTCGTTACAACAACAACAACAACATGAGGACTTTTGCAGTTTACTTCCTTGGGGTGAACTTAAGCTCTCCAAAAAAAAACATTTCCACCGTGGGAATTATTGCCACACAAGATAAACTAAATTTACAAATAAACGATAAAAGAAATTTTTCTATGCATATTAAAGTCTTCGAGAAAAATCCTGAAAAGCCAATACGTGGCATATATTTTCATATAATTTTCAGAGCTAATTTTACAATCGCGATACCTCAGAAGTGGTAACCCTTAGAGAAAAAATGCTAGGACCATATTAGTAGAGAATTTCCAAGTTTAAAACTTCGTCTTAGGTAATTTTTAGAGAAAACTTACCGTTTTCGAAAAAAAACCAAAAAAACTTAAAGGTGTGACCTTTGACCCCGAATAACTTTTTTAGCACACATGGGATCGATGAGGACTTTTGAGGTTTTCTATCTGAAGGTAAACCTAAGCCGTATGCAAAAATTTGGCTCTGTGGTAATTATGGTTGTTTCAAAAGTCTATATTGAGTGGACTATCATAAAATAAGCACTCTCTTAGTATATTAGTCATAGGAAGGCTGTTTGAAATAAAATTTGGTACATGCTCTTACGTTGACACAAACTTTGCTCCAGAGTTGCGTGCTATCGACCCCTTTTTTGCTTTCAAATCCACTTTTAAATAAAAATTTATTTTCTTTTCAAAGGAATTTTTAAATCGAAAATAAATTTAACCTGTGGGTTAATGATTTAACCACAGTACAGAAGGTCTTACATATGTACATATAAGCAAACAAATGGTGTGTTCGAGCCGCAATTATTGCGGCAGTGTTACTTTTTATGAAAGAGCATCAGGTTCTTCGACAACGTTTTGGCAACATTTGCATTTTCCGTTTCACGTATTGCCGGTTCTGCGAGAACGGTATTTGTACTTGTACATTACCCTTCGTACCGAAACGACCCGGTTTTTTTTTTATAATGACTCGGCCAAGAGCAATACACTTCGAAGTGACCCTGTCTAACGCGTCACGATTCCCCCACCTGTTGTCATCCCCGGAACAGCCCCTTGCAGCACGGCTGCTCCTCATTCTGTTGATCCAGGCTGGCATTGAGCCAAATCCTGGCCCAAGAGAATGGTTCTGCTGCGTTTGCCGGAAGAAAATATACACAAGACGATCACGCTCAGTCCAGTGTGCATCATGCAAAGGTTGGTTGCATAAATCTAGTTGCTCCGGACTAGATCCTAAAACACACCGGCCCACTAGTTTCTACAAAAGGTTTGTGGCGCCCTGCTGCTCACGTCCTAGGACGTCCCGAGGCAAGCGACGCTCAAATGTTGCATTATCGCCTTCTACAAATCAAGTATCCACGACCTGCAATACATAGCCTTCACGGCTGGTTTCTTGTATTGCCGGTTCTACGAGAACGGTACCAGTACTTGTGCTGTACCCATCGTGCCGAAACGACCCGGGCCGTTTTCTTATATCGACCCGGCCAAGAGCAATACACTCGGGGTGACCCTGTCTGACATTTAGGCAGGGCTACACCTCGCTACAACAACAACAACCTGCAATACATATATTGCTCAGCAGAACATGTGTGTTCCCGGCTGTATCTCGCATCCTAGTGCGCCAACATCTCAAGTATCCACCCATAGCTACTTTCTTCGTAGCACATCTGTCGATGCTATAAGCACTACCGAGTTTCAGCCCCCGTCTCTGAACCCTCTACTAACTTCTTCCGGCACTAGCACGAATGTAAGTCAAGTTCATCAACTTCTGGTCCCCCACACTTCGTGCACTGTATGTCGGCATAGGATATATACGTCTGTGGCATCGGTCAAGTGCAACTCCTGCCTAGGCCGCATATGTTCTGGGCTCGGAAGCAGAAATCTCTGGACTGATGTGTTCGTCGCGCCTTGCTGTCGAGTTGCGCAGCCCTGTTGTTGTTGTTGTTGTAACGAGGTGTAGTCCTGCCCAACGCGTATTTTTCCTTAACCTAAATTGTCATCAATATCTTCTAACGGGAGTCCAAGGAAACTAGCAGTTTCAATAGGGTTGGACCAAAGAGAGATGGGTGTTAGAAGAGTGGGCTCAAATGAGCAAGAAAATAAGTGATTGGTATTGTGGGGGGACGAGCCGCATGCCGGACATACATTCGGCACATCAGGGTTCAGTCTAGATATGTAGGAGTTTAACCTGCTACAATATCCAGAGCGTAATTGAGCCAGAGTGACCCTTGTCTCTCGAGGAAGATGACGCTCCTCTTCAGAAATGCCAGGTGTTGCGGCATGTAAGACATTGTTTAGCGGACAGAGCGCAGAGTAATGTCTCAACAGACGTTGTATGGATATGCCCCAAGGCCTGTTTATGCACCTGTAGATCAAACGGCGTTGTTATATAGTGCCGGATCTCATCAAAATGTTTACGTAAATGCGATCTTATGGTCCTAGGAGGCGGAATGAGTTCAAGCAGTTGTCTACCGTGGTGCTGTGGTTACAGCAATTCAGTAGGTACTGCTTGTTTAGCATTTCATTATGCTCCCTAACTGGAAGTATTTCCACCTCATTGTGTATATGAGATATAGGTGACATAAGGACGCACCCCGTAGCGGTTCTGAGCGCGGTGTTTTGACAGGCCTGAAGCTGATTCTGCAAGCTCCGGAAAACATATCGGCGACGCATAGTTCAGGATCGGCCGACCAATTGCCTTGTACGTTACCAATAACGTTTCTTTGTCTTTACCCCAAGTACTGCCGGCTAGTGATTTGAGGATTTTGTTACGGCTCTGTAATTTTGAGACAATTGCAGCTGAATGGGCAGCGAAAGTGTGCATGGTGTCGAAAGTCACTCCTAAGATTTTTGGGTGAGCGACAGTAGGTAATTTATGATCACCTACATAAATTTCTAGTTCCATGCCAACCTGCGCTGTCCACGTCGTGAATAGGGTCGCTGAAGACTTTGTTGGCGACAATGTCAAGCTTCGGGCGGTGAAGAACTCGACTAGAGAGTTCGTTTCTACGTACTGCCGGTTCTGCGAGAAAGGTACATGTGCTTGCGCAGTACCCTTCGTACCGAAACGACCCAGGCTGTATTTTTTTATTACAGCCTGGCCAAGAGCAGTACACCCGAAGTGACCCTGTCTAACGTGTCACGATTCCTCCCCCTAAAATTGTCATCCCTGGAGCAGTTCCTTGCAGCAGGGCTGCTCCCTATTCTGTTGTTCCGGTCTGGCGTTGAGCTAAACCCTGGTCCAACAGAATGGTTCTGCTGCGTGTGCCGGAAGAAAATTTATACCAGATGTTCGCATTCGGTGCAATGCACATCTTGTAAAGGTTGGCTACACAAGTCTAGTTGCTCCGGACTAGATCCAAAAACACACCGGCCTCTTAGTTTTTTTAAAACCTTCGTGGCGCCTTGCTGTTCACGTCTTAGAACGTCCCGTGGCTCGCGACGCTCCGGCGTAGCGCTATCGCCTCCCCTTCGCAATATATATATTGCTCAGCAAACATTGTGTGTTCCCAGTTGTAGCTCGCGCCCTAGCGCGCTAACACCTCACACAGCAGCTCATAGCTACTTCCTACGTAGCACATCTATAGATGTTGTGAGCACTGCTGAGCTACAACTCCCGCCCCAAAATATTCTCCTCCCCTCTACTTCTTCCGGTACCGGCACAAGTGTGAATCAAGGCCATCAGCTCCTGGTCCCTCACACTATGTGCACTGTTTGTCGGCACAGAATATATGCGTCCAGAGTGCCATCGGTCAAGTGCAATATCTGCCTTGGCCAATGTCACCTGCGCATATGCTCAGGGCTCGCAAACAGAAATCTATGGACTGATGCGTATGTTGCGCCGTGTTGTCGAGCTGTGCAGCCCACATTGCCGACAAATTCTACCTCGTTTCCCAACGAGCGGAATTTGTCGCCTTCAGGACTGCGACGACGATCACGGACTAGCATATTACCTCCACGGCGAGCGCACCAGTCCCTGACTCCCAGAGTGACCATTGCCTCTCCCCCGCATTTCAAAATAATGCAATTAAACTGCAATGGTATAACTGGCAAGATTGTGGAGATCACCCAGTTTATGCAGCAAAACTCCATCAAAATTGCTGCAATCCAGGAGACTAAACTTGGCACCCACTCGGATCTCAGAGCGAGTGGTGGCTACCACATTCTCCGGCATGATCGTACGGACGGTGGGGGTGGTCTTGCGTTCATCATCCACCAAACCGTGCGGTATAGGGAATTTGCATTCAACACCGACCAAGAGGACATACCCTTAGAGCGACAGGGTATTGTCATTCAGCTGGAGGTGTTGATCTCGAGCTGATAAACATCTACATACCTCCCGTCACCTGTTGTCCCAGAAGTTATCGCCCTGATTTAAGCGATTTCCTACGGGGCGATAATCGTGTCATTATGGGCGATTTCACCACCTCTGAGATGAGATCCTACGTAAACTTCAGGAGGGCTGACTGGGTTGGCTTTACTGAGTTTACTGAGAGCTCCTTTGGTGCTCTTCCCATACCGACTGACGTACGCCAAGGTGAAAAGGAAATACGTAAGGTCATAAATAGAGCTGCAGCCCTTTTTATACCAGCTGGGAGAATACAAAATATACGGCCAAACTTCCCAACTGAAGCTGCAGCCCTGGCCAATGAACGTGACCATATACGTAGCATCGATCCCGCAGACCCACAGATCAGTGGTCTCAACGCGGAAATCAGACGGTTGGTAGATGAACACAAACATGCCAAATGGGAGGAGCATCTGAGGTCTTGTAACCTCTCTACCGGTGTTGGAAAATTATGGTCCACAGTCAAATCCCTGTCAAATTCGACGGGCCCACCAAAAAACGTAGACATCACCTTTGGTGATAAGACGTTTAGTGACCCGAAGAAAAGTGCAACGGCCTTTTGCCGACAGTTTGTACCACACCCTGCACAGGACAGGGACAGACGTAGGATCTTCAGGTGTGCGCATAAACACAAAAACAATGCCCCCGTTTCCATCACCGCTACAGAGGTTCGAGTGGCCATCAGGAAAGCCAAAAACTCTAAAGCTATGGGCCCTGACGACATAGCCATGGTGCATTTAAAACACATCGGCGAAGAGGGAGTAAAATACCTCACTACCGTCTTCAATTTGTCCCTGGCCACTTCTGTCATACCTGAAAAATGGAAACAGGCAGTCGTGGTCCCACTACTAAAGCCTGGCAAGCCAGCTAACGTAGGGGAGTCTTATCGTCCGATATCGCTCCTCTCGCCAGTAGTGAAGATATTGGAGGCGGTATTACTTCCTCTTTACACATCAAAGTTGAGGTTAGCCGAGCACCAACATGGCTTTAGAAAAATACGGAGCACAACATCTGCTCTAAATGCCATTAACACTCAGATAACTGACGGACTCAACCAGAAAAGCCCTCATCACAGGACGGTTCTAGTTGCTCTTGACCTGTCTCAAGCTTTTGACACAGTAAATCATGGACAACTGGTATCCGATTTGGAAGATTCATCGCTCCCCCCCTGTCTTAAGCGTTGGTCCGCCAATTATCTGAGTGGTCGTCAATCGTCTGTAGTTTTCAGAAATAAAAAATCAAAACCGAGAAAGATTAAACAAGGGGTACCGCAGGGTGGTGTCCTTTCCCCGCTTCTGTTTAATCTTTATATTTCGAGGCTTCCTTCCCCACCAGATGGAGTCTCGATTGTCTCTTACGCAGACGATTGTACGATCCTGGCTTCTGGCACTTCCGTTGATGAGCTATGCTCCAGGATCAATGGTTATCTCCCCTCTCTTGTTGAGTTTTTCACTGCCCGGAGCCTGACATTGTCGCCAACGAAGTCCTCGGCGACACTATTCACGACCTGGACGGCGCAAGTTGGCATGGAGTTAGAAATCTACGTAGGCGATCAAAAATTACCTACTGTCTCTCACCCCAAAATCTTAGGGGTAACTTTCGACCCCATGCACAAATTCGCTGCTCATTCAACCGCAATTGTCTCTAAGCTACAAAGCCGCAACAAAATTCTCAAGTCGCTAGCCGGCAACACTTGGGGTAAAGACAAAGAAACGTTGCTGGCAACCTATAAAGCAATTGGTCGGCCGATCCTGAATTACGCGTCGCCGATATGGTCGCCGGGGCTTGCTGAGGTTCATTGGAAAAGACTGCAGGCCTGCCAAAATACCGCACTCAGAACCGCCACGGGATGCGTCCTTATGTCTCCAAAACATCATTTACATCATGAGGTGGAAATGCTCCCAGTTTTGGAGCACAATGAAATGCTAAACAAGCAGTACCTATTGAACTGTTGCAAACCACAACATCCCAACCGACTACTGCTTGAGTATGAGCCACCTCCTAGGACCGTAAGGGCACATCTACGTGAGCATTTTGATGAGATCCGGCACCTCACACTTTCGCCGTTTGATCCAAAGGTACATACGCAGGCCCTGAAGCACATCCATGACACGTCCGTTGCGTCTTATGTCTCGCTCTGTCCACTGAACGCCGTTTTGCACGCCAAACCACCTCGCGTCGCGGCTGAGGAGCGTCATCTTCCTCGAGAGACAAGGGTCACTCTGGCTCAATTACGCTCTGGATACTGTAGCAGGTTAAACTCCTACTTATCCAGACTAGACCTTGACGTGCCGAATGAATGTCCGGCATGCGGCTCGTCACCCCATAATACCAACCATTTATTTATCTGCTCTTCGGAGCCCACTCTTCTAACACCCATCTCCCTCTGGTCCAACCCTGTTGAAACTGCAAGTTTCCTAGGACTCCCGTTAGAAGAAATTGATGACAATTTAGGTTAAGGAAAAGTACACGCTGGGCAGGGCTACACTTCGTTACAACAACAACTAGAGAGGGGAGATAGCCATTTACTTTAGAGCACAGCTCATCAACGGAAGTACCAGTAGCCAATATCGTGCAATCGTCTGCGTAAGAAACAATCGTAACTTCTTCTGGTGGAGGAGGAAGTTTCGAAATATAGAAGTTGAACAATAACGGGGAAAGGACACCACCCTGTGGTACCCCTTGTTTGATCCTCCTGGCTTTAGATTTTTTGTTTCTGAATACAACAGACGACCGACGACCACTGAGATAATTGGCGGTCCAACGCTTGAGACAGGGGGGGAGTGACGAGTCTTCCAAATCGGATACAAGCTGCCCATGATTTACTGTATCAAAAGCTTGACTCAGATCGAGTGCAACTAGAACCGTCCTGTCATTAGGTCTGTTTTGATTTGGACCGTCAGTTATCTGAGTGTTTATGACATTTAGAGCAGATGTTGTGCTCCTGCCTTTCCTGAAGCCATGTTGGTGCTCGGCTAACATCAAGTGTGATGTATAGAGCGGGAGTAGGGCCGCTTCAAGTGTCTTTACTACTGGCGAGAGGAGTGAAATCGGACGATATGACTCCCCAACGTTTGCTGGCTTGCCAGGCTTTAGTAGTGGGATCACAGTTGCCTGCTTCCATTTGTCGGGTATGACAGCTGTGATCAAAGACAGGTTGAAGACGGCAGTTAAATATTTGACTCCCGCTGGGCCGATATGCTTGAGATGCGCCATGGCTATGCCATCAGGGCCGATGGCTTTGGAATTTTTGGCCTTCCGGATGGCCTCTTGAACCTCTGTAGCGGTGATGGGAACGGGGGCATAGTTTTTGTGTTTATGCGCGCGCCTGAAGATTCCACGTCTTGTCCTATCTTGCGCTGGGTGTGGGACATACTGTCGACAAAAAGCCTGCGCACATTTCCTGGGGTCATTTAAAGTCTTGTCACCAACTATGCAGCCCCAAAACATGACGGAGACACCCCCGTGCTTTATACTGGGAGTAAGGTTTTCTGCTGGGAGTAAGGTAGTTATTTTGCCGCCATATCGCCTGCGCCAAATAAGTTAAATTAACTTTCGTCTGCACAGTAAAAAGAAAAGTCTAACTTTAATACCATTTTGGTGTTTATATATAACAACGCCGAAAAGTATTATTTTAATACCATATTCGGTCTAATTAAGAAAGAGAGGAATTCAGTCGAAGATTCTCTCAGGCAAAAAAAAACAAAAATTTACAGTTTTATGATATTGCCTTTACCGAGAGTCGAACTCACAATTTATTGAACGCTGAAAGGAGATGTCTACTATCAAGCCATCGAGTACTTATGCTTGCCAGCGTCTAATTGCACTGTTGTTCGTAATGTAGTATCGCAATAGCGAGGAACCGCGTGCTCTGAAGAACAAACCACCCGACTTAATTTAATGCTAAAAACTAATTAATTTAATACTTTTCCGGCTTTGTTTTTAAACAAATAGTACCTAAAACATTATAATGAGAGAGAGCGCTAAAGAGAGAGCACTTTAGTATTATTTTGGTATTATTTAAAACTATTTGGAATTAAAAAAATTTCAGAGTCTTAAATTAATACTACTTAGTATTAAAACTCAAATTTAATTCCTTTTTTTGGCATTTTTTTTTTCTTTGACATTTTTTGATGGGAAAAATATAAGGTTTGTTTACTGACCAAAAAAAGTTCAGAGCAGGTTAGAGAAGAGCTGAGCATGGCAGCTGTCAAAATAGAAATAGAGCAACTCAGAGCAGAAATGCCATGAAACCCTTGAATCACGATAGTTTCTTTTTATTTGGTTTTTTTGTTTAAATCTTCAAAACTAATGCAAATTCACGTATACAAAGACATTGATTTTCTTGCAAGCTAATTTTTTTTGAAGTTTTCAAAAATTTATTTTTTCCTGACTGACAATTGCTTCTCTGCTCTAACCTACTCCATAAAAAAAGCTAGAGCAGAAATTTGTAATCTGGATTACTCTAGTTTTGTTTTGAGCGTACCCATGAATTGGCGGCTGCCGTGGTGTAGCGGCTAAGTGTTCGGCCTTCTACACCAAGTCGTGGCGGTTCGATGCCCGGCAAAAGTAACATCAAAAATTATTTAGAAAAACGATTTTTCTAAACGGGGTCGCCCCTCGGCAGTAGTTTGGCAAACTCTCCGGGTGTATATCTGCCATGAGAAGCTTCTCAGCAAAAAATTAATTTGCTTTTCAAGTGCCGTTCGGAGTCGGCAAAAAACTGTAGGTCCCGCCAACTTGTAGGAAAAACTCAAAAGCAACACACCACAAGTTGGAAAGACAAGCTCGGCTAAAAATCTCGTTAAAGGTTATGATAACCTCTTGGTATATCACCGCCATTAGTTTTTTTTTTTTTTTTTTTTTTTTTACTCATGAAACAAAAGATAGAGCAACCTAGAGTTAGACACAATTTTGTGAAATATCTCAATCTGGCGTAAGCTAGAGCAGCCCAATAAACAAACCTAGGACAACAACGTCTCTTCTTCTTTCCCCAAGTGCTGCCAGCTAGTGACTTTAGGATTTTGGTGGGGAATCGTGACACGTTAGACAGGGTCACTTCGAGGTATATTGCCCTTGGCCGGTTCGAAGAAAAAACAACCTGTGTCGTTTCGGTACGAAGGGTACAGTACAAGTACTGGGGCCTTATCTTGTAATTCGATCCGAAAGAAATTTCGTTCGAATTTGAAAAAAATTTATTATTACCAAATACAGTCCATTTGCTCAACACAGTTTCATCACTCAAGGTACGTTGGTTTGTTTAGTTCATGCACCATTTTTTTTTTAATACGTGCAAAACGTAGTGAAAATACCGTGTTCTCGCTAGCACGCTTTCGCCTTTTGACTATCGGTTAAGTCCCCCACCAGTGGTAAGACTTATTCGACACAGCTCAAGGCAAGCAGTCAGTGATTTTTTTTGTTTTTTTTTTTTTATACATTTATCACTGCACTGAACATCTCTCTGTTCGACCACGTCCTGTGGAAAGTTTCCCCAAATATCACTTTAAAATTTCACTTAGTTGATGCTTTTTTAAAAACAGTCCATCACAGAGTTCACATCACATCAATCAGCTCATCAATAGAAATTATCATTCGTCATTATATTTATTACTGCATTGGGTGTCTTGTGATTATCAACATTGAGTGCGTACACAGTCCATAAGTGTCGCTTAATTTTAACACATTTTTATTTGTAACATTTAAATTTTTATATAAACAAACATCACTAGTCCACGATTATCTGGATAAATACAATTGCGTAAGTCTTTTTTTTTTGGAACTTGAACTTTACTTTATCTGGTTTGGCTATACAGGGTTCATAACCCAAAGCACCTTAAACTTCAGAGATTTAGATCTGTGCCACATACACTTTTTGTTGATACATTAGGTCTTCAGAGACTTCTATCTGTGATCACATACACTTGGAAGCACATTAAATCTTCAGAGATTTTTCTGGGTCACATACACGTTTATTGAGACATTAAATCTTCAGAGATTTGTTTCTTATACACCTTTGTTGATATACTAAATCTTCAGAGATTTATATCACACACACTTTTAAAGACATATTGCTGTCTATCACACAATTCGTAAGATTAAATCTTTAACTGCATAGTGGAGTTCGAGCAAGAATGGAGCTCCATTTATATTGAAGAAATGATTAAGCACACCCTTGCACTACAGCAAGAGGAGCTGAAGTCACTATGGAAGAAGACGATAGCGGCTTATGACATCCTTCTGTCCTACAAAGAGACCACTAAGGAAGATTTGCAATCCATAAAGCAAAAAAATAAGACATGTTTCGCATGCTACACGAAATGCATGGCTGCTATGAATGCTCAGCTGGAAAAGCTGTCAGCTCAGCCCATTCAACCACAAAAACAACAAAGTAATGATACATCCAGTGAAAATAATATTCGGCTTCCGCCCTGTGACACAGATGTGTTTAAGGGCGATTATCTATCGTGGCCAACCATTAGGGACATGTTCACGGCCATATACATATTAAATAAACGCCTTACCCCGGTTGAGAAATTGTATCACCTCAACCAGAAAACCCAAGGGGAGGCGAAGGAAATAGTCCGTAGGTATCCATTGACCAACGAAGGCTTTACCACAGCCTGGAAAAATTTAAGTGACAGGTACGAAAACAAGCGAATCCTTGTCAACACACAATTGAAATCTTTGTTTAGGCTGAACGCGACATAAATAATTGCATTTCAGCACTTCAATGTCATCAAATTGACATTTCTAATTGGGATGCAATAATCACATACACGTGCGGGATTGTCAAAACTTCCGAAGGCTGTCCACACAAGACAAGATAACATTTATCAAAGAAAAAAGGTCTTGCCTAAACTGTTTGTCAGACAAACACACCGTGACACGATGCCCTCATCCGCTTAATTGCGCCTTGTGTCACTTCAGGCCTTACTCCGCCTGCCAACAGCACAACCCCAAGGAAACCACCAAAGTTGGAACCGGAACACCAACTCTAACAATCAAAGTCGGAACCGAAACACCAACACAAATAAACGAAGTTGGAACCGAAACTCCAACGATGATAGGCCCTCAAATTCGAAACAGGCGAGGGCAAGGCTTGAGTCTGCAAATAGAAACGAAAACGTTAATAATGTTTCTACATTACATGCCAATACAACTAAAAGGGTATTGTTGGGAACCGCACGCATTAAGATCCACTATAATGGAGTGGATTTCTCGGCCAGAGCACTTATTGACTCCGGCTCTGAATGCTCTTTCATAACTGAAAGACTGAAAAAGAGAATAAATCTGTCATCTAAACGCCTGATCATCCAAGCGTCAGGCATAAACAATACGCTGCCCGCGCAGTTAAAAGAGTCGTGCTCTATTACAATAGGTTCCCTAATTGACCCATTAGTTAGCATTGACACAATGGTCCTAGTCCTAGCACAACTTACAGGGGACCTTCCGACTTGTCAGGTCAGTGCATTGACCCAGCTAGCCTTCCCTGACCTGATTCTAGCTGATAAGAGGTTCTTCGTTAACGAGCCAGTCGACCTTATCCTAGGAGGCGACATATGCAAAAATTATATTGAACGGTATAAGGAAGAACGTGATGAACACGCTTCTTGCTCAAGAAACCGTCTTCGGGTGGATATTGACCGGTCGTGCAGAAACAGCGCAGCCAACAAACAACGGTATCATTTTTCAATGAAATAAGCTTAGATAAACAGTTGACCGCTTTCTTGGAGTTGGAAGATGTGCCTAAGAAAAAGGCACTAAACGACGATAATGCCTATTGCGAGGCACTTTTCAAAGCAACAACGGAACGGGGCTTTGATGGCAAATACATTGTCTCATCATCATCATCATCATTTATTGGCGCTTAACCGCCTAAGCGATTTTGGCCGTTTCGTATCAAAGCACGCCAGTCATTCCTTTTTAGCGATAACGGACGCCAATTGGAAACCCCAAGGGAGTTCAAGTCATCCTCCACCTGTTGTTTCCATCTCAGTCGAGGCCTCCCCCTTCCTCTGCTGCCGAATTCAGGCGACGATAGGAAAACCTTCTGTGCTGGAGCTTCTTTGTCCATTCGCATAACATGGCCCAGCCAGCGGAGTCTTTGGGCTTTAATTCGCTGGACTATGGTCAGATCTGCGTAGAGCTCGTACAGCTCATCGTTAAATTTCCTTCTATACTCGCCGTTGGCATCACGGGAAGGACCATAAATCTTCCGGAGAACTTTTCTCTCAAATACTCCAAGGGCCATCTCATCTTCTCTTGACTTTGTCCATGAATCTGAGCCATACATCAGGACAGGTATGATGAGGGACTTATAGAGCGTGATCTTTGTTCTTCGAGAGAGGACTTTACTTCTCAATTGCCTACTCAGTCCAAAGTAGCACTTGTTGGCAAGAGTGATTCTCCGCTGGATTTCTAGACTGATATTATTTTCGGTGTTGATACTGGTTCCCAAATAGACGAAGTCCCTCACAGTTTCAAATTTGTAACTATCAACAGTGACATGGCTGCCAAGGCGCAGGTGCGCCGATTCTTTCTTTGATGACAGCAAATACTTCGTCTTGTCCTCGTTCACGGCAAGACCCACTTTTTTCGCTTCCTTATCCAGTCCAGAGAAGGCAGCGCTTACGGCGCGGTTGTTAAGGCCAATGATATCAATATCATCGGCATACGCCAGCAATTGCACGCTCTTGTAAAAGATTGTACCATTGCGGTTTAGCTCTGCTGCTCGAATTATCTTCTCCAGCATCAGATTGAAGAAATCGCACGAAAGGGAGTCGCCCTGTCTGAAGCCGCGTTTGGTTTCAAATGGCTCAGAGAGGTCCTTCCCGATTCTGACGGAGCTGTTGGTATTGCTCAACGTCATTTGACAAAGCCGTATAAGCTTTGCAGGGAAGTCAAATTCAGACATGGCGGCATACAGGCAACTCCTTTTTACGCTGTCAAAAGCGGCTTTAAAATCGACAAAGAGATGGTGAGTGTCGATTCTCTTATCATGGGTCTTCTCCAGGATTTGGCGTATCGTGAAAATCTGGTCGATGGTAGACTTACCAGGTCTAAAGCCACACTGATAAGGTCCAATCAGTTTGTCTACGATGGGCTTCAGCCTTTCACACAACACGCTAGAAAGAACCTTATATGCGATATTAAGTAGACTAATTCCGCGGTAGTTGGTGCGGTTAGCGGGATCGCCTTTCTTGTGGATTGGGCAAAGCACACTTAAATTCCAATCCGGAGGCATGCATTCGTCTGACCATATTCTGCATAAGAGCTGATGCATGCTTTTTACCAGCTCTTCGCCTCCGCGTTTGAACAGCTCGGCGGGTAGTCCGTCTTTTCCAGGCGCTTTGTTGTTTTTGAGCCGGGATATAGCTATCCTCACTTCATCATAGTCAGGTGGTGGGACGACTTTTCCATCGTCATGGATTGGGTTATCGGGTTCGACGTCTCCCTCGCAATTTAGCAGTGAGGAGAAGTGCTCCCTCCATAATTTAAGTACACTTTGTACGTCGGTTACCAGGTCGCCATTATTGTCCTTACATTGTCTCACTTCCCTTTAAACAAGAGTTTCCTAACGGCGTCTGCTTACGGCCTTCTTTAAAAGGTGTTTGCTCTCAATTTTACAGGAATGAGACCCGCCTGGCTAAGACACCGGACCTACAGAGAGAATACAATAGAGTATTGTCGGAGTACGAGACGTTAGGACATATGTCTACGGTTCCCACAATGATACCACCCCAATCAATGGACTGTTACTTCCTGCCGCATCATGCGGTTATCAAGCAAGAGAGTGCAACTACCAAAGTCCGGGTGGTATTTAACGCGTCGAGCCCTACTGCTAATGGTACATGTAGTGATTGTTTTATTATCATTAAAAATACTTTGTTTATTTTAACTTTAAAAAATTTGTTGAATTTAGATTTAAGATGTTTTGAATTCTTTTAGATTTTCAAAAAGAAAAATTTTTGATGTTTATATTTTCATTATTTAAAATATATTTAAAACTGCGATAACTACACCTTTTGGAATGTTTGAATTTGTACGAATGCCTTTTGGACTTAGAAATTCAGCTCAAACATTTCAAAGATTTATTAATGAAGTAGTTAACGGATTAGATTTTGTTTTTACATATATTGATGACTTATTAGTTGCAAGTGTTGATGAAGAACAACATTTTAAAGATCTAAGATTACTTTTTCAACGTCTTGCGGATTATGGTTTAAATATCAAACCGAACAAGTGTATCTTTGGTGTTACAAATATTGACTTTTTGGGTCATAATATTTCACAATCAGGTATCAAACCTTCAGAAGAAAAAGTAACAAGTATTCGAAATTTTGAACGCCCAAAGACAATAAAAGATGCACAAAAGTTTATTGGGATGGTTAACTACTATCATCGTTATATACCAAAATTAGCAGAATACACTGCGAAATTATATGATTTAATCAATCGTACAGATAAGAAACGAAATAAGACTTTAGTTTGGGATGATACATCCAATTCAGCTTTTGAAAGCATTAAAGAAAAGTTTGCATCTACGGTATTGTTAAACCATTTTAACAAAGATGCAAAACTCTATTTAAATGTAGATGCTTCTAATACTGCAATTGGTGGTGTAATACATCAATTGTATAACGGAATTTCAGAACCACTTGCATTCTTTTCAAAGAAGTTGTCTCCATCGGAAATTAAATATAGTGCATTTGATAGAGAACTCTTAGCTATATTTTTGAATATTAAGCATTTTCGCTATCTCTTAGAAGGACGAGAATTTACAGTATATACAGATCACAAGCCATTGATATTTGCTCTAAGTTCAAAGACTGAACGAAGTCCGAGACAAACTAGACATATGGAGTTTATTGCACAATTTACTAATGATATTCAGTATATAAAAGGAAAAGAAAACATTGTAGCTGACACTTTATCGAGAGCTTTTGAAATTAATACAATTAAAAATACAGAGTTAAATTTTAAAATTTTACAAGTTGAACAGGAAAAGGATGAAGAACTCAATCAATTGAAATCTGGAGAAACGTCTCTAAATCTTAAATTTATTGAAATTCCTCTTTTAAATTTTAAAATTTGCTGTAAAATGACTGGTGATAATCCTAGGCCATTTATACCAAACAGTTTACGAAAGACAGTGTTTAATATGCTACATGGGATTACACATTCTGGGATTAGAGCTACACGTCGTCTTATTATTAAAAAATACTTTTGGCCAAAAATGAACAAAGAAATTAATATTTGGTCAAAAGAATGTTTAAATTGTCAAAAATCAAAAGTTAACCGTCACACCAAATCTCCAGTAGTTAAAATTCCGATTCCTAAAAAAAAGGTTTGAACATATTCATTTAGACATTGTTGGACCCCTGCCTGTTTCGAAAGGACATCGTTATATCTTAACAATAGTTGATAGGTTTACACGTTGGCCAGAAGCTTATGCATTAAGAGAAATTTCAGCAAATGTAGTAGCAAGTAAATTTGTTAGAGAATACGTTTCGCGTTTTGGAGTTCCGTTACAAATCACTACTGATCAAGGCGCGCAATTTACGTCGAAATTATTTTCAGAATTAATGAGATTACTTGGTAGCCATCACATTACTACATCGGCATATCATCCGCAAGGAAATGGTATGGTAGAAAGATTCCATAGACAACTAAAAGCTACGATTATGGCTAGAAATGGAACAAGTAAGTGGTATGATGAATTGCCGATAATACTTCTTGGTTTACGATCAGTATATAAAGAAAGCATATCAGCCACATCTTCTGAGATGGTTTTTGGACAAAATCTACGTTTACCTGGAGAATTAGTTATTCCATCTGAAATAAATATTTCTCCAAGTACAGTTTTAGAAAATTTACGAACAAATTTTAAAAATTTAGATTCAAATCTAACACACAATCAAAATTCTGATACAGGTGTTTATATTCCAAAAGATTTAGAAACTTGCAAATATGTTTTTATGCGAATTATTAATAAAAGGAGTTTACAACAACCATTTGAGGGACCGTACAAAGTTGTGGAAAAAGACAAAAAATATTTTAAACTAGAAATAGATATTGAAGTGAAAACAGTTCCGATAGATAGATTAAAACCGGCGTTTATTGAAGTTACACAAACATCCAACACTAACAATCACACTAATAACATTATTAAACACAAAAAGCATGTCACGTTCAATTTATTTAATATTAATTCTTTGGAAGGGGGAGTATTGTAGTGATTGTTTTATTATCATTAAAAATACTTTGTTTATTTTAACTTTAAAAAATTTGTTGAATTTAGATTTAAGATGTTTTGAATTTTTTTAGATTTTCAAAAAGAAAAATTTTTGATGTTTATATTTTCATTATTTAAAATATATTAAAAACGAATTTTGCTTAATACCTTTTAAAAAATCAGTAATTATTTAATAACTACAGTACAAGTCTTAACGACATACTTCATACGGGCCCAGTACTCCAGGCCGATTTAACAATACTACTCCTTCGATTCTATAAGTACGTTTTTAATAGTGACATCGAAAAGATGTACCGTCAGATATGGGTCAAACCCAATCAGACAAAATTCCAAAGAATAGTTTTCCGGACCAGACCTGAGAACCCTATCACTGTCCACGAGTTAAAGACGGTAACATTTGGAGTTAATTGTGCTCCATACCTAGCAATCCGAACATTGCATCAACTCGCGGACGACGTGGAGACCTCGTTACCTATCGCAGCAAATATCCTGCGAACAAGTATATACGTCGATGATGTTCTCTCAGGAGGGCATGGTAGGTAGGTAGGTTCAAGTGGCTGCCGCAGAGGCACACTTAGGCCAGTTTTGAAGGCCCGTTGTGATACCACCAACACAAGGAAAGTCAGCCCCGGGACCCAGCTATATGGAAAATCCCTGAGTTGTTGGGATTTTCCACATAGCAGAATCCCGGGACTGACACTCCTAAACCGACACCGTTACTCCTCCTCGAACCACTTAGATGACTTTATGAAGCCCATCAAGTCCTTTATGTCCAGTTCCGCGATCTGGCTTAGACTATCTAGGAACGGAACTCCCAAAAAGCGCGTTCTCACGCCGCTTAAGGCCGGACAGTTGCAGATGAGGTGCTCCACCGTTTCCTCCTCCTCATCATCTTTGCAACTCCTGCAGCATCGTCGGTAGGGCACACTTAGCCTTTCTGCATGCCTACCAATGAGGCAGTGACCGGTTAATACCCCTATCAATATGCAGATTTCCCTCCTAGTTAGGGCATAAATGCGTCTAGACCTTTTAAGATCCCATTTTGGCCAGGTTTGTTTCGATATCCGACACCCTGGGGATTGCAGCCATCTTTCGTTGGCTTGACGGAGTGTGTGCTCCTTCAGCATTAGTTTGCATGTGGCAAACGGCATACCTAAGCGCTCTTTATCCCGAAGAACCTGCTTGGTCGTGCCCTGCCTGGCAAGCTCGTCTGCCTTACAGTTTCCCTCAATGTCCCTATGTCCCGGGACCCATATGAGGTTTACGCGGTTCTGTTGGGCCATCTCCTGAAGAGATCGACGACAGCTGAGCGTCAGTTCAGAGTTGAACGTGTATGAGCCAAGGGATTTGATTGCCGCCTGGCTATCGCTGAAAATAGTGATATCTCCTCCGATAACACGTTTGCTTAACCAGGCCGCGGCGTCCCGGATTGCCGAGACTTCCGCCTGGAAGACGCTACAATGATCAGGTAGTCTGAAGGAGAGTTCAAGGTCCAAATCCCTTGAATAAACCCCTCCTCCAACTCTGCCGTCCAACTTCGAGCCGTCGGTGTATATGGAAGTGCCACCATTTGTGTCGGGACACCAATCCGTCCTCTCCCAGTCTTCTCTGCTGGGAATGTTTATTTTGAAGCAGCTATCCCCGACTGTAGTGGTCGCACAACGATCTGTGCTTAGAGGGAGAAAGCTGTAAGATTCCAGAATACTGGAGTGTCCAATAGTACCCGCACCCCAACTGGAGGTTTCTCTTAGGCGCAGAGCTGATGCCGCCGCTGACCGAAACCCTTCCAGATCAAGTGGCAAAATGCCCAGAATGGCCTGGAGGGCTTCGTTGGGCGTTGTCCTTAGCGCACCGCTTATACAGATCATATTGGATCTATGGACTTTCCGCAACAGATTCAGGTATGTTGTCTTGCTCAGTGCCGGCCACCATACGACGACTCCATACAGCATGATTGGGCGAATGATGGCCGTGTAGATCCAACTGCATATTCTAGGGCTGAGCCCCCATTTTTTGCCAATGGCTCTTTTGCATGTGTAAAGAGCGATGCAAGCTTTCTTCTGGCGCTGAAGAACATTCTCCTTCCAATTCAGTTTCCTGTCCAGAACTATGCCTAGAAACTTGGCCTTATCCGACAAGCCCAGGCGCGTGCCATCTAGTTCTGGTAGGCTTAGTGGCGGTATTTTGTACCGGTTGGTGAAGAGGACAAGTTCCACTTTCCCCGGGTTGATACTAAGTCCACAGCGAGAGGACCACCTCGAAACCTCTCGCAGTGCTACTTGCATCAGGTCACACAGAGTTTGTGGGAACTTGCCTCTGAATGCAATAGCTAAATCGTCTGCGTATGCCACTATCTTCCCGCCCCCCCAGCTTGTGTCCCGTAGCAACGAGTTGACTGTGAGGTTCCATAAAAGCGGGGAAAGAACACCACCCTGGGGCGTTCCCCTTGTGACATAGCGTGATAACTCGACCGTACCAAGTGAAGAAGCTATTTTCCTTCCTCTTAGAAGTTGGTCAATTAAACCAGTTAGAGGTCTATCTACGCCCAGATTAGTTAGAGCGGAGTTGATCGCCTCCGGGCTTATATTGTTGAAAGCCCCCTCAATGTCTAAGAAGGCCACGAGACAGTAGTCCTTTTCACACAGCGATTTCTCAATGACAGATACTAGGCTGTGCAGAGCAGTTTCTGTTGATTTACTCTTGGTGTATGCATGCTGATAGCTAGAGATAAGGTTGCTATCAATAGTCGTTGAAAGGTACTCGCTTAGTATCCTCTCAAAGGTTTTGAGTACAAAGGACGAGAGACTGATCGGTCTGTAATCTTTTGGCTCGTAGTGGGATGCCTTCCCAGCCTTAGGGATAAACACTACCGTGGCGCTTCTCCAGGAGCCCGGAATGTGGTTGAGAGCCAGGCAGGCTGTGAAGAGAAATACCAGCCATTTAGCTGATGTCTCCAGCGTGTTTATAAGTTGCGCGGGGATAATCCCGTCCGGCCCGGCAGCCTTATACGGTTCAAAGCTCTTAACTGCCCACCTTACCCTTTCCTCAGTGATGGGTATATTTACTGCCAGGTTTGTTGCAGATGCTAGTGGTGCGTCATGCAGATTCCCCGGAAAATGTGTATTCAAGAGCAGCTCAAGGGTTTCCTCTTCCGTGCTGGTCCAGGATCCGTCAGGTTTTCGCAAATAGCTGATGGCTGTTTGACTTTTCGAGAGAACTCGTCTAAGTCTCGCTGTATCGTCGACCTTTTCGACGCCAGTGCAGAAATTTCTCCACGAGGTCCTTTTCGCCTGTCTCAGAGCTTTTTTATAGGCCCTTAGTTTAGCTTTATATTCGTGCCAGTGAGGCTCAGAGCCGAGGGTCTTGGCCTTGTTAAATTGTTTCCGGCATGATTTGCGGAGCGAGTCCAAATCGTAGGACCACCAATGTGGCCTGTGTTTACCGCGTGGTTTTGGCACTGGACAAGCCTGTCCTAGAGCATTTGAGAGCGCCGATGTAAATGTAGTAACAAGATCCTCCAGCTCATCTACTGATGAGGGGGCCTGTGAGGGCAGTACTGGCAGGTCTCTGTCTAATATTTCATTGTGTAACTGCCAATTAGTGTTACGTGGATTGCGCTTCATAATAGGTTGTTCTACAATAAAGTCTAGAACCATTTCTATGTAACGGTGGTCGGAGAATGAATGTTCTTCCAGAACCCGCCATTTTCTGACCCACTCATAAGCGCCTTCACTACAGATAGTGAGGTCTATGACCTCCCTGCGGGTCTTAGTGATAAAAGTAGGCTCATTACCCACGTTGCAAATTACCAGGTTAGTTGTTAAGAGGTAATCAAACAGAGACTCGCCCCTGGCATTGATATCGGAGCTCCCCCATTGGACATGGTGAGCATTAGCGTCCGCTCCAATAATAAGATTACCTGTGCAGAAATTTGACACCAGGTCTTTCACCTCCGTTTGTGGTGGGGGTTCTTCGGCGTCGTAGGGCATATAGACCGACGCCACCGTCAGGCGGGTGCTGCCGACCGTTAGACTGATAGCGGTAATATCACCATTGGTGTAGTTAGGTAGGAGAAAGGAGTTCAACTCAGACTTGACCAAAATACACGTTCTGACTTTGCTCTCCTCGCTGGCTCGAATGAGCTTGAAGCCCTTAGTCCCCAATCCGCAGATTCTCGAGCTATTGACCCAGGGTTCTTGGATGAGGACCACATCCACGTCGCCTTTAGAAAGACGACTACTTAAAGCAGCCGAAGCCACTTTAGATTTGTGCAAATTAATCTGAAGCACCACCAACATGAGAGCGCACAGACTTCCCTGCCGTCCCCATATCGTCGAGGTTTGCTCCATCCCGGAGGTTGCCTATCAACGACGAGTTGTTCCGATTAACTGCCCGATGTGGCGTTGCAGGAGTCCTGCTGCCTGTAGCGTTAGATGTTAGTCGCTCAGCGTTGGCTGCTACCACCGTGACGTCGAGGACTTCCTCGTCCTGTAGGCTGTCCTCCATCTCCGAGTTGTTCACAGCACTATCGCCAAGGGACGTGGCGGATAACATGCTTTCCGCATCGGAATCCTCCGCTTCCTCTTCTGGTAATAAGTTTTCCGGTTCCCCCGGAGCAGCCGAGAAGGCAGCGCGCTGAGCATCACCACGATATACGTGGATAACGATCTGGCCTACGCTGTAGTGTACTAGGCCATTGCACCTTTTGAGGGGCTCGATTGACTCTTTATTCATGGTGAACACCACCTGTCTGTCGGGCCCTACCGCATCCCCGACCAGATTGACACTCCAGTCATGCGTTGGGAGGGACGGATTCATTAGCCGTAGCATCCCGAGTATTCTCTCGGGTTCGTCAGGGATGGCCGGAATCCACGCCCTTGCCCTTGGACGAGCTGGAATGTCCTTCCAGTCGACGACCTCTATCTTTGCGCCCTGGTAGACTTCACCCAGTTTAGCAGCTGCTGCCTTGTACAGTGCTACGGTTTTTGCATCCTCGCATGCGAGTAATTTAATTTGACCCTGGTGCCAACCCGCATCCGTTACTCGTGCCGAACTACCCGGAAACTCCGGAGCAACGTTGAGAAGAATGTTGCCGAGTTCATTTCGCACGTAACGCCACCGGTCCTTGGGGATGGCCAGACGGTCATTGCCTCGGTCAAGGACGCCTATAAGGATCCTGTCCTTGGTTACCTCAGCAAAGCTTAGTTTGCCCGCTCCAGAGGTATTCTGATGCCGCTTGGGAGGGGGAATAAACTCCAGATCCGATCTCTGGCGCTTGAAAGGGTTAACTTTTAACCTCTTTGGCATGTAAGAATTTTGGAAATCCGGTATCACAGCTTTCGCTAGCTCTACAGATTTACTGGAATTCGGCGACAGTGATTCCTGCGGTACCCCTTCATACCTCTTCAGGATCTTTGCAGCCAATCTTTTCTCGTGGTAAGTGAAGCGGCGGGGAGATGTCTCCCTGGAGTGCGGACCCGTAGTTGCCATCGCGGTCGCTCTCCTTGCCGACATCTCAGTTGCAGCTTCCTTCTCCTTCGAAACTCCGAGGCCAGGTCGTGAGACCGCTGCCACAGACGTAAAGATACTGGTTTTCATATCAGCGGTTGATGGGAGTTTAGCATCCGCCGTTGTCCGCTTAGCTGCGTTGGCAACCGCACTGGTGCTAGCTCCCATCAAGTCAATCTTATTCGATAGAGGGTTGGTTGACCGACTCGTAGTTGCCATCGCTGTCGATCCCCCCCTTGATTGTGGAACGGAGGTTGTCCTCCGGCGTTGTTGTTGCTTCCTCGCCTGCTCCTCCATAGCTCTCCTTTGCTGAGGAGTGAAATTTGGCGTTGTTTGTTTTTTAGATTTTTCGGTTTTATTCAAGTTATTCGAGTTCATCTTGTTCGTACGACCCATCGCCGGACAAGGCCAGCTTAGGGTCAAGGGAAGAGTAGGGGAAAATGTGTCGTCCGCCGCGGCAGAGCCCCGTACCGCGGTAAGGCCATGCTTACTCTCTGAGGCGACCCGGTGTCAGAGAGGCTCCGTTCAAATACAGCCACGATTTGCCTCCCGGCTGCAAACGTCCAATGGGCACGGTTTCGCATAACACCCTGGATTGGGAGGGCATCAACTCGCGGACGACGTGGAGACCTCGTTACCTATCGCAGCAAATATCCTGCGAACAAGTATATACGTCGATGATGTTCTCTCAGGAGGGCATACTATCGACACCGCTATCAAAGCTCGTGATGAAATTACGCATGCATTGCAGTCCGGGGGCTTATCCCTTCGAAAATGGATGTCGAACTGCAGCAAAATACTACAGGGAATACCCAAACCTCATCGACGAAACGAGAACTTTTGACCATTTTGATTTTACAGCTAAACCCATCAAAAATAAGGATAGCATTACTAAACGGGCGATACTCTCAGCCATCGCGAAACTCTTCGATCCCTTAGGATGGCTGGTCCCAGTTATCATAGTAGCCAAAATGATTATGCAAAATATTTAGCTAGAGGGGACTGACCTGGACGAAAGAGTGTCTGCTCCAATTTTAGATAGACGTGGAAATATACGGATTCTGCGATGCACCCGAAAAATCCTATGCGGCCACAGTTTTTCTACGAGTCAAAATGAAAGATCAGGTTTACACTGTCATATGCGAAAACAAGAGTAGCCCCAGTGAAGACCATTTCCTTACCCCGATTGGAGCTGTGTGGAGCAGTTCTGCTGGCCGAGACTTTGGAATCCGTAATCGAAAACCTGAATTTAGGCACATTCAAAATTCACCTTTGGACTGACTCAACCATCGTCTTAGCATGGATCCGAAAACCACCGTGCTCGTGGTCAACGATCGTGGCGCACCGAGTCACAAAAATTATGGAAAATGTAGGAAATCAAGCCTGGCGACACGTGGATTCCGCATCAAACCCAGCAGATCTGTAGTACGTTTCTGTATCTTTTCGTTAAATTAACGAATGATTTGTTATCGCATGGCTCATAAAGATTTCGTTATGAAAAGTGTTTCTGTACTAGGATAAATTCACCTTTCGATATGAGGATGGTGAGTTGTCAAATTAACGATGAGATGATTGAAATGAAACAATCAGCTGTCATTTATTTTTGTCGCGTTTGTGAAAAATTATAAAAAATAATTGGTTGTGAACAAAAAAACGCTAAATTAAACCTAAATAAATCTATTTATTATAAATATAGTGCCGTGCATAAAAAACAAAGTCTTGGTAAGTGTACAAGTGCATAACATAAATATGGGTGCAAGGAGCTATCGTTTCTGCATTTGTTCATTTGTGCATGTAGTACAATCATTTATGCGCATCTGGATTAATCCATATCCGAACGCGGTTAATGCCTAGCAGGATGAGCGCTAGTTGGCTAAATACATTATAATTTAATATATTATGCGCTGCCCACTTCATGAACATTTGCCTTTAATAAAATGCAGAGCTATAACAAAGCCGGAACAAGTGCAGAATACGGACTCTTTGCCCCGGGAAAAACTAAATATGAGGAATGGTTCGCCTTTCGCTCCTGATTTAAACGGTGTGTATTTTTTTTTTTTGAAAAAAAAGGAAATTATAGGAGTTAGAGGGGTACAATTAGAATCGCATTTCGGTCTCAGTTTCGGTTCTGAGTGCGGTATTTTGACAGGTCTGAAGTTGACACCAGTGAACGTCAGCAAGCCCCGGCGACCATATCGGCGACGCATAGTTCAGGATCGGCTTACGGCTTGCCTTGTACGTTACCAACAACGCTTCTTCGTCTTTGCCCCAATTGCTGCCAGCTAGCGACTTGATGATTTTGGTGCGGCTTTTTATTTTGCCACGCCCCCTCGATGGGCTATTTACTTTTTTTGACACTACGTTGCCATTTTAAGTTCGATTTCAATGAGCCGTACACCGTTGTTCATGGCGTGGAAGCCGCCACAATTCTTACCTTAACAATTTTTTTTTTTGTATGGGGACCGATTCGGGCTAGTGTGCATGGAGTCGAAAGGCATCCCTAAGATTTTTGGATGGGAGACAGTAGGTAGTTTGTGGCCGCTTACGAAGATTTCTAATTCACTGCCCACTTGCGCTGTCCAAGTCGGAACTGTGGGATATTTTTTTATTTTTTTCGGCTTCATTTCGGTATTTTTTGTGATCATTTCGTGACGTTTTTGGGATAATTTCGGGACTTTCACCATTATTTTGGTATTGTTTTCGAACCTTTCCGAGATGGTGTTCGGTATATTTTTGGATTTATCTCGGCATCATTTTAGAACTATTTCTGAATTGTGCTTTATTGGATAATTTCGGGATTGTTTTAAGAATTATTTTCAATTGTTTCGGGATCATTTTATGACATTTGCAGTATCATTTCGAGACTTGGGATCATTTCGGGACTTTTTGTGACCTTCCCAGACTAGTTTGGAATTGGTACCGTTCTCGTAGACCGGTAAAACGTAGAAACGTTTATTAATCATTAATTTGCTTATATTAAAAGCTATGTTGGCAGCTGCAGTACTAGCTTTGGCAAACGATCAAAGGAACATGCGAAGAGTACACAGAAGGCATTTAAGAGACACCACCGATCCTTTCCACCTGCCAGAAACTCGATTTGAAGAGCTTTTTCGTTTCAAAAAGGAAGCTGCGCTTGATCTCTTAAGGAAAATTTCGCCCTTCATGAAAAGTGGACAGAGATAGACATTTATCCCAAATCCTTTGAGATTGGTCACGGCACTACACTACTACGCAACGGGCTCATTTTTGAGAGATGTTGGTCAAGACTTTGTTTGTTCGTTAAGCAAAACAATGGTTTGTCGCTGCATAAAGGAAGTTACATATATTATAGAAGGCAAGTTGATGCACAAGTATATTCAATTCCCAACATCTTTAGAGGAGCAAAACAAAATTAAAATGACGTAAATATAAATGATTTTTTTGGTTCGTTGTACTTCTTTTAATTTGCCACTCTTTTTAATTTTAGTTTTTTTTCTGCTACTGGGTTTCCCGGCTGTATTGGTGCTATTGATTGTACGCAAATAAAAATAAAAAAACCAGCAACGGACGTTGAGAGTTGCTATATAAATAGAAAGGGGTACTTTTCGAAAAATGTGCAGTTAGTTTGCGACTACAATCTTCGCATACTGTCCGGTAATGCTCGTTATGGTGGTAGTACACATGATGCGTTTATATGGGAGAACAGCACATGCAAGGAATTTTTGGAAACTCAATGTAGCCGCGAGGAAAGCACTTGTTGGTTAATTGGCGACTCTGGATATCCCCTGCAGCCATGGCTAATGACTCCATACCGGAATCCTGAAACAACTGGCCAAAATAACTTTAATTTCTCCCACATTAGAGCTCGAAATTGTGTGGAAAGGCTGAATGGGGTCCTGAAAAAAGTTTTTGCTTGCCTGTCACATTAACGTGGAGTTCTAGTCAAGCCAGGATATGCTGGGTCAATAATTAATGCTTGCCTAACGTTGCATAACTTTAGACTGAAACATAAATTGTCTCTTCCTGATATTTCTGATGTTTCGATTAGGGAAGCAGAGTTTTTCGATTCATTTCAGCCTAACGACAGTACTTTGAATCAAGGCAGAAGAGTTCAGGAAAATATTGTAAGAAGATATTTCAATTGATGCTTAATTACTACGTGCGGCAATAAATCTACGTGCTATGCGAAAACTAACACTTTTAAAGTATTCGAGGTAAAATGCTAGGTAATTCCTTACTGAAAACACAAGTCAATAGTCTCGGGAGTAACGCATCGAGCCCGGGGAGTCCCGATCCCGAATTCCGTAACTGATAAAACACGTCCAAAAATGTACAACTTTAAAATGCCGAAATCTCAGGATTGTCAAAAGTCTTTGGGATTCTAGGCCTTAGACGGGGAGGTATAAATGCAGCAATCTCGATATAAAATTGGGCTTGTTTTATCAGCTTTGAACTACACTCAAAAGTTATGGAGTGTTTATGATATGGTTATCAATGCACTTTGATTTAATAATCTTTAAGATAAATTTATTATTATGCTTATAGACTCAAAAACGGCTACAGCGAATGAATCTCCAGCTCAAACAATTTTGATCACAACATCATCGGGCGGTCGCCAAGCGATAGACATGCAAATACATACCCAACATCTCAACAGCATCATTAGCAAAAACAACAATAGCTTAAAAAGCAACATCAGCAGCTATAGCAAAAACCACTGCTTTAACAACAATAATAGCAGCAACAACTATAACAACAAAATAATGACACTTAAATATAAGTAGTTAAGGTTGTTATACACGATATGTATTGTCATCTGTACCTGTTACGTCTTCGATCCTTATGTAATCATATGTGTGTCAAATTCGCTTAATTTGCTTTGCGTTTACACGCTGTCAGATGTAAATAGAAACCATTATTTGTAAGTATTTGCATCAACACCAAAAAGTGGCATGTATGTACATTAGGGTGATTCAAATAAATTTTTATTTTTTTTCGCTCTAACTTAAACCTTACGGGTGGTCTTTTTTCGCCCTTTCCCATACATTTTGTATGGGGATAAAGAGCATTTTTTTTAAGTGAATTTTCTTTTTATTTTTGAAACTTTTTTCAAAATATTTTCACATACTCTTAAAATTGAAGCTTTGAAGCTTTCAAAATGTTAAGCCATGTGCGATTATCTTAACTATTAAAATAATTACAGCCACTTAAAAATGAGTTTTGTTCTATTGCACACAAATACACAGTAACATGTATAAAATCTAGTAAATTTTGAATGGCTGTAATTATTTTAATAGTTAAGATAATCGCACATGGCTTAACATTTTGAAAGCTTCAAAGCTTCAATTTTAAGAGTATGTGAAAATATTTTGAAAAAAGTTTCAAAAATAAAAAGAAAATTCACTTAAAAAAAATGTTCTTTATCCCCATACAAAATGTATGGGAAAGGGCGAAAAAATAGCCACCTCTAAGGGTTAAGTTAGAGCGCTAATTTTTTGCAAGGCTTATTTTCTCATCAATACCTAACTTTTTAGGGGGTAAGACCGAAAAAAAACATTTTTTTTTTTAATTTGAATCACCCTAATGTACATCTGACAAATCATATCGTGTAATACCCACTTTAGTAAGGAACTAGTCACACCCTTATAAAAATTGGAAAGGGCAATTATTTAAAGCGACATATTGAAACACATACATACATGCCAATTCTAAACAATTTTTCACTAGTGAACCGGCGCAAACCGTTTCACATTTAAATACATTTTTGCTCACAAATTACATATATGAGAGTGTGAAAATCCGCAAAGTGAGAAATTGTTTAGAATCGGCCTGATAATTGAATTTCATGTTTTTTTTGTTTATGTTCAGTATAGTGAATTGTCAATAACGTTATTCAAATAATTTAAACTTCTTTTGTGATAGTATCAATTACTCCATGTTTCAAATTAATTATTATATTATTATATATACATATTATAATTATTATGTAACTAATTATTATATAATAACTAATTAAAAGTAATGAGTCAATTCATATGAAAACGTCTAATTCAAAAAGCTGGCTAGTATCGGATTTTGCTCAAACTTTGAGGGACACTTCTTTGGCGTCCTAAAGGAATCAATTTGCACACATTTAATTTTTATAACCACTGGTTTCGGACTGGTCGAATTTCAAAGTTTGAAAGCGTAATTTTCAGGCTTACCCTATTATAACTGTAAAAATGTTTTTATTAGAGATATCCTTACATTCGATATGGCGTTTTAAAGGGAAAAGATGGTAGTTTGTTTAAAAATAAATTATATAACGAATACCATGTTTTAATTCCAGGTGCTATGATTTATTTTTAAACAAACTACTATCTTGTCTCTTTAAAATGCCATATCGAATGTAAGGATATCTCTAATAGAAACATTTTTTAAGAGAAGTGTCCCACAAAGTTTGAGCGAAATCCGAACGTTACAATTTATATTCAGTATTTTCATTTAATATTGAGAAAATTGCAGTTCATATTCAGAAAGTGCTATTTGATATTGAGAAAAATACAAATAATATTCAAAAATTTGCATTTGATATTCAGAAAAATACAATTCATACAGATTAAAAAATTTCAAATGCAAAGTAGAGAGGTATTTTCTGAATATATCGCTCATTTGCTACAACATCGTCATAACTCAAAAAATGTGATATAACAGAAAACGCATTTTCAGTTTTTGAATTGCTGTATATTTATATGGGATAAGTAATTAATTCTATCGGGATGCTGCGTGGAATGTTAAAACCTCGGATATAACAATTTGCCAGTTGATCAAACATATTATTTCCGATATATTAGAGATGTTAACTCAAAATTTGGGTTTTTTGAGTTTCTTTCTGAATATAAACTGAAAAAATTGTAGATCTTGTTGATCGCACTATGAAAAAAGTTTTGGAAATTTCAAATTTCAATTCTAGGAATATGTAAAGGCTTTTTGAAAAAATTAAAATTTGGTTGGGAATGGAATGGTTCCGAACGGATACAATGTTTGCTTGTTTTTTTTAACGCTTTAATGTGTATGTATGTACAAGACAAGAGCACCAAAGTTCAGCTACGGCGAAAATAATAGCAGTGAAATTTAAATTTGATATCGTTCGATGAATCAAGAAAAAGCTATGTTTTTAATAATTTTCATTTTTAGTATAGCGAAATTTATAGCGGAAACCACTAAAAAAGAAATTCAAGAGTTTACACAAAGTTCATAGTAGTTAATTTAACTTTAAATAAAATGCATCAAAATTTGAAACTTTTTTGTCAGAATTCTTAGAAAATTTTTGAATATGCAGTTTTGTAGCCCATACAAAAGTAAATTTAGTTCATGCGTTGTATGGAAGAAAATACCCAACACCCTTGACAAAAAAAATTCTGAAAATTCCGGGAAATTTTTTTGCGATTTTTAACAAGCAGATTGTTAGAGTAAAATTTAATGGGCTACAAAACTGCATATTCAAAAATTTTCTAAGAATTCTGACAAAAAAGTTTCAAATTTTAATGCATTTTATTTAAAGTTAAATTAACTACTATGAACTTTGTGTAAACTTAAATTTCTTTTTTAGTGGTTACCGCTATAGAATTCGCTATACTAAAAATGAAAATGATTGAAAACAGCTTCTTCTTATTTCATCGAATAATTTCAAATCTAATTTCACTGCTATTATTTTGACCGTAGCTGTAAATGTGGCTGTTAAACATCCAGTGCACATGGTTTTAATAACTCCTCAATTGATGTTAGCTTTTCAATTATACGCTTTAAGAGCTCTGTCTGTATTTTTGAAACCTCCATTCTCTTTTCATCTTGCTCCCAATTATTTCTTCGAAGGAGCTTGTAAAAGTCTTGCTCTTGCGCTTTGGTGTCTTGGGAGTTCGGGGCGCCTTCGGGATGTCCTGGGTCTTGTCCTGCGATCGCGAAGTTGATGGCTTTGGAGATGGATATCTTCTTATGGAATCCATGCTGTCATCCGAGATTTCATTTTCGTTTTTTCGAACTGCAATAAAAATTCATAATTAAGTATTATTTTATTTTTCACAAGAAATAAAATCAGTCTTATTCTGACTGTCGAAACGAGAGTTAATTTATGGCGTTCTCTTTTCTAGAAAAAGTGTTGCCCTGTAGATTTTTCTCAGCTCTCTCTAAGACTTATAGGTTCATTTCACAAAATAATACCTCATAAGTAGGCAGAAGGACACTACTATCTACAAATTAAGCCATTTTTATAGGCTCTAAATTGCCGAGGACAAAAGTTACAGTTTAAGAGGGCAACATTAGGGCAACATTTTGTCGAGAAAAGAAAACGCCATTAAAAAAAGCAAAATTTATTAGAAAAATTTACTATGACAGCGACTGTTATTTGCTAATATAACCATTTAATGGGAAAGATAAATGCCTATGTTTTCGACAACCAGAATAATGGCGAATTTCTATATATATGTATACATGTCTAAAGCCGGATTCTTTTGTAACGCCGTCACCTTCCACCGCTGCTCTGGGGAGGAATTCCAGCACCTCCATATCTAAATCGTCCAGCCGACCCGGTCCTTCGCCTTCGGGAAGGTTGCCGGTTCTATTTTCAAACCTCTTTATTTTGGCCTGCTTGCCCTTTACAGCGCTCCTCCAATCTGACCAACTCTAGAATTAAATATATGATGCATTTGCGTTTGCTAAATTCTTTCGAGTCACTAAGCTTTTTACAATCCCTGATTTCGGGACTTAAAATTCCAATCCCATGGTAACAGGATAGGAGAGGTATCAAAAGCTATGCAAAGTCCGAAAGCCGAGACTAGACATTTTATTTCTGCCAACAAATATTTGCAATCAAAATGAAAAGTTCTGTCAATTGAATATGGGTTTCGTAAACAAAAACTAGAATTTTCGCTATGGGATTATTGAAATCGAAGTCGAAGCGCGCCTTTTGATACCTTGGAAGTGGAGGCCCGATATCGGGATTCCCCGGGCTCGATGCCTTACTTCCCTCCTACTGCTACTGACTGTTCTCGTCCATTATTTTTGAAAGGCCGGGCAATCTGATTTTCATTTGGCTGTTATACCTTTCATGAACATGAAATGGTATTCTAACTTTGGTCCGATGTTTGTAAGTATGAGAAGAAGAAGAAGAGATGGACCCATCTATAAGTATACCGAAATGATCAAAATGACGAGATGAGTTGATTTAGCCATGTCCGTCTGTCCGTAATTTGCATTCTGTGCGTTTATACAATGTTCAAACTCTTAGAGATATTCAAACAGAACCTACCTTTTTCACTGATCAGCCGATTTATTGGCACCTCCACTGGCGTTCAGTTCCATCGCCACTGCTTCCCATACCTCATTTGCTGTTTTTCCACTATTTGGACCCCCAAAAATACCCATTGCCACCGTTTTGTGGTTTTTCAAAAGCTCGATCAGCTTTATTTTCTGGATCTTTGTGATCCGTCCACTTCTTGACTTCTTCTGTAAGAGATCATTTTATTTCTTTAAATAAAAACTAAATTTTGGGCAAATAAAATTACTTACCTCCATTATGTTCTCCTTTCTTGTGGTACAAAATAAAAATTTTATTTTTTAAATATTTTTTCAAATTAAAAAAACAGTTTGACTAGTTATCACCACCTTCACAGCTGTCGCTACAATTATCGCAAGGTTTATCGAAAATGTATTTTCACCACACGTACAGAAACAGTGCCTTGCGATAAATACTAAACAGGGTTGAAATTTGCGTTAAAACTCTTAACGAAACCATACAGAAGAACAAACCACCCGACTTAATTTAATGCTAAAAAGTAATTAATTTAATACTTTTCCGGCTTTGTTTTTAAACAAATAGTACCTAAAACATTATAATGAGAGGGAGCGCTAAAGAGAGAGCGCTTTAGTATTATTTTGGTATTATTTAAAACTATTTGGAATTAAAAAAATTTCAGAGTCTTAAATTAATACTACTTAGTATTAAAACTCAAATTTAATTCCTTTTTTTGGCATTTTTTTTTTCTTTGACATTTTTTGATGGGAAAAATATAAGGTTTGTTTACTGACCAAAAAAAGTTCAGAGCAGGTTAGAGAAGAGCTGAGCATGGCAGCTGTCAAAATAGAAATAGAGCAACTCAGAGCAGAAATGCCATGAAACCCTTGAATCACGATAGTTTCTTTTTATTTGGTTTTTTTGTTTAAATCTTCAAAATTAATGCAAATTCACGTATACAAAGACATTGATTTTCCTGCAAGCTAATTTTTTTTGAAGTTTTCAAAAATTTATTTTTTCCTGACTGACAATTGCTTCTCTGCTCTAACCTACTCCATAAAAAAAGCTAGAGCAGAAATTTGTGATCTGGATTACTCTAGTTTTGTTTTGAGCGTACCCATGAATTGGCGGCCGCCGTGGTGTAGCGGTTAAGTGTTCGGCCTTCTACACCAAGTCGTGGCGGTTCGATGCCCGGCAAAGGTAACATCAAAAATTATTTAGAAAAACGATTTTTCTAAACGGGGTCGCCCCTCGGCAGTAGTTTGGCAAACTCTCCGGGTGTATATCTGCCATGAGAAGCTTCTCAGCAAAAAATTCATTTGCTTTTCAAGTGCCGTTCGGAGTCGGCAAAAAACTGTAGGTCCCGCCAACTTGTAGGAAAAACTCAAAAGCAACACACCACAAGTTGGAAAGAGAAGCTCGGCTAAAAATCTCGTTAAAGGTTATGATAACCTCTTGGTATATCGCCGCCATTATTTTTTTTTTTTTTTTTACTCATGAAACAAAAGATAGAGCAACCTAGAGTTAAACACAATTTTGTGAAATATCTCAATCTGGCGTAAGCTAGAGCAGCCCAATAAACAAACCTAGGACAACAACGTCTCTTCTTCTTTCCCCAAGTGCTGCCAGCTAGTGACTTTAGGATTTTGGTGGGGAATCGTGACACGTTAGACAGGGTCACTTCGAGGTATATTGCCCTTGGCCGGTTCGAAGAAAAAACAACCTGTGTCGTTTCGGTACGAAGGGTACAGTACAAGTACTGGGGCCTTATCTTGTAATTCGATCCGAAAGAAATTTCGTTCGAATTTGAAAAAAATTTATTATTACCAAATACAGTCCATTTGCTCAACACAGTTTCATCACTCAAGGTACGTTGGTTTGTTTAGTTCATGCACCATTTTTTTTTTAATACGTGCAAAACGTAGTGAAAATACCGTGTTCTCGCTAGCACGCTTTCGCCTTTTGACTATCGGTTAAGTCCCCCACCAGTGGTAAGACTTATTCGACACAGCTCAAGGCAAGCAGTCAGTGATTTTTTTTGTTTTTTTTTTTATACATTTATCACTGCACTGAACATCTCTCTGTTCGACCACGTCCTGTGGAAAGTTTCCCCAAATATCACTTTAAAATTTCACTTAGTTGATGCTTTTTTAAAAACAGTCCATCACAGAGTTCACATCACATCAATCAGCTCATCAATAGAAATTATCATTCGTCATTATATTTATTACTGCATTGGGTGTCTTGTGATTATCAACATTGAGTGCGTACACAGTCCATAAGTGTCGCTTAATTTTAACACATTTTTATTTGTAACATTTCAATTTTTATATAAACAAACATCACTAGTCCACGATTATCTGGATAAATACAATTGCGTAAGTCTTTTTTTTTTGGAACTTGAACTTTACTTTATCTGGTTTGGCTATACAGGGTTCATAACCCAAAGCACCTTAAACTTCAGAGATTTAGATCTGTGCCACATACACTTTTTGTTGATACATTAAGTCTTCAGAGACTTCTATCTGTGATCACATACACTTGGAAGCACATTAAATCTTCAGAGATTTTTCTGGGTCACATACACGTTTATTGAGACATTAAATCTTCAGAGATTTGTTTCTTATACACCTTTGTTGATATACTAAATCTTCAGAGATTTATATCACACACACTTTTAAAGACATATTGCTGTCTATCACACAATTCGTAAGATTAAATCTTTAACTGCATAGTGGAGTTCGAGCAAGAATGGAGCTCCATTTATATTGAAGAAATGATTAAGCACACCCTTGCACTACAGCAAGAGGAGCTGAAGTCACTATGGAAGAAGACGATAGCGGCTTATGACATCCTTCTGTCCTACAAAGAGACCACTAAGGAAGATTTGCAATCCATAAAGCAAAAAAATAAGACATGTTTCGCATGCTACACGAAATGCATGGCTGCTAGAATGCTCAGCTGGAAAAGCTGTCAGCTCAGCCCATTCAACCACAAAAACAACAAAGTAATGATACATCCAGTGAAAATAATATTCGGCTTCCGCCCTGTGACACAGATGTGTTTAAGGGCGATTATCTATCGTGGCCAACCATTAGGGACATGTTCACGGCCATATACATATTAAATAAACGCCTTACCCCGGTTGAGAAATTGTATCACCTCAACCAGAAAACCCAAGGGGAGGCGAAGGAAATAGTCCGTAGGTATCCATTGACCAACGAAGGCTTTACCACAGCCTGGAAAAATTTAAGTGACAGGTACGAAAACAAGCGAATCCTTGTCAACACACAATTGAAATCTTTGTTTAGGCTGAACGCGACATAAATAATTGCATTTCAGCACTTCAATGTCATCAAATTGACATTTCTAATTGGGATGCAATAATCACATACACGTGCGGGATTGTCAAAACTTCCGAAGGCTGTCCACACAAGACAAGATAACATTTATCAAAGAAAAAAGGTCTTGCCTAAACTGTTTGTCAGACAAACACACCGTGACACGATGCCCTCATCCGCTTAATTGCGCCTTGTGTCACTTCAGGCCTTACTCCGCCTGCCAACAGCACAACCCCAAGGAAACCACCAAAGTTGGAACCGGAACACCAACTCTAACAATCAAAGTCGGAACCGAAACACCAACACAAATAAACGAAGTTGGAACCGAAACTCCAACGATGATAGGCCCTCAAATTCGAAACAGGCGAGTCTGCAAATAGAAACGAAAACGTTAATAATGTTTCTACATTACATGCCAATACAACTAAAAGGGTATTGTTGGGAACCGCACGCATTAAGATCCACTATAATGGAGTGGATTTCTCGGCCAGAGCACTTATTGACTCCGGCTCTGAATGCTCTTTCATAACTGAAAGACTGAAAAAGAGAATAAATCTGTCATCTAAACGCCTGATCATCCAAGTGTCAGGCATAAACAATACGCTGCCCGCGCAGTTAAAAGAGTCGTGCTCTATTACAATAGGTTCCCTAATTGACCCATTAGTTAGCATTGACACAATGGTCCTAGTCCTAGCACAACTTACAGGGGACCTTCCGACTTGTCAAGTCAGTGCATTGACCCAGCAAGCCTTCCCTGACCTGATTCTAGCTGATAAGAGGTTCTTCGTTAACGAGCCAGTCGACCTTATCCTAGGAGGCGACATATATGCAAAAATTATATTGAACGGTATAAGGAAGAACGTGATGAACACGCTTCTTGCCCAAGAAACCGTCTTCGGGTGGATATTGACGGGTCGTGCAGAAACAGCGCAGCCAACAAACAACAGGGCATCATTTTTAAATGAAATAAGCTTAGATAAACAGTTGACCGCTTTCTTGGAGTTGGAAGATGTGCCTAAGAAAAGGGCACTAAACGACGATAATGCCTATTGCGAGGCACTTTTCAAAGCAACAACGGAAGGGGGCTCTGATGGCAAATACATTGTCCCACTTCCCTTTAAACAAGAGTTTCCCAACGGCGTCTGCTTACGGCCTTCTTTAAAAGGTGTTTGCTCTCAATTTTACAGGAATGAGACCCGCCTGGCTAAGACACCGGACCTACAGAGAGAATACAATAGAGTATTGTCGGAGTACGAGACGTTAGGACATATGTCTACGGTTCCCACAATGATACCACCCCAATCAATGGACTGTTACTTCCTGGCGCATCATGCGGTTATCAAGCAAGAGAGTGCAACTACCAAAGTCCGGGTGGTATTTAACGCGTCGAGCCCTACTGCTAATGGTACAAGTCTTAATGACGTACTTCATACGGGCCCAGTACTCCAGGCCGATTTAACAATACTACTCCTTCGATTCTATAAGTACGTTTTTAATAGTGACATCGAAAAGATGTACCGTCAGATATGGGTCAAACCCAATCAGACAAAATTCCAAAGAATAGTTTTCCGGACCAGACCTGAGAACCCTATCACTGTCCACGAGTTAAAGACGGTAACATTTGGAGTTAATTGTGCTCCATACCTAGCAATCCGAACATTGCATCAACTCGCGGACGACGTGGAGACCTCGTTACCTATCGCAGCAAATATCCTGCGAACAAGTATATACGTCGATGATGTTCTCTCAGGAGCGCATACTATCGACACCGCTATCAAAGCTCGTGATGAAATTACGCATGCATTGCAGTCCGCGGGCTTATCCCTTCGAAAATGGATGTCGAACTGCAGCAAAATACTACAGGGAATACCCAAACCTCATCGACTAAACGAGAACTTTTGACCATTTTGATTTTACAGCTAAACCCATCAAAAATAAGGATAGCATTACTAAACGGGCGATACTCTCAGCCATCGCGAAACTCTTCGATCCCTTAGGATGGCTGGCCCCAGTTATCATAGTAGCCAAAATGATTATGCAAAATATTTGGCTAGAGGGGACTGACTGGGACGAAAGAGTGTCTGCTCCAATTTTAGATAGGTGGCACAGCTTTATGAATGACTACAATCAAATTGATAACATTCGGATACCACGATGGGTGTATTTCACGCCATCCAACGACGTGGAAATATACGGATTCTGCGATGCATCCTAAAAATCCTATGCGGCCACAGTTTTTCTACGAATCAAAATGAAAGATCAGGTTTACACTGTCATATGCGAAAACAAGAGTAGCCCCAGTGAAGACCATTTCCTTACCCCGATTGGAGCTGTGTGGAGCAGTTCTGCTGGCCGAGACTTTGGAATCCGTAATCGAAAACCTGAATTTAGGCACATTCAAAATTCACCTTTGGACTGACTCAACCATCGTCTTAGCATGGATCCGAAAACCACCGTGCTCGTGGTCAACGTTCGTGGCGCACCGAGTCACAAAAATTGTGGAAAAGGTAGGAAATCAAGCCTGGCGACACATGGATTCCGCATCAAACCCAGCAGATCTGGCCAGCAGAGGACTATCAGCGAGGGATCTAGTCGACAACGTTCTGGGGTGGCAGGGACCTTCTTGGTTACAAGAAGGCAAGAATAAATGGCCAGCCCAAGAAAAAGAGTATCGGGGAAAAGAGAGTACAAATCCACGCAACTACGCAAATAAACAATAAAGAGGACATCCTAGATAGATTTTCCGATTTTTCAAGGGCTTTGAGGGTCATATCATACGTTATGAGATTCTCTCAAAGAACGAGTTCCAAAACAAAATCCACTTTCGCCCGACGAAAACAAGGCTACGACTCAACGGCTCATATCCATCTACCAACAGAAACATTATTCTGAAGAATTAGGGAATTTAAAATCCGGGAAACCTATTGCTCTCAACCCATTCATCGATAGTTTTAACATCCTGCGGGTGGGCGGTCGTCTGTCTGCATCCCTTGACCTTCCGTACAACGAACGCCATCCAATTATCCTCCCGTACGCCTGTCATTTTACGCGGGTCTCCTGGTCCAGTTGTTTCATAAGATCTCCCTTCATAGCGAACACCAAGTCATGTTGCGGCTCCTACGCACGCAATACTGGATCCCAAAGGTAAAAAATATGATCAGTCAATTATCCATAACAGCAAGGTATGTACCATCTTTCGTAAACGGGTTCAAACCCAACTCATGGGAGACCTACCTCCCGAACGCACCATCTTTTCCCGTGCATTTACAAACATCGGGGTAGATTTCGCCGGACCCTTTGACATCAAATCCTACAGCGGCAGAGGATGTCGCATGTCGAAGGGCTACGTTTGCCTGTTCGTATGCTTTACGACCAAGGCCATTCATTTAGAGGCCACCAGTGACCTTAGTACCGCCTCGTTACTGGCAGCCTTCGACAGGTCTGTTGCCAGACGAGGATGTCCAAAACACATCCATTCCGACAATGGAACGAACTTTGTCGGTGCCTCTCGAGCCCTCCGATCCGAGTTCAAGTCGTTTTTAGCGTACGCCCGCAACCAGACCCTTTCCAAATATTGTCACCAAACCCTGACCTGGCACTTTATACCAGCAGGTGCCCCTCATATGGGTGGACTCTGGGAAGCGGGGGTCAAAAGTTTCAAAAACCACTTTAAAAAGATCGCCTCCGATCATAAATTAACCCTCGAAGAATTTAGCACCCTACTCTGTCGAATCGAGTCATGTCTCAATTCGCAACCACTAACACCCTCGTCCAACGAACCGACCTTGGAGCCACTTACCCCAGGACATTTTCTCGTTGGAGGACATCTATTGCCCCAATCCAACAATCCAATACCAAATATACAAACCTATTTTTTGAATGGTTTCGTGAGTGTTCATCAGAAGCCAGAACCAACGACAAAGCTAAATTTAATGAAAAGTGTCAACCGAAATCAAGTGCCAAAGCTGGAGCTAAAACGACACGAAAACTCAAGCGAGAGGAACTCACTCGGGTCGTTCGAGAGAAGGAAGCTATAACGCAGCGTACATTAAACAGAACTAGTCACAAAAGGCTGGACTGAAGTGGAAAATTTTTATACATATTGATAAATCATATACATGATGATTGATAAATCATATATATGAACACGCCCATCGTTAACATAATTAAAAGGGAAACAAACCTATAGACATTTGACAAAAGGGAACACTCACCCGAGTTCGCAGTTGACCTTTTTCAGGATCAGCAGACCTTTCTCCATAAGAATCATCCGAACCTAGGGAACTCTCGTCGCTATGCCGTCTAGCTCTTCTATTTGGAACGGACAGCTTCCAACCGGTCGTCATCTACTTTCGGAATTTGCGCTACAAACGAAAATGATAACGTGAAGTTAGAGTCCATTTTTTGAACGCACAGCTTTCTACATTTCTTTAAGTACCTTCTGAGTTTGCACCACACACCAAAATGATATAATGTACGCAAATCGGTAGGGACAACTTTTAGCAACTTCGACATTTTTCTTGAACTTCACCATGTCAAACAGGAATCCAACTACGGTTTTGTGTTCATCGGTTACCGGTCTACCAGACAATGAATAAACGGCGCAGTCATTTGCATCGAAACAAGTTCGACATTATGGCTGACCAGGTTCATCATCAATGCACTCCATTGTAGTGCCTTGCACCGATGAACAACAAGAACATGTCAGCTAGTTCCTTAAAAGATCACTAAATGGACCCTGGCAGTTATTCATTTGCCCGAGCTAATGATGATTGAGATGGTTGTTGATTGCATAGATACCGAACAGTAATACCAAGCATTCAAAAGTTCCGACTTTATAACTTCAAAACTAGGATTTCTTGTCTTTTCAGAAGCAGTACGCAACCTTAAATTTTTTCTTTTTAAATTATTAAAAACATGTCCAACGAATATTTTTGAAAAAATATATATAATTTGCGCTGAACTTTCATCTAAAAGAATAATTTTTTTTAGGATGAAGACTTTTGTAGTTAAAAAAATATTAACTCATTTCTGATGTGACCTCGAGCAGGCCTATACTTGCAGCAAGCAATATGTGCGTCAGACACATCCATTAATGGTAGGTTTACAACCAACGCCTGCCTGCATACATGCATGTTAGTTAACTGCAATATACATACATATTTTAATGTAGTTAAAACTACAAAGACATAGTAGGTAGGTAGTAGAGGCCTGCATGAAGCCATTCACATGTCAATACACAATGAGACATGACGAATGAACTGTAGTTATTTTATATATGCCCCATCAATGGGCAGCCTCCTATATGCCCCACCTATACATGCCACATGAATTGTGCACGAAATTTATGGCATGGCACATGGGCGGGAGACACAAATTAATGCGCCGCGGGTTTATATTTCGATTGTGAGATTTTGAGCAGCTTCGGCTTTGGATGCCCTGATGTCCATTCTCTATTCTATATAAATGGCTATAATTGTCACCAATGCTCGTGGTCAGAGAAAAATAATAGTAGATAGTAGTCTGACCTGTCAAACTGTGCGTAATGGACAATTTTTCGTTTTAGAAGTGATGAATTTAGTGCAAGATATTTCAGATAGTTTCTGCAAATATTACAGAATTATCACGTAGTGAATCGACTGCCACTGCAGTATCAAACGTCACCAGCGTAATTTTCCGTATTGAGTAGTTAAATACACTTTCGAGTATATCTTACATTTATCTTACACGAATAGAAATTGCAATTTTCCTATATGGGTGATTATTTTACAAATCGTACAACTTATAGGATTTCGTAATTTTGATTTAGCTCAAACTTTTTTTCTAATTTGTTTACACGAAATTAGTAAACACCTATGTCAGGATTCTGTCGAAAAAAAATTTCTTTCAGAGATATGCATGTTTTTAGATACGACGGTTAAGCAAACTTGTCCACATTCAAAATTCTATAACTTTGGTTGTACTAGTCGGATCTTACTATTTTTTTTTTTGTTTTGAAGGTAAAAATATTTACTTTATAACTGCGTTTAAGAAAAATTTAATTTTACAAAATCAACATTTTTTTTTTAAGTAAATTTTTTCTTTTTAAATTATTAAAAACATGTCCAACGAATATTTTTGAAAAAATATATATAATTTGCGCTGAACTTTCATCTAAAAGAATAATTTTTTTTAGGATGGAGACTTTTGTAGTTAAAAAAATATTAACTCATTTCTGATGTGACCTCGAGCAGGCCTATACTTGTAGCAAGCAATATGTGCGTCAGACACATCCATTAATGGTAGGTTTACAACCAACGCCTGCCTGCATACATGCATGTTAGTTAACTGCAATATACATACATATTTTAATGTAGTTAAAACTACAAAGACATAGTAGGTAGGTAGTAGAGGCCTGCATGAAGCCATTCACATGTCAATACACAATGAGACATGATGAATGAACTGTAGTTATTTTAGTTTGCATTTCCTACCTGTTTTCATACAAAATTTCCAAAAATAACAAGGCTCACAACTTTATCTGCATATGTTGCGCCGTTATCCCTGTCACCATCAACTTGTATAATATATTGATATACTCCAGGCTAAAGGTCATTTATTATGCGGAAAACCCTAAACTGTATTTGCCTTGAATGCATACAAATTCTTAATAAATCCCCATACATGCATAAAATTATTTACATTAGACAACCCAAGTCAGCGATCCGAAACAAAACATGAAAGTATGCCATAGGTTAGGTTAGGCCAAAATGCATCATATTCTGCGCGGCACAAAAATTTTATATAGATATAAGGATAAAAATAAATAAATGTTTGCTATTCTTTTAGTGATTTCATAAATTTTATTTTTGCAGATATGTACATTTGCAATTCATGTAAAATACATCAAATACAAAATATAATATAATTTATATATATTTCATAAAAAACTATTTCATAACTTGAACTTCAATTGAATCTTCACCCAAAGAAAAGTACTTCGCTCTTAATCTTCCTTCTGCCACTGGAATCATGCAGTGGTATGTCAGCGTCCCTTTCACTGCTACAGCTTTTTTAAATCTATCTCAAGGTTCTTTTCTTCTTCTTAGTACTCCTCGTTTTGCACATATTTAAATTAAATATTAGGTATGGCCCCTTTTGCCTAATCAAATAATTCTTTTGGCGTTTAAATTGGATTATTCACTCTCTGAAGACTTGCTCTAGCAGCCAATCTTTTCAAAGTCCCTCCTAAGCCATCGCATGCATTTTTTCCATGTGAAGTGGGGTAAAAGTGCCACTTCGCAGTCAAACCAAAATCTTTTTGATGATGGGTAAGATTAACAAACTTCTTTTTGTTTTTATATTGTGCACTTGCCCCATCAGAGAAGTGTGTAATTTTGGAAATATTTTCTAAGTTATTTTTAACATATTCCACTAAGTATTTTTTGAAATAAATGCACGGCAATTGTGTTGTGATGTAAGCAGTCAGAAATGACAACAAAGCTTTTCATACGAGTTTCTCCGCTTGAATGCTTGTAATAAATGGCAAATGGATGAATTGTTGCCTGATTGTTATTCCAGTGAATTCCTTGAGCAGCATTTTGTACGACAAATGCATAGTTTTCGGAAAAATCACAGATAACGATGCATTCATCTTCTGGTAAGGATTCTTTTTTGACGTTTATAAACTCGTTTTGTCTTTTAACTAGGTATGAATGCAACAATAAATTTTGCCAACCGGACTCAATTTTTGTAAGTATTCATCAACTGGGGATATCATTAGTTGCAAAGTGGTTCTGTCGACGCTCACCCATTGTCTGTACGTTATATCCTCAATGAAGCTATCTTCCAAAATTGTTCTTATTTGGTCGATCAAATTTGTTGCACCGGGGCACTGGGAACATTTTCCGAAATAACAATTTGTTGATGCTTCAAGACATAAACAGTGTTGATAGCTTTTTATTGGGTGCATAGACTCAGCAGTGAGATGCTTGATGTTAGGTCCTTCTACTAATAATTTGACGTTTTCATGTATAGTGCAAACACATACTGAATGGGTACCACTTGCACCGGCTAACACACAATGTTTTGGTCACAAGGTTGCAAACTTTGAAAAACTACACTTAACGTTAGCGTACTTCTCCTTAAAAAGTTGATACAGCTCGCGTAAGTTTATTAACAATAGCCTCTTTTGCATGTGAATTCGTTGATTATTAATTTTTACAGAGACGAAATCTTTTTTTCCGGGCATCGCTCGACGTGAGAATTTAAACGGGAGGGGGGTGTGATGTAGAAACAGAGAGAGACTGGTGCTCGGAGTTGCTCATGTCTAAACTGCTCCGGTGGGAGCGAGAGTGTTGAGCTGCTGCGCGTGATGTTGACGCCATAAGGCGCGAGCAACAGTCTGGAGTTTGTGTGGCGGGTATAGCAGAAGTGCTGCTAGTCGTTAAGACATTATTATTATTACTATTAGTATTGCTAGTAGAAAGTGGCGGTAGGGGTGCGCTTGAACAGCGCTTACCGCGGGACGCCCGAGGGCGCAAACAACAAGGGGCCACGAAAGTACTAAAGAAAGTACGGGGTCTGTGGATGTTAAGGTTAAGCCCTGAACATCCAGATTTATGGAGCCATCTCTTACACGAGAAGCATTGCACAGAATGCGACCGTTTAATATATATCTTTTTGCAACAGACACTGCTGCAAGGGGGGAGGATGATAGTTTCGGAAGGGGACAAAACATACTAAACAGGGTTACATTGAAAGTGACAGTCCTTGGCCGAGGTAAAACCCCGGGTGGTTCCACTGCGCAGAGATCCATGGCGATGTCCTGGGTTTTCTGCTCTGAGAAGTGACTGTACATAGGGAACCGGTCTGCATTATCACCTGAGTAAGCTGAATATGTCAGATACAACAATTTGTCGGTTCTGCGAACTGGACGATCTAACGTCGGTTCACATACTCTGGGAATGCATTGCGTTAGCAAAAAAGAGAGTCTGCTACCTAGGTGGGGTCACTCTCAATCCGTTCGTTATATGGAATAAAACACCCACCTCCTCAAATTTATAAAGAGCCTCTGCATACAGCAATAACCTGATAGGTCACACAATAGATCATACTAATGGTCGCCGTGTAATAAGGCCTTATAATAATAACTAGTATATCCCGTGGTCGAAATTCGACCAACTTAAAATAGTTGAACTTATTCAAACATCTGATCATATTTTTGTCAATAGCTGCCTTTAGGACCGTGGCCGAAACTCGACCAACTTAAATGTATACCTTAAACACTCACCTATAGTCAAAATGAGGCCATCATAGAATTTAAAAAATAAAGGCTGTTATTGTATAATAAAAATATTAAATTATAGCAGCCTTTTTCAAAATTATTTACAGCCAATGCCATTCAAATAGGTATTCGGTTTTCGCGATTTTATGTTGCAAATGCCATTGCACTTGAATAGCCGAATGATGAGATTATGCTTAACAAATAGCCACTAATTTATGCGATACGTTTTGAGCAGGTCAAGAGGAAAAGAATATTAGGTTAAAAATTAAATAAATTGTAAAAGTTAAGATTAAAAGTTTTTATATAATTAAACGAACATGATTTAAGAAAAAAGGAATATTCCGCAACCGGGCCATGTGGGTGTCTTTTATGGGGGTGTCCACGCTTTGCACACACCAGCGCCACCTCAAACCGTCGACTCCTCGTAGGTTCATGCACCCTCCCCCTCCAAGCGGGGGTGGAGCCTCCACGTGGTGACACCCGGTAACGCTTCGGAGGCTAATTCGAGCGGCGACCTCTCCCCCCCCCCCTTTTTACCTGATTTTCCTTCCGCTACTCGTATCCTCTATCACAGCCCCACCCCTCTTCACCCTTTCCTGTCTTCCTTCCTTGAAATGGGCTGGATCAAGGTGTCATACGACCCGTGCCGAGGATCAGCCTGGCTGGGGGCCCAGTCGCAAACGGAGTGCTTCGTATACCTGGCGACTTCCGATTCTAATTAGCCTTACCCTCGGTATGCGGATCTCTGCCCGGGGTGCCCCTTTCTCCGCCACTCGTGGGTTCAAATATGAACAATTTAAATAACAATTTCAATTTCAATTTATTAAAAATAACATCGGATTGTACATGTAAGACTTCTAGGTCTTTTATAGTACACCAATAGGTGGGTAATTACAGCAGTTTCTTTATACTTATAATATAACAGTATATAACTTAAAAGTAATGCTTAAACGAGTACTCTAAACTAATTGACAGCAGGAAAGAAGCAGATACAGAAGATAAAGAGAAGAAAAGTTTTATATTTGCATTCAACCAAGAGAATTAAAGTAGGTATGTATCACCGCTATGCAATTTGTCCCATTCATCGCCGCCTTGATAGATTCAGGAATTGAGTTCCACAGCCTCACAGCATTGACGAAAAACATTCGAGATGAGGACAAGTAGGTATATTTAGGGATAACCAGGCTACGTAGTCTACTAGACTTAGTTAACTGCAATTTCTCATAGAGGTATTGCGGACTTTTTAGTTCAACAAGCTTATATATATATATATACAATTTCTAGCCGCAAGATAACTAAAAATGTTACACCCAAGAAGTTTGTCCTTCCAGGCAGTAATGTGGTCATATCTTTTGAGTCCATAGACATAACGGGTGACATTGTTAAATGCCACATCTAGTTTGTGCGATGAGCTTGAATCGAGCTTGCTATAAACGAGTTCAGAATAAGTTATTTGAGGTACAATAAGTTGGATGGCAAGTTTTCTTCGTGTTTCAACAGGTGTGAACGGTGCGGATAACTTTAATCTACGTAAAATAACATAAATACTACTAACGATTTTGTTAACATGGTCCGCACAACTTAACGAAGAGTTAACAATAAATCCAAGATTTTTTACTTTATTCACAAACTTAAGGGCACTGGCATCAATGAAGAGCTCAGGGATATTTTCAACATGTATAACACTATTGCCAATAGGTAACACAAAAGATTTGGCCACATTAAGACAGAGACAGTTTTCATGAGCCCAATGAGATATTGCTGCCAGATCATTATTGATTTTATAACATAAATCCTCGACGAGCCCAACACGACTGGACAGATACAGCTGAATATCATCAGCATAGGCATGCACACTAACATACTGACACACAGAGAATACATCATTAACAAATAGACTAAACAAGAGAGGGCCAAGGATGGAGCCTTGGGGCACACCGGACGTTACAATACACGGAACGGAAGACGTCCTTTACCCTTCACCTTTTGGGTTCTGCCTGGAAGGTAGCTGGCCATAAGCTTTACATAGCTGTCAGAAAACCCAAATAAATGCTTTAACTTTTTGCAGAGTAGACTATGATTTACCATATCAAAGGCCTTCGAGAAGTCTAAAAGGCAGAGAAGAGTCAAGTTACCTCTGTCGAATTGTATTCTAGTGTCATCGAGTATTTTCAGCATGGCCGTAGAGCAGCTATGCATAGGTCTAAAGCCAGACTGAAAAGGTGATAACAAATTGTTTCTATGAATGAAAAGTGAAATTTGCGTTGCTATTAAGGACTCGCACACTTTGGAAAAAGCAGGTAAAATGCTAATCGGCCTATAATCATTTGGGTTGGTTGGCATATTAATGTTGGGGATGGGAATAACTACTGCTTTTTTCCACTCTGTAGGAAAACACGAGGTTGTCAGGCAATGATTAATAATGTGTGTAAGAGTGCCTAAGATAAAAGGCAAAACAAGCTTCACAAATTTCAATGAAATTCCATCTTCACCAATGGCATTTGACTTAATGCCTATGACACTCCTTGCAACTTCTGCCTCAGTTACTCCGCTAAAGTCAAAGCTTACATTTGCATCCAGATAAGCTAAAAGGTTTTGATCTGGGGGACTACTACCATTTTGGCTGGCACTTATAAAGTAATCATTCAAGATATTTGGATCGATTTCACACTCCGGCTTAGATTTTCCATGTACACTTAACTTTTTTAGGTTACGCCACAAGGCTTTGGATTCTAGAGCCGGATCCAACATAGACTTGAAGTAAATGCGTTTTGCATGTCTTGTAATTGAGCAAGCTTTATTGCGGGAAATCTTGTATTCGGTCCAAGCTGATCTTGAATTAATTCTTCTACACTTGGCATGTAATCTATTACGGACTTTGATTGCAGTGCGGACTTCACTATTATACCAGGGACATGAGCTGTTTAAGGAACGCACCGTACGAAGAGGGACATGATCATTTAACATTTTGTTCAAAGTCTTGTTTAGGAAATTTAGTTTTTCATCTACACTCTCAACGTACCAACAATTATTCCAGCTAACATTAGACAGGTCAGTAAACAAATCATTAACATTTATCGACTTAAAATCACGGTAGGTAAATGTAACAGTATCAACAGGACGATTTAAGACAACATCTAAGGTACAGAAAATGAGGTCATGGTCAGAAATAAAATAAATTTGTTCAAATTTGAGAATATGGTCTAAACTGGATGCAATAAATAAGTCTAAGAGGCTGGGGTTGGAGTTGTTGGCGAATCTCGTAGGAAAAGAGTTATTCACAACAGCGAGCCCTGCGGTAGAAACTTGGTCGAACAGCCTGACGGCACAAGAGTCATTCAACAAAATATTAACATTAAAATCACCACATATAATATAACACTCATAATCAATAACAAACATAGACAACTCGGAGAAAAACGAATCCAACACAAAACATCTGTGGGGGTTGTAAACACAGGATACTAGAACTTTGGTAACACTATCGGAGACTTCAGCAATAACAAACTCAGTGTCAGTGTTAGCTGAAACTGCTAGAGTTTTAATTTTTAGATTCTTTCTGCAATAAATTGCTACACCGCCAACTTTTCTATTTTTACGGTCATGTCTTAAAATATTATAATTAGGGATGCCATAGTACTGATCGGGGATATCGGGAGAGAACCAAGTCTCTGAGACACAAATGACATCGACACCAGATTCCCCAAAAATATTCCTGACATAGTCCATCTTGTCACCGCTGAGGCTACGCGCATTGAAATGCACCACTTTAAGACCATTTTGTGCTTTGCAAAAATATCTAGCAATATTTTATGGTTTTCGCTTTGCTGGAGTCAAATTTCCTGCAGGGGTTTAAATCAAACATAATGAGCTAGAAGGGTGACAATTACAAAGCGCATTGACACACAGACAACTTTAAAGTACAATTAAATGCACGTAATAAATGTAAAAGTAGAAAAATATAGAAGAGAAGCGTGAAGTAAGAAGAGAAAAGAAAAACAAAATATGAAATAATAAACATAACAAAGCAGGCATACAGTTATGATAAGAGATAAAAAAGCAACATGATGGAGTATACAGGAAAGTAGAGTGAAGTAAGAGAAACAGCATGTGAGGAAATATTTTAGAGATACTAGAAATAGGAAAAGAGAAAATAGTTTACCTAGCTTAGGTATTAAAATAACATCTATGCTTATAAAACACAAGTACACAGTGAAAATTTTACATACATACATTTAGTAAATTTCGAATAGCGATAATTTGTTTGTTATTGCGTTGTTGTGCTAATAAGTGTATTAATCTCCGAAGTGGTGGAAACAGGTTTGGAGTCTTCGCTTGCTTTGACACGTACATATATTTTCCCACGCAGAGAGAAAGCTGATGCCAACTTTTTCTTTCGCCTAAGCTCAGAGGCATATGACATGACGTCGCGTAGAGATTTTGGCAGACTCTCATGCACATATATAGCCCCATATCCAGGCAAGTCGACGTCAGAGACAGCCAGCGATCTCTTTTTGGTTTTTCGAAAAACAGCCAACGATCTTAAGAGTTGATTACGGTCATTCTCAGTGTGAAGTTTTAGTATAATAGGGCTTCGGTTTGTATTGTTGCTTGCTCGATCACTGCCGTTAGCATTTCTCAGCCGGAAAACATCGCGAATAGGTGGGGGGTTGACTTGCACTGTAGCACAAATTTTAGCAAAAAGGTCGGGCAAATATTCATCATCAGTTTTAGGTATAGCGCTGATGACAACATCCGTAGCGACGGCATTACTTTCGAGAGCGCTGAGCTGTGCTTGAGTAGCAAGAAGCTCGCCACGAAGAGAACGAACTTCAGCGCTCACGCTCTCAACTGCAGTTACTCTTCTTTCGAGAGCAACTATTGAATTTTTAATATTTGCGGTCACAGCCTGCAACTCACCCTTTCTCTGCATTATTCTCTCCTCCGTTTTCTGCACAACCAAAGTAAATACCGTAGTCATATGCTCAATTATGGACGCTCTTAGTTCATCAAGCCTCTTATTTAAGCCATCGGTGACAGCAGAGGAGGGAGTTCCGGGCGTGCGTTGGGGATTGGCTCGTGTTGGTGGTGGCGACATTTTATATTGTTTTATGTAGAAATATGAGCTGGTGACCAGATAGATAGCAGGTTACTTAGATGAAATCGGGAACAGGTAGTTAAATCAAAAGACGCACTGTTGGTTGGTAAAAATTTTTGGTAATATATTTAGGCAAAAATCAATTGATTTACGGGGAAAAATACTTTAATTAGGCACACCGCAAAAAAACACGTCTTACTCTGTCAACATAACTTTGTTTGGATGGTAAATTAATTTGTAAATTTTTTTACGGAAAACTGTGTAGTTCTCCCTTTACGGGCCTTTTGCTTCTTATAAAACAACAACAACAAAAATAAGGAGTCTGGGTCTCCTCAAAAAAAGCCAACAGGAGCTCGCTCCGTAAAAATGGTCACGGCCAAGCCGGACCTTTGCAAAACGACGAAAGCTGAGAGAACTCCCCAGCGTTTCAATGCTGCTGCTGCAGCTCGACAAAGTAGGGCCGAGTGTAAAACCGGTCTGAGTAGTCCGATGATCGGTGCCTCCTCCAGGGGCTCCGATCGGGAACCCAAAGACGGGGCTATCAACCCTGTAGCCTCCACAAGTGGTCTTGCCATTCAGCGTTAAGCGTCTGGTGAGCCCTTGGCTGGGGGCTCCAGAAATGAGGGTGCTGACGTTAGGGTCAAGGACTTGGCGTGCAGGCAATCCACCAAGCCCAACGCAATGATAAGCGGTCGGCAGCCCGGATCCTGTTCAGGAACGCGACTTCACCGACAAGGGAGGAAGACGTTTCGGCAGAGGCCTAGGCGAAGCTCCAGCGCGATCTTGCGTGGGCTCGGCGGATAGTGCCGGATTTTAAGGTAGAGCTGTATGGCGCTAACAACAAGGGGGAAACCGCAAAGCGAAACCGATCGCTGGAGGAAACCACCCCAACGGCACCGAAAAGGGCCAGAACAGGAGGACCGACGAGGTCCTTCGCGGACATTGCCAAGGATCTCAAGATCTTTGGAGTTATTTATGAGAGCAACGTAGACGGCAGGATCCCCAAGCAGCAGTGGAAGTGGATCATTGGCATACAGCGCATAGGAGAAGTTTATCCCGGCGCGCGCTTGAGGGCAGTGGACGCGGTTGATATCCCGCAACGCCCAAGGACTAGAGTCTGGATTCCAGTTGGTTGCACGGAACCAGATGAGATTTTAGATGTGCTGCAAGAGTACAACCCGCCAAAATGATGAGGGTCCTCCAAATTAATCTCCGTCACTGCAAAGCTGCTTCGGCTGCACTCCTACTGCGGCTTTCAAAAGGCGCAGTAGACATTGTCCTGGTTCAAGAGCCGTGGATCACTGGAGAGGATCTGTGGTTTGAGGACCCCTACCTACAAGCTTTATAGCGAAACAGGTAAAGGTAAACTTCGAACGTGTATTTTAGTTAAATAAAATATTAACGCTCTTCTCTTACCCCAGTTTAGTGACGGAGATCTGACAGCGATAAGCGTCGAGGGGCTGGGTAGAAGTTGCAGGTTCGCATCCTTCTATCTGGCTCACGATCACCAAGGTCCACTACCATCAAACAACTTTAGAGAGCTCGTTAGTTCCACAAAACCACGGGACGATATCATCGTGCTAGGCGGCGACGCTAATGCTCATCACAACCAATGGGGCAGTACTGACACTAATGAGCGAGGTGAGTCACTCTATAACTACCTACTAGGCACTAACCTAAGTATATGTAACACGGGGAATGAACCCACTTTCGTAACAAGAAACCGAGAGGAAGTCCTTGATATAACGTTGGTGAATTTCTGCAACAATATCGAATCAACATCTGCAGCTTCGGCCTGAGGAAGGTGCTCTCAAAATCGCCAGCGACACTGAGCCACATACAAATTCCGGATGGGAATTGGACCGATTCGAGCACTGCTTTCTGATCAGCTGATAAAGGAAATAACCGATGATAAAAAGTTGGACTGGGCCTTAGCCAGTCTCAAGCCCTATAAATCGCCAGGACCGGACGGAATATTCCCGGCCCAGCTACAACAAACATCCGAGCTTATTAAGCCCTGGCTGAAAACCATGTTTGTTAGTTGCCTGAGGCAACTAACTATGTACCTGAATCATGGGGAGAGGTTAAGGTAGTATTCATCCCATAATCCGGGAAACCATCCCATTCTAAACCTAATGATTTCTACTTAAAATTATGGAAAGACTTTTGGAGGACTATGTCAGAAGATCGATAGACTCAACTCATCTGTCGCGGGCTCAACACGCCTATAGTAAAGGTAGATCGACTGATACTGCCTTGCATTCTCTAGTATCTGTTATAGAAAAATCAATTGACACAAAGGAATATACACTGGTGGCTTTCCTTGATATAGCAGGTGCCTTCAACAACGTTCTACCGGAAACCATTACCTCGGCGTTAACGGGTCTGTGGGTCGACGCCTGCCTTGTGGAGTTTATCCGCAAATTGCTTATTAGCAGACGGATTACAACGGAGTTAGGCGGTAATTCGATTCACAGACTCGTTAACAGAGGTACCCCGCAAGAAGGTGTTCTCTCTCCGCTCCTGTGGCTGGTTACTGTAAACCAACTTCTACGTCTCATGGAAGCTTAAAGCTACCAAGTGATAGCGTACGCCGATGACATCTGCGTTATCATTCGGGGAAAATTTCCTCAAACCCTCTGCAATTTAATGGAAAATACTCTGACTAAAGCATGGGACTGGGCGAACGCTTCAGGTTTGGAGGTTTATCCCGAGAAAACCGAACTTGTCCTCTTCACTAGGAGGTACAAAATACCGAACTTAATACCACGCTATATCTACGGTATTGGTCGATACGAATATATTTCCGGATATGCTGTGAAGATACATTGTGTTCCACTTGATGATCTACTGAAGTTCAGATGCTTGACACTCCTACACCGGATTCTGGTAAATAGGGAACCCGAAAATCTCAGCGAACGGCTGAAATTAAGCCATTAACGCCGGGGTATAGAACCCGTGGACCGATTGTCATGATTTTTCATGGACCAGCTAATTTTGGCCTCTAGATGCCAAAAAATATTTTTTTAATTTTTTTTTTTATGCCACGCCCATTTCCTAACCTGTACTTTAAAAAGTACATTCGGCGTTAGTATGTACACTCCTCAGTTTAAATTTGGGGGTCTTGCCCTAGGGAAGTGATGATTAAATCCGAATTTGTAACATCATTTCTTTCATATATATAACACAATAGATCCTCAACTGCTTTTTGGAGACCTCTAAACCTATTTTTCTCACGGAAAGTTTTTTTTGTCCTGTACTACAGAAATTTCTGAATACGGTAGAAAAAAGCAAAAAATGAATACTATATACGCCGGCTGTACTTTTTAAAGTACACCAAATTTTGGAGCGTAAAAAAATGTATAAAACTGAACTTATCGCAAAAATATTGTTTTTAGTATTCTTACTAATGCTTTTCTATACACGTTTTCAATAAATAAAGATATTTAAATAGTCATAGTTTACTTTTTTATCACTTCACAGATGTACACCTCTTAAAAATTAAATTTTTTTTTCTAACTGATTGACTTTGACACATCACAGGTGACACAATGTGATCCCAATAACGGTAAAAAAAATTAATTGCTTAGAATGGACTGTCAACTAACCACAGGATTGGCAAATTAGTCGGAATCGATTAAGGTGTGTCCTAAAAAAATCACGGGAAAGAGCCTAATTTGCTGTACTTTTAAAAGTACAGCCGGCGGGAAAGGGTTAACAAGATCAGTGCGCTCCACGCAAATATTGCATTTAACATTCAGCTCACGAACATCTGAGCGTCAATTCTTTGTTTCGACAGTTCGTCTTTGGAACATATTACCGATAGAGATCCGAAGTATCAGGGGCATATTGCCTTTTAAAAGAGAACTTTTGCGTTACTTTATTAAGCAAATTTAGAAACCTAAGAATGTATTCATCCTGTAATGTAAACTTCCTACTCCAACTTTTCTTTATATTTCTCACCTAACTATTTATTGCCTCATCTATCTTTCTCAATATTGTTTAAAAATATTTTTAATTTAGAGTTATTATGTATTAGCTCCTATTATCAAACACTGTAAATAAAACTTATGGTTGTTGTGTTTGATATCTTATAAATAAATGAAATAAATAAATGAAAAGTAAGCGGAAAAAATGGGTTTGGTGGTGAACGAAGGTAAAACCAAGTACCTGCTGGCATCAAGCAAAGAGTCAGCGCATTCGCGCCTTGGCAACCACGCCACTGTTGGCAGCCATAATTTTGAGATAGTAAGGGACTTTGTATACCTGGGAAGCACAGCATTACTACCAACAACAATGTAAGCCTGGAAATCCATCGAAGGATAACTATTACAATCAAATGCTACTTTGGGCTGAGTAGGCAATTGAGAAGTAAAGTCCCCTCTCGACGAACAAAAACAACACACTATAAGTGACTCATCGTACCCGTCCTGCTATATGGTGCAGAAGCATGGACACTGACAGCTTCTGTCGAGGCGGCTTTGGGAGTATTCGAGGGAAAAATTCTTCGAAAGATTTATGGACCCCTAAAAGTTGGCGACGGCGAGTACCGAAGAAGATATAATGATGAGCTGCATGAGCTTTACGCAGACGTGGACATAGTTCAGCGAATTAAAACCCAGTAGCTCCGCTGGCTAGGACACGTGGTGCAAATGAACGAAGACGCTCCGGCCCAGAAGGTATTTTTATCGGCACCCGCCGGTGGAAGTAGAGGAAGAGGGATACCACCACTTCGATGGCAAGACCAAGTATAGACAGACCTGTGAGCACGCGGTGTCTCTAATTGGCGCCAGTTGGCTCAACAAAGAACCGACTGGCGTAACATGTTGCACGGCCAAAATCGCCTAGGCGGTTAAAGGCTATTTTAAGTAAGTAAGTGTTACATTGTGATAGCAAGAAAAGAAGGTCCTAAATGTTTTTAATTATACCATCAAAGTTTAACACGCTTTTATTAATAGTAAAATTGGAGCTGTGATATAGACTGGAAGATTTAATAACACTGGATCACAAATTCCAACTTTTTTTCTGCACCAGAGACGCCATAGTGAAATTCCTATGTAAAATCACCTCCTAATTCCGAAAATCAAAGTTATTTTTACTTGAATGGTACCGTTTTGGAGATATTTACGATTTACCGTTATTTCAAAAAACAAAAAAGATGGCTCCACTTAATCGTGTATATCTCAAGAACAAATTGAGCTATTCGAAAACGGTTTGAAAAATTTGAAAGCTTATAAAATTTACTATAATCAGTACATACAACACTTTTTGCTAGGTCCTGCAGATTCAAACATAGTGAACAATCATTACGGATTTTTTTAATTTTTTTTGTAAAAATATAAAAAAATTTGTACTTTGCGAGGAAGCATCTCGAAAACTTTTTGTTTTTTAGCAGATATTTCCCCCCCCCCCCCCCTCTAAGCACTGTTTTATTACCAAAAAAAACAAGCTATCAGTGAACAAAATCGATGAACTAATACAAAAGTTATAAGCATTCAAGTAAATATATCCATTTAATACTTAAGTACCCTACAAATAATAGCATATGTACATATGGTTCTGTCTTAACTCTATGATCTTATTTTATAATTGAAAAAGTTATGTGTCTTGTTTTGACGCTTATTTAGATTAGGATCGGTTTCTCTTATGAGAAACCAACAGTAGTCGCCCATCATAGCGACATCCCAGAATCCTTGATACCGACTTTCAATCACTTTCATTTGCTGGTGAAACCTTTCGCCATGCTCGTCACTTTCGTCGCCAAGATTTTGCGGGAAAAAATTTAAGTGGGAGTGTAAGAAATGAATTTTTAAAGACATATTTACTCCTGAAAGAAAATAGGTTTGTTTATTGGGCTGCTCTAGCTTACGCCAGATTGAGATATTTCACAAAATTGTGTTTAACGAACACTTTTCTTGCTCTAGGTTGCTCTATCTTTTGTTTCATGAGTACGCTCAAAACAAAACTAGAGTAATCCAGATCACAAATTTCTGCTCTAACTTTTTTTATGGAGTAAGTTAGAGCAGAGAAGCAATTGTCAGTCAGGAAAAAATAAATTTTTGAAAACTTCAAAAAAATTAGCTTGAAAGAAAATCAATGTTTTTGTAAACGTGAATTTGCATTAATTTTAAAGATTTAAACAAAAAAACCAAATAAAAAGAAACTAACGAGATTCAAGTGTTTCATGGCATTTCTGCTCTGAGTTGCTCTAAGTTGCTCTATTTCTATTTTGACAGCTGCCCTGCTCTGCTCTGCTCTAACCTGCTCTGAACTTTTTTTTGGTCAGTAAACAAACCTAATAAAAAAGTAAATTAGATAAATACATAAGTGACACATTAGTATATAATTTTCTTAGGCTGGATTTATCTTTCAAAAAAAATTTAAAAAATCCGTAATGATTGTTCACTATGTTTGAATCTGCAGGACCTAGCAAAAAGTGTTGTATGTACTGATTATAGTAAATTTTATAAGCTTTCAAATTTTTCAAACCGTTTTCGAATAGCTTTTGTTTTTTGAAATAACGGTAAAACGTAAATATCTCAAAAACGGTACCATTCAAGTAAAAATAACCTTGATTTTCGGAATTAGGAGGTGATTTTACATAGGAATTTCACTATGGCGTCTCTGGTGCATTTTGGCTGTAAACCAGTGTAATTTAAGTGTAAAGTTTTAATGCTAACAATATATAATAATGTACAATATGGAATTATTTTGTCGCAGACGAAGAAACCTTGTTATCGTTAAAGGTTACAACGAACTTATAAAGTGTTATATTTCTTTACAGTGAATTTATTTTTTACTTTTTAGTTAATTTTATTAACCAATAATAAAAGCTTATTTTTAAAAAAGTTTTTTTTTCCTTTAATTTTATTTATTACGGTACTTCCTAAAAAGAGTTCGAAAAACGGAAAAATATGCATATTATATAATTCAAACATTTACGTTTAAAGTTAAACTCTATAAACTCAACGATTGTGTTCTTTATTTCATATTTATTTAAAATGATAAGTCCTCAATACAATACCACATATATGTGTTTGATTTCTGCATGTAACCCTCTTGTTGTATGACATTATATAGTAGCCTCAATACTTCTTGAAGCTTTTCCGTTTGATTTTTGTAATCAATAATCAGTTTTGTCCATCTTAGCAGTACGTTTAACACTTCAAGTTCTCTCGACAAAACCAAGTGTTGAAAGTGAGCACTTAGCAAAAAATCAAACCAATAAAGTATTTGCATTTCTATTTTTAACGTGCAAGTTTCGAAGCAAACTGATTTAAAATGCGATGGATCTGTTAATAGCCTATACAAATAATCAAGAATATATAACAAATAAAATGACGTTGCATCCTTCCTGTAATTCTGAATAAATGACGATTTTCTGATCGGTTGAAACCCCGTATTTATAAAAAGTGGTACCAATATGTCTGTTGAAGAGCGAACAATTTTTGAAAGTGGATTCGATGAACTTTTTATAACCATGCAAAAGAAGACTTTGGCAATAACGAGTTCCGATGCACATAAAAATTGACCTACGACGTTTATAATATTTGAGTAGTTTTTAATTTTATTCCCCAATGCAAGTAGTGTTTCAGATATTTCCTGTTCGGTGGCTCCGCAATTATCTAATTGATGAATATAAAACTCGATAAGTGTTTTACTTGGCAAATGTTTTTCAGAGTGCGTTTTCACAATGTTAACGACATCATCAATTAGTGATCGTTCTTGATCAACATTAACGAATTTTTCATTCATTTCAGCTAAATGTGTTAATTTGCAAAACTTTTCTCCTGGCGTCGTATATACTATGCAATGTTTATTGCTTTTATTGGTTTCAACAGAGGAGTCAGATCCCTTTAGCACTATTTCCTTTAGTTCACAGAAGGATTGCATCTGAACCTCTTCATTTATAAAATCACCTTCGATTGTTATTCTATTTTTGGTATTATATGTTCCAAGCAGATCTACTAGAAGATCGTGAGACATTCGAAAAGATACTACGGATAAGTTTTGGCCAATAGCTAATACAATGTTATCTTCGTTGATCCAAATGCGGGAATAATCAAAATAGACTTTAAAGTATTGTTGCGCTTTTACAACTTTGAACTGTGTGTTGTAAAGAAGCAAGGAAGCACCCTCTTGGCTACTATTAGCTCCGTAAATTGCGACACAATTTTTACCTACTGCCACAATAGTTAAAGGAGCATCCACTTTCAGAATGGAAATAGTGGATATGAAATTCCCAGGTACGTTTTCCGATTCAATTTCTTCATCAAGATTAAGCAAGAACAGCTTGTGATCTGACCCTGTTAATATATATACATATAATAATTTTTTTTTAAGGCAATACTTAGTTAATACTTACATATCGTAAACAACATAAAACTTGTGTCACCTTCAACTACCGCATATCCAGATAAATTAAGATCTTTACGCCAAATTTTAAGCCTTCTTTCTTTGGCACCAGTCTTTAATGGCATCATCACTAGATCAATATCTTTACTGTATTCATCCTTTTCAAAATAGGTTAACACCTTTACGCCATTTAAGTATTTCACGGCAACATTCCTCACATTATTATATTTCAACTGTGGGTTACTCAAAAAATTTGATTTCATAGACAACCGCTTTCGAATTAAAAGAACATCAGACAGTTGATCCAAACTTCCATCTTTGTAAAGAATTATACAGAGGTCTTCGCACGTTACAATATCTAGTACAGATTTCTGTAACTGTAAAATACAAGAGACATGGTTAAATTTTTTACTATTCTATTGCTTAACGGACTAATATTATTGTTAACGAACGAAACGTTTAAATTTCTTTTCGTTAATTCACAAAAAAATATCAAATTTCGCTAATTATGAAGATAATTCTGTTTTCGCCAAAAACAAAAAAGGATAATTTGATAAAAATTATTCGACTGGTCAAAAGTCCACAAAATTTTCAAAGTTTGTAAATATAATGACCAATAATAAAACTAAATTATAATAAAGCCGGGACACGGGCAAAAATGTACCATTAATAAAGCTAAGGCTTAGCTAATGTGTACAACAACAAATCCTATCCATACTTAAATAGCAACAGAATGTCGCTTCGGGTATGTGCACTTAGATAAAAGCAAGGTCTGAAACCGATTAAAATAACGTTCCGGATTCGGTTTCGGTTTCGGTTTTGCAACGTGTTTCGGTTTCGGTTCCGGTTTCGTTCTTCAAAATTTATTTCGGTTTCGGTTACGGTTTCGTTCCGGTTTCGGTTTCCAAATAAAAACACGAAAAAAAAAATTTGACTACTAAAATACTCAAGTACCTATGTAGCTACGAAATAGGTCTGAAATTTCATAACTTTTTTCCTGCGGCCATGATGGGATTTCTCCAATATAATAATACATTTCTTTCAGAATTTTGATACTGATGTCAAAACGTGGCTCGACAATCTTCCATGAAAACTTTCAGGGTACCTGTTTGTAAAAGAAGTACCTATGTGCCCACTCACAGAAGTAAGGTATTGAAAAAATTCAAAACCGTTTGGAACCGGTTCCGGCTTTTCAAACGGTTTCGGTTTCGGTTTTGAAAAATGAATCGGTTTTAATCGGTTACGGTTACGGTTTCGGTTTCAGTCCTTGGATAAAAGACCCCTGCATGAATGGATTCAAACTTTGAGTGCAATAGAATACAGTAAATTTGAATTTATCATTAGAAGAACCAAAAAACTCAGCCTTGAATATTTTATATTTTAAATATTCACTTTGCCTAAAATTTTCAAAATAAAAAAAAAGTATATGAATGGTTGAATGAAAATAAGTGTATTCATTCTGATTCAAAACAAATATATTGGCTACACAGCTTACAATTTCACATATTTTTTTTATAAAAGTGTAGAGTATTTGTAATTGTAGAGTTTTGAGTTTTGTGAGGGTTAGAAATACATCTGACTAAAAGGTCTTGGTTAAGTTGGCTGCAATAAATACCACTGCATTTGGTTTTCAATCCTGAAATATTTCAGAAAAATTCTTGAAAAAACCCTAGTAAAAGTATTTATTATATTCTGTATACAAATATGGGAATGTACAAATATGGATATCGTATCATCGGGCATCTAAGAGACCGCGTAAACGACGTTTGTGACAAACACTTTTATAGCCCTTGCAATTAAGACTTGTTCCTTTATTCTCAAGAAAACCACATTTGCGTTGAAAAATCATTAAAAGAATCGATCTTAATCGGAGTTGTCTTAAAATTTTATAATTTGTAGCTGCGAAACCGCCAAACTGAAATATCGCATACACCGTTTTGAAAATGCCCGTTACGTCGTTTTGCAGAATCACCGACGATATGTTTTTTTAACAGAAAAATTAACATTTTTTGTACAGACTGGACTTAAGTCCATTTTGAAGATATATGTATGAAATGCCCATATAGCGTTCAAATTTACAATCCAACATTCAATTATAAAAACTTTCACAGAAATGATTGTTGGGATATCTTCATAGATTTAAAAAAATGTCAAAATATGAATTCAATTTCGTTTGAAATTTTTTGAATATTCAAAGTAGACATTTATTTCAAACAGCCATACAAATTCAAAGCAAAGCAAAGCCAATTCAATTCAATTCAAATTCAATATGAATGATTCATTTGCCGTTTTGGATGGAGTCATGCAGAGGTCTATTAGATAAGAATAACAATGTTAAATAAAAATAACAACAAAAATGCGAAAGTATAGTTGCAATTTGCCTACCGGCACACTCAGCAGCGTTTGGTGTAATGGTTACACACTGCGGTTTACAAATTCCGAAATCTCTTTGACCAGTAAAGGTGATGAAAAAAAGCGGTTTGACAAGATCCTTCAACAAGATCGAAATTGCAATCATCGTAGTTGGTATTGTTTGTAGCATTTTTTCAACTTGTTTTTGCCAAAAATTTCAAAGTTCGTAAATATTACGACCAATAACAGCAATAACTAAATTATAATAAAGCATCGTGCAGCTCGGACGGTGGCTCGGCTCTCAGGAGACTCTACTCCGAGAGTCAGCTTCTGAGCGACGGCGACTCGGACGTGACGCTCACGGAGGAGAGCGCCAAAAAAAAAGTGATGAGGGTCCTCCAGATTAATCTCCATCACTGCAAAGCTGCTTCGGCTGCACTACTACTGCAGCTCTCAAAAGGCGCAGTAGACATTGTCCTGGTTCAAGAGCCGTGGATCACTGGAAATAGGATCTGTGGTTTGAGGACCCCTACTTACAAGCATTATAGCGCAACAGGTAAAGGTAAACTTCGAACGTGTATTTTAGTTAAATCAAATTTTAACGCTCTTCTCTTACCCCAGTTTAGTGACGGAGATCTGACAGCGATAAGCGTCGAGGGGCTGGGTAGAGGTTGCAGGTTCGCATCATTCTATCTGGCACCCGATCACCAAGGTCCACTACCATCAAACAATTTTAGAGAGCTCGTGAGTTCCACAAAACCATGGGACGATATCATCGTGCTAGGCGGCGACGCTAATGCCCATCACAACCAATGGGGCAGTACTGACACTAATGAGCGAGGTGAGTCACTCTATAACTACCTACTAGGCACTAACCTAAGTATATGTAACACGGGGAATGAACTCACTTTCGTAACAAGAAACCGAGAGGAAGTCCTTGATATAACGTTGGTCACTGACTCTTACAGAGACCTCTTAGACTCATGGAGGGTGTTAGGCGAGCACTCCTTCTCAGATCATAGGTACATTAGCTTCTCCTTAGTAGATACACACACAAGTCCGAAATATATACAGAATATTAGGAAAACAAATTGGGGTTACTACCAAAAGCTTATTCGCAAATATTTGTCAAATCAGCTGGTAACACCTAGAAATGATGAGGAGCTAGACGATCTCGTCAGCTTCTTCAATCAACACTGCAAGATTGCTCTAGACAAGGCGTGCCCGCCTAAAAAGTTAGCTGAAACCCACAGACCACCCTGGTGGTCGTCCGATCTAGATAATCTTAGAAGGACATGTAGGTCGGCCTTTAACAAAGCCAAACAACATGGCTGCGTAACATCCTGGGCACTTCACAAAACTAAATTAAGTAACTACAAGAAGGAAATTCGCAAGGCCAAACGGGCCTCCTGGGTGAATTTCTGCAACAATATCGAATCAACATCTGCAGCTTCGCGCCTGAGGAAGGTGCTCTCAAAATCGCCAGCGCCACTGAGCCGCATACAAATGCCGGATGGGAATTGGACCGATTCGAGCACTGACACAATGAATCTGCTTCTGGATGCTCACTTTCCGACATGCACAGACACGGCTACTACTACGGTCGGGAATGAAATGCTTTCTGATCAGCTGATAAAGGAAATAACCGATGATAAAAATCTGGACTGGGCCTTAGCCAGTCTCAAGCCCTATAAATCCCCAGGACCGGACGGAATATTCCCGGCCCAGCTACAACAAACATCCGAGCTTATTAAGCCCTGGCTGAAAACCATGTTTGTTAGTTGCCTCAGGCTGAACTATGTACCTGCATCATGGAGAGAGGTTAAGGTAGTATTTATCCCAAAATCCGGGAAACCATCCCATTCTAAACCTAATGATTTTAGGCCAATAAGCCTATCTTCGTTTCTACTTAAAATTATGGAAAGACTTTTGGAGGACTATGTCAGAAGATCGATAGACTCAACTCATATGTCGCGGGCTCAACACGCCTATAGTAAAGGTAGATCGACTGACACTGCCTTGCATGCTCTGGTATCTGTTATAGAAAAGTCAATTGACACAAAGGAATATACACTGGTGGTTTTCCTTGATATAGCAGGTGCCTTGAACAACGTTCTACCGGAAGCCATTACCTCGGCGTTAACGGGTCTGCGGGTCGACGCCTGCCTTGTGGAGTTTATCCGCTAATTGCTTATTAGCAGACGGATTACAGGGGAGTTAGGCGGTAATTCGATTCACAGACTCGTTAACAGAGGTACCCCGCAAGGAGGTGTTCTCTCTCCGCTCCTGTGGCTGGCTACTGTAAACCAACTTCTACGTCTCATGGAAGCTGAAAGCTACCAAGTGATCGCGTACGCCGATGACATCTGCGTTATCATTCGGGGAAAATTTCCTCAAACCCTCTGCAATTTAATGGAAAATGCTCTGACTAAAGTATGCGACTGGGCGAACGCTTCAGGTTTGGAGGTTTATCCCGAGAAACCCGAACTTGTCCTCTTCACTAGGAGGTACAAAATACCGAACTTAATACCACCAAAAATTGGGAATACGACTTTAGTACTCAGTGACAAAGTCAAATATCTAGGAGTTATTCTAGACAGGAAACTACTCTGGAGCGACAATATAGCGGAACGAGTTAAAAAAGCAACATGCGCGTTGTTTACTTGCAAGAGAGCAATTGGTATATCGTGGGGGTTTTCTCCCAAAGTAATACACTGGATATACACTGCGATTGTTCGCCCTATTCTACTCTTCGGTGTGGTGGTGTGGTGGCCGGCACTAACCAAGAATACGTACGTTAATCAGCTACATAAAGTCCAAAGGAGTTCGGAGCTCTGCATAACCGGGGCCCTCTGGTCCACCCCAACAGAAGCACTCAACACCATGATTTATCTTCCACCACTCGATCTGGTTGCGAAAGAAGTAGCTGTGATCACAGCTCTGCGAATAAGGGAGACAGGAGCCTGGATGCACGGGACAAGTGGACACGCCACAATCTTAGGCACTAACGCTCCTGTTAACATACCATCACACACTGACTATTGCACGTCAAATAACGTGTTTGTTAGGAACTACGTGGTACAAGTACCTACAAGACAAGATTGGGATAACAGTATGTGGTTCAAAACGCCATTAACATATTCACCGATGGCTTTAAGCTTGATGGGAAGGTGGGAGGAGGTATCTTTTCACCGGATCTGGGACTAGAGATCTGTTTTCGTCTTCCAGACTACTGCAGCGTGTCCCAAGCGGAAATGCTGGCAATACACGGTGCAGTTCAAAGCTTAGCGTCTACGCCTCGTAACGGCAAACGGATATTTATCTTCTCAGATAGTCAGGCCGCGCTAAAGGCACTGAACTCATGTGTCGATAACACAAAGTCGCTAACTGAATGCCGCAGATCTCTTAACGAGATGGCTCAGCACTTCGGTATCAGCCTTATCTGGGTACCTGGGCACAGGGATATTGAGGGTAACTGCAGAGCGGATGAGCTGGCCAGAAAGGGTACCACCACTTATCTCCTTCAAGGAAATGACTTGGTAGGCATTCCCATGGCCTCTTTCAAGCTTTGTGCCAGCACAAACACCTTAAAAAGAGCTAATACGCTCTGGTCGGGTCTCTCGACGTGCGAGATATCCAGGATAACTTGGCCTTCTTATAATAAAGGGCGTACTAATTGCCTGCTGACTCTTAATAATTCGGGTATTTCTTCTCTAGTAAGGTTCTTAACTAAGCACTGTTTAATAGGCACGCACGGTGCTAGGATGGGCGACATATCTCATGACTACTGTCGTAGCTGTAGATCAAAGGCAGATATTTTCCTGGGAGTCGAAGTATATTCGGCCATCTCACGTACACAGTTCGTAATTACACGCACACAGCACGAACGTCAACAAGCAGAGCAGAAAAGAATTAAATTTTATTCAGTTTTATGCTAGCATTGATTGAAGCAGATCGATACCGCATTACTTATATTATTTCTTGCTTATATTGGTACACTGAGCATAAATGCAAAATATATTTTATTAATAAGATGGAGGTACAAAACGATTTTTTTTTGCGTAAATATTTTTAATGATGCAGAGTGTCTTGTATGCAGCCAAGTTTTAAAATGCAAAGACACCTTTCACCTTAAGCGTCATTATGACGCTCGTCATCCTGATCTCAAATTAGTAGGAGGAGTAGAAAGAGATCAGTTGATTGCTAAGCTTAAAAACGTGTTAGGATGAAATATAGTAAAGCGATGAATACTGAGCATGATGACTATAATTCTTTGGCAGACAGTCAACTGAAGGCAACATATGCAATAGCTTTAGCATAAGCAAAGAAAGGTAGGCCTTTTGAGGATGGGGATTTTTTTAATTCTTATTCATTCTTAAAAAACTTGAAAGAAAAATCAAATAAACACAAATCGTGTTTTTTTATATTAATATGTAAGTTATCTGATAGGTTATACAACATTTACATTTTGAATTTTGAAATTAAATTCATAGTGCTTGAAGCCCGTTTGCTTGATTTCGTTAAAAACCTTCTGAATTCTTTAATAAAAAAAAAATTTTACACTCTTCAAAAATCTTTAAAAATAATTCAAGTATACACAAAACATAAGATACATATATACATATGTTTTCTAATTAAATATAAGTCTAGTGGCCGTCGTCAAGATTTGTGTTAAGTTATCCAACATACAAATTTTTTACAGTGCAATACCACCAACACACAAGCATTTTTGAGCGTAATACACTAATACTCCCACATATTGCATCCTCTCTGTTTGCCGGCTACTGCTGTAGATGTATTGAAGAGGAAGAGAGCGTTCAGCATCTGCTATGTCAATGCCCTATTTGCCCTTTTCAGCCGAAGCCGAATAAAAAATACTGGCGGAATACCGAAACTTGGCCGAATATTCGGTCGGACACTATTATTAACCCAACTCGCGGGCTAAGCTTATGCACAAGCCCGCGAGTTTTGTAGCCAAAACTGCATTATTGCTTTTCTTTCGTAATACCCAGTTTTACATAGAAAAGCTGTAACTTTATTTTCTGCGATAAATGCAAAATATATTTTTTGATGATACACAGTGCAACTTGATATTCACCGACGTCAGTAATTTCTGTCAAAAATGTCTCATGTCCATACAGCTTGTAAGAGAGCAGCCTAATGCTATGGATACACACACGGAGATTATCTCCAATAAATCTTCTTTAATCAGATCCAAATTTTACCCTGACACACATAAAATTTAAGATTAACAATCGGCGCCACCTAGTGCTTTGGTTGTATTACTTGCGATTTAAAAATAGATGTCGCTGAGGATAGTTTATTTTTTGGTGACTCAAGTGTCCGGTAGCGGTAAAATCGTAATTTTGATAGTTGTCCTTGCTATTTTTGTTTATTTATCGGTGACAGTAGCGGTCAAATCGTTAGTTCGTTTCCTGATATCTGCTCAAATTTTCTTCATTTTTGTGAGTTTATAATAAAGATTATGCTCAAATTAATTCCCGCGATGGCAACTACGGGTCCGCACTCCCGGGAGACATCTCCCCGCCGCTTCACATACCACGAGAAAAGATTGGCTGCAAAGATCCTGAAGAGGTATGAAGGGGTACCGCAGGAATCACTGTCGCCGAATTCCAGTAAATCGGTAGAGCTAGCGAAAGCTGTGATACCGGATTTCCAAAATTCTTACATGCCAAAGAGGTTAAAAGTTAACCCTTTCAAGCGCCAGAGATCGGACCTGGAGTTAATTCCCCCTCCCAAGCGGCGGGCAAACTAAGCTTTGCTGAGGTAACCAAGGACAGGATCCTTATACGCGTCATTAACCGAGGCAATGAGCGTCTGGCCATCCCCAAGGACCGGTGGCGTTACGTGCGAAATGAACTCGGCAACATTCTTCTCAACGTTGCTCCGGAGTTTCCGGGTAGTTCGGCGCGAGTAACGGATGCGGGTTGGCACCAAGGTCAGATTAAATTACTCGCATGCGAGGATGCAAAAACCATAGCACTGTACAAGGCAGCAGCTGCTAAACTGGGTGAAGTCTACAAGGGCGCAAAGATAGAGGTCGTCGACTGGAAGGACATTCCAGCTCGTCCAAGGGCAAGGGCGTGGATTCCGGCCATCCCTGACGAACCCGAGAGAATTCTCGGCATGCTACGGCTAATGAATCCGTCCCTCCTAACGCATGACTGGAGTGTCAATCTGGCCGGGGATGCGGTAGGGCCCGACAGACAGGTGGTGTTCACCATGAATAAAGAGTCAATCGAGCCCCTCAAAAGGTGCAATGGCCTAGTACACTACAGCGTAGGCCAGATCGTTATCCACGTATATCGTGGTGATGCTCAGCGCGCTGCCTTCTCGGCTGCTCCGGGGGAACCAGAAAACGAATTACCAGAAGAGGAAGCGGAGGATTCCGATGCGGAAAGCATGTTATCCGCCACGTCCCTTGGCGATAGTGCTGTGAACAACTCGGAGATGGAGGACAGCCTACAGGACGAGGAAGTCCTCCGGGGGGCAGGGAAGTCTGTGCGCTCTCATGTTGGTGGTGCTTCAGATTAATCTGCACAAATCGAAAGTGCCTTCGGCTGCTTTAAGTAGTCGTCTTTCTAAAGGCGACGTGGATGTGGTCCTCATCCAAGAACCCTGGGTCAATAGCTCGAGAATCTGCGGATTGGGTACTAAGGGCTTCAAGCTCATTCGAGCCAGCGAGGATAGCAAAGTCAGAACGTGTATTTTGGTCAAGTCTGAGTTGAACTCCTTTCTCCTACCTAACTACACCAATGGTGATATTACCGCTATCAGTCTAACGGTCGACAGCACCCGCCTGACGGTGGCGTCGGTCTATATGCCCTACGACGCCGAAGAACCCCCACCACAATCGCAGGTGAAAGACCTGGTGTCAAATTTCTGCACGGGAAATCTTACTATTGGAGCGGACGCTAATGCTCACCATGTCCAATGGGGGAGCTCCGATATCAATGCCAGGGGCGAGTCTCTGTTTGATTACCTCTTAACAACTAACCTGGTAATTTGCAACGTGGGTAATGAGCCTACTATTATCACTAAGACCCGCAGGGAGGTCATAGACCTCACTATCTGTAGTGAAGGCGCTTATGAGTGGATCAGAAAATGGCGGGTTCTGGAAGAACATTCATTTTCCGACCACCGTTACATAGAAATGGTTCTAGACTTTATTGTAGAACAACCTATCATGAAGCGCAATCCACGTAACACTAATTGGCAGTTACACAATGAAATATTAGACAGAGACCTGCCAGTACTGCCCTCACAAGTCCCCTCATCAGTAGAGGAGCTGGAGGATCTTGTTACTACATTTACATCGGCGCTCTCAAATGCTCTAGGACAGGCTTGTCCAGTGCCAAAACCACGCGGTAAACACAGGCCACATTGGTGGTCCTACGATTTGGACTCGCTCCGCAAATCATGCCGGAAACAATTTAACAAGGCCAAGACCCTCGGCTCTGAGCCTCACTGGCACGAATATAAAGCTAAACTAAGGCCTACAAAAAAGCTCTGAGACAGGCGAAGAGGACCTCGTGGAGAAATTTCTGCACTGGCGTCGAAAAGGTCGACAACACAGCGAGTCTTAGACGAGTCCTACCGAAAAGTCAAACAGCCATCAGCTATTTGCGAAAACCCTACGGATCCTGGACCAGCACGGAAGAGGAAACCCTTGAGCTGCTCTTGAATACACATTTTCCGGGGAATCTGCATGACGCACCACTAGCATCTGCAACAAACCTGGCAGTAAATATACCCATGCTGAGAAAAGGGTAAGGTGGGCAGTTAAGAGCTTTGAACCGTATAAGGCTGCCTGGCCGGACGGGATTATCCCCGCGCAACTTATAAACACGTTGGAGGCATCAGCTAAATGGCTGGTATTTCTCTTCACAGCCTGCCTGGCTCTCAACCACATTCCGGGCTCCTGGAGAAGCGCCACGGTAGTGTTTATCCCTAAGGCTGGGAAGGCATCCCACTACGAGCCAAAAGATTACAGACCGATCAGTCTCTCGTCCTTTGTACTCAAAACCTTTGAGAGGATACTAAGCGACTACCTCTCAACGACTATTGATAGCAACCTTATCTCTAGCTATCAGCATGCATACACCAAGAGTCATTAAGAAATCGCTGTGTGATAAGGACTACTGTCTCGTGGACTTCTTAGACATTGAGGGGACTTTCAACAATATAAGCCCGGAGGCGATCAACTCCGCTCTAACTAATCTGGGCGTAGATAGACCTCTAACTGGTTTAATTGATCAACTTCTAAGAGGAAGGAAAATAGCTTCTTCACTTGGTACGGTTGAGTTATCACGCTATGTCACAAGGGGAACGCCCCAGGGTGGTGTTCTTTCCCCGCTTTTATGGAACCTCACAGTCAACTCGTTGCTACGTGACACAAGCTGGGGGGGCGGGAAGATAGTGGCATACGCGGACGATTTAGCTATTGCATTCAGAGGCAAGTTCCCACAAACTCTGTGTGACCTGATGCAAGTAGCACTGAGAGAGGTTTCGAGGTGGTCCTCTCGCTGCGGACTTAGTATCAACCCGGGGAAAGTGGAACTTGTCCTCTTCACCAACCGGTACAAAATACCGCCACTAAGCCTACCAGAACTAGATGGCACGCGCCTGGGCTTGTCGGATAAGGCCAAGTTTCTAGGCATAGTTCTGGAGAGGAAATTGAATTGGAAGGAGAATGTTCTTCAGCGCCAGAAGAAAGCTTGCATTGCTCTTTACACATGCAAAAGAGCCATTGGCAAAAAATGGGGGCTCAGCCCTAGAGTCTGCAGTTGGATCTACACGGCCATCATTCGCCCAATCATGCTGTATGGAGTCGTCGTATGGTGACCGGCGCTGAGCAAGGCAACATACCTGAATCTGTTGCGGAAGGTCCATAGATCCAATATGATCTGTATAAGCGGTGCGCTAAGGACAACGCCCAACGAAGCCCTCCAGGCCATTCTGGGCATTTTGCCACTTGATCTGGAAGGGTTTTGGTCAGCGGCGCATCAGCGCTACGCCTAAGAGAAACCTCCAGTTGGGGTGCGGGTACTATTGGACACTCCAGTATTCTGGAATCTTACAGCTTTCTCCCTCTAAGCACAGATCGTTGTGCGACCACTACAGTCGGGGATGTGTCCCGGAACATAGGGACATTGAGGGAAACTCTAAGAGCGCTTAGGTATGCCGTTTGCCACATGCAAACTAATGCTGAAGGAGCACACACTCCGTCAAGCCAACGAAAGATGGCTGCAATCCCCAGGGTGTCGGATATCGAAACAAACCTGGTCAAAATGGGATCTTAAAAGGTCTCTTCGCATTTATGCCCTAACTAGGAGGGAAATATGCATATTGATAGGGGTATTAACCGGTCACTGCCTCATTGGTAGGCATGCAGAAAGGCTAAGTGTGCCCTACCGACGATGCTGCAGGAGTTGCAAAGATGATGAGGAGGAGGAAACAGTGGAGCACCTCATCTGCAACTGTACGGCTTTAAGCGGCGCGAGAACGCGCTTTTTGGGAGTTCCGTTCCTAGATAGCCTAAGCCAGATCGCGGAACTGGACATAAAGGACTTGATGGGCTTCATAAAGTCATCTAAGTGGTTCGAGGAGGAGTAACGGTGTCGGTTTAGGAGTGTCAGTCCCGGGATTCTGCTATGTGGAAAATCCCAACAACTCAGGGATTTTCCATATGGCTGGGTCCCGAGACTGACTTCCTTGTGTTAATGGTATCACAACGGGCCTTTCAAAACTGGCCAAAGTGTGCCTCTGCGGCAGCCCTTTGAACCTACCTACCTAATTCCACACAAGTGGGGAAAGTTTCTGCCCGCCATTCACTTTTATAGCCCTTGCAATTTAGACTTGTTCCTTTATTCTCAAGAAAACTACATTTGCGTTGAAAAATCCTTAAAAGAATCGATCTTAATCGTAGTTGTCTTAAAATTTTATAATTTGTAGCTGCGAAACCGCCAAACTGAAATATCGCATACACCGTTTTGAAAATGCCCGTTACGTCGTTTTGCAGAATCACCGACGATATGTTTTTTTAACAGAAAAATTAACATTTTTTGTACAGACTGGACTTAAGTCCATTTTGAAGATATATGTATGAAATGCCCATATAGCGTTCAAATTTACAATCCAACATTCAATTATAAAAACTTTCACAGAAATGATTGTTGGGATATCTTCATAGATTTAAAAAAAATTTCAAAATATGAATTCAATTTCGTTTGAAATTTTTTGAATATTCAAAGTAGACATTTATTTCAAACAGTCAGATATACAAATTCAAAGCAAAGCAAAGCCAATTCAATTCAATTCAAATTCAATATGAATGATTCATTTGCCGTTTTGGATGGAGTCATGCAGAGGTCTATTAGATAAGAACAACAATGTTAAATAAAAATAACAACAAAAATGCGAAAGTATAGTTGCAATATGCCTACCGGCACACTCAGCAGCATTTGACCAGTAAAGGTGATGAAAAACTTCTAAGCTACAAAACAAAGCGGTTTGACAAGATCCTTCAACAAGATCGAAATTGCAATCATCGTAGTTGGTATTGTTTGTAGCATTTTTTCAACTTGTTTTTGCCAAAAATTTCAAAGTTCGTAAATATTACGACCAATAACAGCAATAACTAAATTATAATAAAGAATCGTCCAGCTCGGACGGTGGCTCGGCTCTCAGGAGACTCTACTCCGAGAGTCAGCTTCTGAGTGACGGCGACTCGGACGTGACGCTCACGGAGGAGAGCGCCAAAAAAAGTGATGAGGGTCCTCCAGATTAATCTCCATCACTGCAAAGCTGCTTCGGCTGCACTACTACTGCAGCTCTCAAAAGGCGCAGTAGACATTGTCCTGGTTCAAGAGCCGTGGATCACTGGAGATAGGATCTGTGGTTTGAGGAACCCTACTTACAAGCTTTATAGCGCAACAGGTAAAGGTAAACTTCGAACGTGTATTTTAGTTAAATCAAATATTAACTCTCTTCTCTTACCCCAGTTTAGTGACGGAGATCTGACAGCGATAAGCGTCGAGGGGCTGGGTAGAGGTTGCAGGTTCGCATCATTCTATCTGGCTCACGATCACCAAGGTCCACTACCATCAAACAATTTTAGAGAGCTCGTGAGTTCCACAAAACCACGGGACGATATCATCGTGCTAGGCGGCGACGCTAATGCCCATCACAACCAATGGGGCAGTACTGACTAACAAGAAACCGAGAGGAAGTCCTTGATATAACGTTCGTCACTGACTCTTACAGAGACCTCTTAGACTCATGGAGGGTGTTAGGCGAGCACTCCTTCTCAGATCATAGGTACATTAGCTTCTCATTAGTAGATACACACACAAGTCCGAAATATATACAGAATATTAGGAAAACAAATTGGGGTTACTACCAAAAGCTTATTCGCAAATATTTGTCAAATCAGCTGGTAACACCTAGAAATGATGAGGAGCTAGACGATCTCGTCAGCTTCTTCAATCAGCACTGCAAGATTGCTCTAGACAAGGCGTGCCCGCCTAAAAAGTTAGCTGAAACCCACAGACCACAAGGATATGTCGGTAGGCCTTTAACAAAGCCAAACAAGATGGTTGCGTACCATCCTGGGCAGTTCACAAAACTAAATTAAGTAACTACAAGAAGGAAATTCGCAAGGCCAAACGGGCCTCCTGGGTGAATTTCTGCAACAATATCGAATCAACATCTGCAGCTTCGCGCCTGAGGAAGGTGCTCTCAAAATCGCCAGCTCCACTGAGCCGCATACAAATGCCGGATGGGAATTGCTTCTGGATGCTCACTTTCCGACATGCACAGACACTTTCCGACATGTAAAAGTAGGTCGCCTCCCAGTTGGTGCACCCTGGGTAACGCTAAATGACCTACATAGCCTACACGGCTAGTTTCTTGTATTGCCGGTTCTACGAAAACGGTACCAGTACTTGTGCTGTACCCATCGTGCCGAAACGACCCGGGCCGTTTTCTTATATCGACCCGGCCAAGAGCAATACACTCGGGGTGACCCTGTCTGACATTTAGGCAGGGCTACACCTCGCTACAACAACAACAACAACGGCTACTACTACGGTCGGGAATGAAATGCTTTCTGATCAGCTGATAAAGGAAATAACCGATGATAAAAAGCTGGACTGGGCCTTAGCCAGTCTCAAGCCCTATAAATTCCCAGGACCGGACGGAATATACCCGGCCCAGCTACAACAAACATCCGAGCTTATTAAGCCCTGGCTGAAAACCATGTTTGTTAGTTGCCTCAGGCTCAACTATGTACCTGCATCATGGAGAGAGGTTAAGGTAGTATTTATCCCAAAATCCGGGAAACCATCCCATTCTAAACCTAATGATTTTAGGCCAATAAGCCTATATTCATTTCTACTTAAAATTATGGAAAGAGTTTTGGAGGACTATGTCAGAAGATCGATAGACTCAACTCATATGTCGCGGGCTCAACACGCCTATAGTAAAGGTAGATCGACTGATACTGCCTTGCATTCTCTGGTATCTGTTATGGAAAAGTCAATTGACACAAAGGAATATACACTGGTGGCTTTCCTTGATATAGCAGGTGCCTTCAACAACGTTCTACCGGAAGCCATTACCTCGGCGTTAACAGGTCTGCGGGTCGACGCCTGCCTTGTGGAGTTTATCCGCAAATTGCTTATTAGCAGACGGATTACAAGGGAGTTAGGCGGTAATTCGATTCACAGACTCGTTAACAGAGGTACACCGCAAGGAGGTTTCTCTCTCCGCTCCTGTGGCTGGTTACTGTAAACCAACTTCTACGTCTCATGGAAGCTGAAAGCTACCAAGTGATCGCGTACGCCGATGACATCTGCGTTATCATTCGGGGAAAATTTCCTCAAACCCTCTGCAATTTAATGGAAAATGCTCTGACTAAAGTATGCGACTGGGCGAACGCTTCAGGTTTGGAGGTTTATCCCGAGAAACCCGAACTTGTCCTCTTCACTAGGAGGTACAAAATACCGAACTTAATACCACCAAAAATTGGGAATACGACTTTAGTACTCAGTGACAAAGTCAAATATCTAGGAGTTATTCTAGACAGGAAACTACTCTGGGGCGACAATATAGCGGAACGAGTTAAAAAAGCAACATGCGCGTTGTTTACTTGCAAGAGAGCAATTGGTATATCGTGGGGGGTTTTCTCCCAAAGTAATACACTGGATATACACTGCCATTGTTCGCCCTATTCTACTCTACGGTGTGCTGGTGTGGTGGCCGGCACTAACCAAGAATACGTACGTTAATCAGCTACATAAAGTCCAAAGGAGTTCGGAGCTCTGCATAACCGGGGCCCTCGGGTCCACCCCAAGAGAAGCACTCAACACCATGATGTATCTTCCACCACTCGATCTGGTTGCGAAAGAAGTAGCTGTGATCACAGCTCTGCGAATAAGGGAGATAGGAGCCTGGATGCACGGGACAAGTGGACACGCCACAATCTTAGGCACTAACGCTCCTGTTAACATACCATCACCCACTGACTATTGCACATCAAATAACGTGTTTGTTAGGAACTACGTGGTACAAATACCTACAAGACAAGATTGGGATAACAGAACACATACTGTTCAGAACGCCATTAACATATTCACCGATGGCTTTAAGCTTGATGGGAAGGTGGGAGGAGGTATCTTTTCACCGGATCGGATATTTATCTTCTCAGACAGTCAGGCCGCGCTAAAGGCACTAAACTCATGTGTCGACAACACAAAGTCGCTAACTGAATGCCACAGATCTCTTAACGAGATGGCTCAGCACTTCGGTATCAGCCTTATCTGGGTACCTGGTCACAGGGATATTGAGGGTAACTGCAGAGCGGATGTGCAGGCCAGAAAGGGTACCACCACTTATCTCCTTCCAGGAAATGACTTGGTAGGCATTCCCATGGCCTCTTTCAAGCTTTGTGCCAGGACAAACACCTTAAAAAGAGCTAATACGCTCTGGTCGGGTCTCTCGACGTGCGAGTTATCCAGGATAACTTGGCCTTCTTATAATAAAGGGCGGACTAATTGCCTGCTGACTCTTAATAAATCGGGTATTTCTTCTCTAGTAAGGTTCTTAACTAAGCACTGTTTAATAGGCACGCACAGTGCTAGGATGGGCGACATATCTCATGACTACTGTCGCAGCTGTAGATGTATTGAAGAGGAAGAGAGCGTTCAGCATCTGCTATGTCAATGTCCCGCTCTTAGCAGAAGACGTTTGGCTATTCTCGGCCAACCGTTACTCGGCGGCCTCGCTGAGGTATCAAAACTGGAAATAAAGGCGCTTTCTAAATTCATTGATTCCACGAACTGGTTCGTTCCCCTGCCTTGAGTGTGAGCTCGGACATGGGGGTGGTGTAGAGACCGCACAGGGTATCACAATGGGCCTACTTTTCTGGCCTAAGTGTTGGGCAGGGTCTGGGTACTCTGTCCTGCCCTTGAAACCTAACCTAACCTTTCCTGGGATCACAAGAGTTACAACAACTTTGAACAATTTTTTTTTTAAATAACAAAAAAATATTCCTGGAAGTTACGATTTTCTGTTATAAAAAATCAAAAAATCGTAAAATTCATTAATTTTTTTTTTATTAAACACATCTATTATTTGGCCTTTTCAGCCGAAGCCGAATAAAAAATACTGGCCGAATACCGAAACTTGGCCGAATATTCGGTCGGACACTATTATTAACCCAACTCGCGGGCTAAGCTTATGCACAAGCCCGCGAGTTTTGTAGCCAAAACTGCATTATTGCTTTTCTTTCGTAATACCCAGTTTTACATTATTTTCTGCGATAAATGCAAAATATATTTTTTGATGATACACAGTGCAACTTGATATTCACGTACGTCAGTAATTTCTGTCAAAAATGTCTCATGTCCATACAGCTTGTAAGAGAGCAGCCTAATGCTATGGATACACACACGGAGATTATCTCCAATAAATCTTCTTTAATCAGATCCAAATTTTACCCTGACACACATAAAATTGAAGATTAACAATCGGCGCCACCTAGTGCTTTGGTTGTATTACTTGCGATTTAAAAATAGATGTCGCTGAGGATCGTTTATTTTTTGGTGACTCAAGTGTCCGGTAGCGGTAAAATCGTAATTTTGATAGTTGTCCTTGCTATTTTTGTTTATTTATCGGTGACAGTAGCGGTCAAATCGTTAGTTCGTTTCCTGATATCTGCTCAAATTTTCTTCATTTTTGTGAGTTTATAATAAAGATTATGCTCAAGTTAATTCGGAGAGGGTGGGGCCGTATGTAGAAGTCCACGCAAGTGGGGAAAGTTTCTGACCGCCATTCAACTGGGAATGGCCAGAGCGATTCTTCTATGTGCGGTCCAAGCAGCTCACTACGTCCGGGAAAGCCCACGTATCCTCTGGATAGCCACTGAACACCCGTTCGGTGGTGAACTAATGTGAGAAGGCGACAACCTGACAAGGCCACTCCGACATAATTGGTTTAAGGGCTTGCCAGGGGATTCCAACAACAGCGTCTGTCATCATGAGATGCGGCTGCAAGCGGGCGTCTGTCTTGGATCAAGCAGCTTGCTATATAAATGTGTAATTTTTAATCCAACTCCCCGAGAAACGGGTTGTGCGTAGGGTTTGGGAACCACCTCATAAAACAAAAATTCCAATGAAATCTAACAACCGAGTCTCGGATATGATTACTCTTTCTTCAGATAACGACCACAGCAAACGAACTAGGACTATGATTAATGAAATCAGGGCATGCTCTTGGAATGTCCGAACCCTTACTAGGGAAGGTGACGATGCCCGCCTAGTTGAGGCCTCAACAAGGCAAAAGCTGACATCACCGCTATACAAGAAATGCGATGGACGGGGCAAGGTTATAAGACCATCCGAACCTGCAATGTCTACTGGAGCGGCCATACTAATGAGCGCAGATTCGCCTTCGGTTTTGTGGTAGGAAAGAGACTTGTAAAACATGTAGTGTCCTTCACAGCCGTGAATGAGCGTCTCGCCACAATCCGAATTAAACTACGATTTTTCACCATATCGTTCATCTGCGTGCACGCACCGACCGAGGACAATGACGACGTGGAAAAAGATGCATTCAACGCGAAATTAGAAGAAAATTATGAGCGCTGCCCCCGTCATGATATCAAAGTCATGCTTGGCGACTTTAAAAGAAAAAGAAAGTTATCTGCATTTTCCCCCAGGAGATTTGACTGTCTATCTGGGTATAGTTGACCAGCTGTACCGAATAATTGCTCGGTTGCCACACTCGTTGAAGGAGCAGTTAAATATTTTTTGAAAACTTTTTTTAAATTAAAAAATTGTAGGAATGCCAATAATGGAATATATTTACACTACGAAGAACAAGTGGTTGATCTAGGTATTCGCTTAATTCTATTCAAGAGTTGTACTAGTTTTTGCTTTGCGTGCGAAATTTTTTGTAGATTTATCATGGGATGCCCAGAGGTCACTGGAATCCGATATAGTTGACTCATCCAAAGATTGTTGTTGTTGTTGTTGTTAACAATGCATTGCCCTGTCTAGAGGGTATGATCATTCCGAAGATCTTCATCAAGCTCTTCTAAGGAAACGTGCAGTTTCAACAGGGTTTGTCCAGAGGGACAGAGGGGTTAGAAGAGTAGGATCAGATGAACAATTGAAGAGATGTAGAGTATCATGGGGGGTCCTACCACATGCAGGGCATGTGTTTGAGATTGTATCATTCAGTCTGGATAAGTAGGAGTTTAACCTCACACTGTATCCAGACCTAAGATGTGCCAAGGTGACTCTTGTCTCCCTTGGTAAGGTGCGTTCTTCTTGTGCTGGCTTGTGGCAGTTCAGAAGGAATTGCCTGTTCAGCATATCCGCGTGCTCTTTTACATTGAGCAGTTTTGCCTCCTGATGGAGGTGGGTTCTTTGTCTTTTCCCCAAGTACTGCCGGCAAGTGACTTGAGGATCTTGTTGCGACCACGTACCTTTGAGAGCATTGCAGACACATGACCAGCAGATGAGAAAGTATTATCCAGTGTCACCCCTAATAACTTTGGGTGGCTGACAGTTGGTAGCTTACTGCCATCAACGAAAATCTCTAATTCATTTCTCACCTGGTGCGTCCATGTCGTGAAAAGCGTCGCCGGAAAGGTCGCAGAGGTAACCGTTGATTTTCGCACAGAGTGCATCAGTATAGGGGCCCTTCCCCGTCGCCATTATTGTACAGTCGTCGGCATATGAAACGACGGTGATGCCCAATGGTGGTGGTGGGGGCACTGAATAGAGCCGCTAAGTTTTTGTGTCCCTCCTGACCTAGATGTTTCAGCATCTTCATGGCAATGCCGTCGGGCCCGATGGATTTTGAGGGCTTAGCCTGTCTGATAGCTTCCTTGACCTCCGAAGCACTGATGACAATGGGCGTGTTTTAGTTTTTGTATTTACGCGCCTGTCGCATGGTGCTACGTTTAGCTCTATCGGGCGGGGAATGTACTATAAATTGCATACAGACGGAGTTCGCACATCCCCTAGGGTCCTTCTTCACCCTGTCGTCGAAAGTAATATCCACTTTATCCTTATCTTTCGTTGGATTGGATAGAGCTTTGACCGTATTCCATAGTTTGCCAACACCATCGGAGAGGTTGCATTGCTCTAGGAGTTGTTTCCATTTGGCCAGTTTATGTTTATCGACCAACCTACGAATTTCCGCGTTGAGATCCCTTATGCGGGGGTCTGCGGGATTGAGACTTCGCACTTCATCTCTTTCTCTAGCCATGCCGCTGCGGGGAAATTTGGTCTTATTTGGGATATTCGACGCAGGAATGAAGCGTTAGAGGCCGAGTCAATGATGTTGCGGAAGTCTCGTTCGCCTTTGCGTACGTCCGTAGGAATGGATAGAGCAGCCAAGGATTCGTCCGTATATGTCTGAAAACTGTCCCAGTCCGCCTTGGTAAAGTTAATGTATGTACCATGCTCAGGTGTAATAAAGTCCGTCGGTCGTTCGATGGTAATGACTATTGGGAGATGGTCAGACGCCAACGTGAGTATGGGTCGCTAATTTGTGTTGTTCAATAGTCCTGCGCTTACGTTAGAAATATCTGGCGAACTATAGCAATTACCCGATACCCTCGTTGGGGCGTCTAATGTCGGGGTGATAACCGGTGGGGCAACTTGAGACAGGGGGTATGTAGATGTTAATGATTTGCAGATCGACATCTCCTGTACGGATGGTTATACCTTGGCTTTCTAAGTTATCATCCGTGATCCGGTGATGTAGAAACAGAGAGAGACTGCTGCTCGGCATTGCTTATGTCTAAACTGCTCCGGTGGGAGCGAGAGTGTTGAGCTGCTGCGCGTGATGTTGACGCCATAAGGCACGAGCTACAGTCTGGAATTTGTGTGGCGGGTATGGCAGAAGTGCTGCTAGTCGTTAAGACATTATTATTATTAGTATTGCTACTAGAAAGCGGCGGCAGGGGTGCGCTTGATCGGCGCTTACCGCGGGACGCCCGAGGGCCGAACGACAAGGGGCCACGAAAGTACTAAAGAAAGTACGGGGTCTGTGGATGTTAAGGTTAAGCCCTGAACATCCATATTTATGGAGCCATCTCTTACACGAGAAGCATTGCACAGAATGCGACCGTTTAATATATATCTTTTTGCAACAGACACTGCATATCCATTATCTTGGTCCGGGGTTCGGCTCAACGCCCGCCCGTAACAATATAATATCTTGCAGCCCTGCTGCAAGGGGGGAGGATGATAGTTTCGGAATGGGACAAAACATACTGAACAGGGTTACTCTGAAAGTGACAGTCCTTGGCAATGTCCTGGGTTTTCTGCTTTGAGAAGTGACTATACATAGGGAACCACTCATCCAAAGATTCTTCACTATTACTGGGATCACAAGGGTGTCTTTCATGGGGGTGTCTGCGCCTTGCACACACCAGCGCCACCTCAAACCGTCGACTCGTAGATGCATGCACCCTCCTCCTCCAATCGGGGGTGGAGCCTCCTCGTGGTGACAGGCAATGACGACGTGGAAAAAGATGCATTCTACGCGAAATTAGAAGAAACTTATGAGCGCTGCCCCCGTCATGATATCAAAGTCATGCTCGGCCACTTTAACACCAGGGTGGGCAAAGAGGGTGTATTTGGCTCCACTGTCGGAAAGTTCAGCCTCCATGATGAGACTTCGCCAAATGGATTCAGACTGATTGGCTTCGCCGGTGCACGAAACATTGTCGTATCCAGCACCAGGTTCAAGCATAACAAGTAAGAAAAGCTGTCTTCGGCTGTGCCGAAGGCTATATACCTTTCATGAATAAGCGTCACGATTTTCACTGTTCGATCCCCAGTACAGCCTGTTTCAATTTAACTATATTTACTATACACATTGCACATCTTTGTTATAATTTAAAAAAAACTTACAAAATAATAGGATCCGAGTTATCGGAACAATCGATTGTATGGAGGCTATATATTATACGTGTTCAATTGTACTGACTTACACTATACACATTACATATGTAGAAAGTACTAAAGGTGAAATATTTTACGTTCCTAACTTTTTAAATGCGGAAGTATTGGCCAAAAAACCTTATATCGGAACAACCGGTTGTATGGGGCTAAATATATGTTATATTTACCCGATCTTCTTGATTTTCCTCTACACACTACATAAATTGAAAGTACTCAAGTTGCAATGGTATGTTCCTAACTTTTTAATTGCAGAAGTTTTGGCCAAAAAAACCTTATATCTGAACAATCGGTTGTATGGGGGCTATATGTTACATTTGCCCGATCTTGTTGATTTTCACTATATACACTACATAAATAGAAAGTACTCGAGATACAAAATTTTACGTTCCTAACTTTTTAATTGCAGAAGTTTTGGCCAAAAAACCTTATATCTGAACAATCGGTTGTATGGGGGCTATATGTTACATTTGACCGATCTTGTTGATTTTCACTATATACACTACATAAATAGAAAGTACTCGAGTTGCAAAATTTTACTTTCCTAACTTTTTAATTGCAGAAGTTTTGGCCAAAAATCCTTATATCTGAACAATCGGTTGTATGGGGGCTATATGTTACATTTGCCCGATCTGGTTGATTTTCACTATATACACCACATAAATAGAAAGTACTCGAGTTGCAAAATTTTACGTTCCTAACTTTTTAATTGCAGAAGTTTTGGCCAAAAAAACCTTATATCTGAACAATCGGTTGTATGGGGGCTATATGTTACATTTGCCCGATCTTGTTGATTTTCACTATATACACTACATAAATAGAAAGTACTCGAGTTGCAAAATTTTACGTTCCTAACTTTTTAATTGCAGAAGTTTTGGCCAAAAAACCTTATATCTGAACAATCGGTTGTATGGGGGCTATATGTTACATTTGCCCGATCTGGTTGATTTTCACTATATACACTACATAAATAGAAAGTACTCGAGTTGCAAAATTTTACGTTTCTAACTTTTTAATTGCAGAAGTTTTGGCCAAAAAACCTTATATCTGAACAATCGGTTGTATGGGGGCTATATGTTATACTGGTCCGATCTTGTCAGTTCCGACAAATGATTCCTATATTACAAAATGGTGGCCACATACAAAATTTCAGCCAGATATCTCAAAAATTGAGGGACTAGTTTGCGTTCAAACAGACAGACGGACATGGCTAAATCAACTCATCTCGTCATCCTGATCATTTCGGTATACTTATTGATGGGTCTATCTCTTCTTCTTCTCATATTTACAAACATCGGACCAAAGTTATAATACCATTTCATGTTCATGAAAGGTATAAAAAGATCCATCAAGCCACATGGCTATCGCCACATCGGAAAACACGCAACCAGATCGATCACTTTGTGATAGACGGACGGCACGCTTCCAGCGTTATGGACGCACGTACGATGGTACGTACTTGGTAGCAGCCAAGATTCGTACCCGCCTAAGTACAATAAAAGAGGCGCCACAAAAAACGCAAGGAAAGCTGGGCGTCGAAAAACTGCAGTCACAACAGGCAGGCAATGATTTCACAGAACGACTCGCACACCTCCTCTCTGAGAGCACAATTCAACCCAACGGAGTGCATGAGCAGTGGGAACATATCTCCGGAGCACTTCGTACCGCAGCCGAAGACGTAATTGGATTCCGGCAAGTGAAAAAACAGCTGGTACGGTGACTGAGAGTGCAAAGACGCAGTCAAAAGAAAGGACGATGCCTATAAGGCGACGTTAAAAGCGAATGCAACGAGGAGCGTGTGTGAACACTACCGTGAGATGAAGATTGAAGGAGACAGTTTTTCCGGGCGAAGAAAAGGGAAGCGGAAAAGCGTGAAATCGAAGAGCTTGAAATGCTGGCCAGCAGAAGCAACGTCCGAAAATTTTATCAAAAAACCCGACGAATGACGGAAGGTTTTAATCCTGGGCCAAACTCCTGTAAAAATGACAACGGCGACCTGGTGGCAGATGTTCAGGAGTACCAAGGTTATGGAGGGATCACTTCTCTGCCCTTCTAACCGGAGGAGCAGGGCAACAATCCAGAGAAGAGGACGAACCCGACTCCACAATCGGAGACGATGGAATCGAAGTTCCACAACCCGACTATAACGAGGTGCGAGTAGCTATACCACAGCTAAAAAACAATAAAGCGGCGGGTGCTGATGGCCTGCCCGCTGAGCTATTCAAATGCGGCGGCGAGGAGCTGGTAAGGTGCATGCATATTGTGCAGAATATGGTGGGATGTATGCATGCCTGAAGATTGGAATCTAAGTGTTCTCTGCCCAATCCATAAGAAGGGTGTTCCCGCAAACTGCGCCAACTATCGTGGAATCAGCCTTTTGAATATCGCATATAAGGTCTGATTGGACCTTATCAGTGTGGCTTCAGACCTGGTAAATCTACCATCGACCAGATTTTTACAATACGCCAAATCTTGGAAAAACCCCGTGAGAAAAGGACCGACACACACCATCTCTTTGTTGATTTTAAAGCCGCCTTCGATTTTAGTTTCCAGCAAAACTTATACGGCTGTGCAAAATGACGCTGAGCAACACCACCTGCTCGGGCAGAATTGGGAAGGACCTCTCCGAGCCGTTTGAAACTAAGCCAGGTTTCAGGCAGGGCGACCCCCTATCGTTCGATTTTTTTAATTTGATGTTGGAGAAAATAATTCAAGCTGCAGAACTTAATCGCGCTGGGACAATATATTACAAGAGCTTACAACTGTTGGCGTACGCCGACGACATCGACATCATTGGCCTCAACACCGCGCCGTAACTTCTGCGTACCCCAAATTAGAAAAAGAAGCGGAAAAATGGGTTTGGTGGTGAACGAAGGTAAAACGAAGTACCTGCTGGCATCATGCAAAGAGTCAACCATGCCACTGTTGGCAGCAATAATTTCGAGATAGTAAGGGAATTTGTATACCTGGGAAGCAGCATTAATACCAACAACAATGTAAGCCTGGAAATCCATCGAAGGATAACTCTTGTAAACAAATGCTACTTTGGGCTGAGTAGGGAATTGAGAAGTAAAGTCTTGTCTCGACGAACAAAAACAACACTCTATAAGTCACTCATCGTACCCGTCCTGCTATATGGTGCAGAAGCATGGACACTGGCAGCTTCTGACGAGGCGGCTTTGGGAGTATTCGAGAGAAAAATTCGTCGAAAGATTTATGGACTCCTAAAAGTTGGCGACGGCGAGTACTGAATAAGATATAATGATGAGCTGTTAATTACGTTGGGCTGTTAGGCCTTTCAGATAAAAAGACGTATCCGTTTCTTGAATGATATCGGTGATTATGTTATGTTTGTTTTAAACCACCTCTCAAAATATCAAATTGTAGGTAATATGTTTCATTATAAAGACAAATGAAACGCAATAATGATTTGACATTTCGCATTAAACAATTGAACAAAAGTAATCTAATGATTCTCCAAAAACGTCTTCTACGACCTCTATGATCTCTATGTATGCACATATGTACATTAGAGTATCACCAAAAAAAAAGTCGTACGGCCGACTCATATGAAGTGTTTTTTAAAAACATTTAAAAAAAAGATTGTTTTTTTTTTTCTGGCAACCCTAGATGTTGCTCAATTACATTTTTCTTCATATCTTTGGCATTTGTTGTCGGATTTTAAAGTGTGACACATCAACTTTTTTTTCTCAAAGAGGAGATTTTTTCTCAAGAAAGTTCATTGAGCTCATGCTTTTTAAGGAAAAACCCACTCCTTGAGACAAAAAAATTGGTGTATCACACTTTAAAATCCGAGAATAAATGTCTCAAAGAGGAGGTTCTTTTCAAGAAAGTTCAATGAGCTCATGCTTTTTTTAGGAAAACCCCACTTCTTGAGACAAAAAATTGGTGTATCACACTTTAAAATCTGACAATAAATGCCGAAGATATGAAGAAAAATGCATTTGGGCGACATCTATGGTTGCCAGAAAAAAAAATTGTTTTTAAGTGTTTTTCAAAAACACTTCATATGAGGGGAGGTACGGCCGACTTTTTTATTTTGCCTATAAGGCGAGACGCTCTAAAGTACATACATAGAATTTCTAATCACACAAAATAGGCTTAAATAAAGCATCATCTTCTAAATATTGTGAATATACATATTTTGTAAGAATATAATATTTATATATGACGTCACGCTCTTTGAGGGGGGGAGGGGTCTGCGATTTGTGACGAAATGTGACATGGGGGGAGGGGGGGAGTAGCACTTACGTGATGTCACGTTATTTTTTGCATGTTTTCTAGCGTGCAACGTCCATGAACGTTTTCAAATTTAGCACGTTTTCATTCTTTCGATTGGCAAATATTATTTAATAATTAATATAAACATTCTAAATATGTATCAGATTTTATGTCAAATAAATATTGAATTTATATTTATTAAGGGTGTGATGTGACATTCGAGGGGGAGGGGGGGGTCTGGCGTTTGTGACTGGGTGTGACATGGGGGGAGGGGGGGGTCAAAAACTACCAAAAATCGCGTGACGTCATATATGCACGACCCCTTAGAATTTACCGTAATTAGACATTAATTTGACTACTTGAAAGAAAATAGTGAAATTCTCTTGTATGGCGTTAGGTTAATTTCATTCCTAACTCTCAAATTTAAGAATGGTGATTTTATACTTAAAAAAAAAAAATACAATTTAGAAAAAGTAGCCAGCCTCGAACCCGCGACCTTTGCGTGCTCATTCGCACGCGTAACACATGTGCCATATCGACGTTTTCATTTTCATGTCAAATGCCATACTTAAGATTGTCTATGGTTGTTGCTATATGTTGTTGTTGTTGTTAACAGCAAAAACACTCCCTGAAGGTTTTGGGAAGTGATCCCGAAATTGACAGTCCTTGGCCCGATATGAACCCGAGACGCTGCGGTACCTACTCCCTTGCGGTACTGCCCGACTGTCGTGGTCATGTCATCCCTCCATCCGTGAGGAAGGAGAAGATGGGTAATGAGGGGTGAGAGGCATCATATCCGGAGATCAACCATCGAGTTAGCACGTCATTACCTATGTGCATATTAGTGGCCTCTTATGACCGGTATGCCTACCTCGGGCATATTCTAAGCCCCTAACCCGCAGTGTGGTGTGGTGTGGTTATTTCGTAAAATTCCACACACACATATACATGCATACAAAGCCTCACTAGCTCCTGTAAAACGCTGTCGCTTCGCAAAAACAACATTCATATGGTTGTTGGCTTCCAATTCCGTTGCAGTTTCTCTCAAATGCATGCCGCTATAGAAGTAAACTTCAAAAGTCTTCGCAACTCTTTCAATGTTGCCTTTGACAGATTGAAGCTAAGTGTTAACAGCGAAGCTAATTACTCTTCGATGCCAATTAAAACATGTGATCCCTCTGTTCCATCTTTCGTTGGCACACTTTCATACGCTCATACTCTATTACCGAACAAGAGTGTCAATTCTAATAACATTTCCACAAGAACAACGGCTTGCCTTGCCCAATGCCAATGCCATCAACAGCTTCGTGCAATGTGACGTCGGCAACTACGGTTGAAGTGACTGCGGCGCTAGCATCTGATGCTTCTCCTTCTCCTCCGCCTATTGTTAACACTAGTAATAACACTAGCAATGTCATGGATAATGCTAAGTGGGTGCAGGTGACGAATAAACGAGCCAGAAACAATAATAAAAACTAGTATGTAACCCCCGATAATCGGGTGTGTTTGATTTGAGTTTAAGTTCTCGGAAAAAATTCGCGTATATCGTGAGTCAAACTCATACCCAAGCTCTTGCTTTGTAAATGTATATATATGCATATGTACATACAATGCTCGCATGGATTTCAGTCGAAATAAGTAACAAAAGTAATGAACAAATTAACCTATTGGAATTGTTATAATTTTTTGCAAACATGCTCATGATAAGCTTTCATCTGATATACATTTCGTTTATATACTTATTGTAGTTTAGTCTAGCTAAGCGCCGTGTTTTAGAATAATAATATAGATGTTGTGCTTCTACTACTACTACGGCTTCAGTGACTGCATCTGAAGCTGCTGCCTCCACTCGTGTGCCTACAGCTGTGCCAAATAGTGTTGCTGACAATGCACAATGGATAAAGGGGTCGAATAAACGTCCAAATAATAATACTAATATTCGGATAAGAGGAACTAATGACAATACTGATCTGAATGTCGCTGACCACTACAAATGGCTTCATTTGGCTTCTTTTTTACCATCGGTATCTGAGGATGATGGAGTGTAATGGGGTGTGGTTGCTGTGTGACCTTGCCCAATCCCGACTCTTGCGTCCTCGTTCGTACACTCTGGGCAACGTGAGCTATCTAGGCTTGCGGTAGAAAGAGAGGGAGCCCTGACATCACCGCCCTGCAGGAAATGCGATGGACGGGACAAGGAAAGACAACCATCGGACCTTGTGACGTACACTATAGTGGCCAGACACGCGGCAAAGCGCGTGGTGTAGGATTCGTGGTGGTAAAGAGACTTCGCCGTCAAGTACTAGCGTTCACTCCTGTGAACGAACGTCTCGCTGCGATCCGCATCAAGGCGATGTTTTTCAACATAACATTTATCTGCGCCTATGCGCCGACTGAGGAGACGGACGACGCAGAGAAGGACTCCTTCTACGATAAACTTGAACAGACTTATGATCGCTGCCCCAACATGATATCAAAATCGTGCTCGGCGACTTTAATGCCAAGGTGGACAAGGAAGGAGTCTTTGGTCCTACAGTTGGAAAATATAGTTTAGGCAGACATAGCTCCACCGTTCTGGACGTGCGTACCCTGCGTGGTCCCAATATCGACTCGGACCATTATCTTATCGCAGCCAAGATACGCACACGCCTCTGTGCGAAGAAAGTGGGCACAGTAACGGAAGGAAAGTTTGACATCGAGAAGCTGCGCATGACACAGACAATTGATAATTTCTCCACTCGACTCTCACACCCGCTATCAGAGGGCAATCCTCGACCTAACGATGGAACCGAGCAATGGAAGCATATCTCTCACTCATTGCGTACCGCCGCTGAGGCCACTATAGGGTTCCAGCAAGCCCGCAAGAACAACTGGTACGATGAGGAATGCAAAGCTGCCTCGAAAAAAAAGGTTGCGAACGGGCGCAACCCGCAGTGTATGGCAACGCTATCGTGAGGCAAAGAAGGAAAGGAGACGCCTTTTCAGAAAAAAGAAAAGTGAGGCCGAAAGGCGAGAGTGTGAGGAGCTTGAGATGCTGGCTGACAGGAATGATGCCCGAAAATTCTATGAAAAGATCCGGCAGATGACGGAAGGTTTTAAGACCGGGGCAAGTTCCTGTAAGGACAATAATGGCGACCTGGTAACCGACGTACAGAGTGTACTTAAATTATGGAGGGAGCACTTCTCCTCACTGCTAAATTGCGAGGGAGACGTCGAACCTGATACCCCCGTCCCTGGCGATGGAAAAGTCGTCGCACCACCTGACGATAATGAAGTGAGGATAGCTATATCCAGGCTCAAGAACAACAAATCGCCTGGAAAAGACGGACTACCCGCCGAGCTGTTCAAACACGGAGGCGAAGAGCTTGAAAAAAGCATGCATAAGCTCTTATGCAGAATATGGTCAGATGAGTGCATGCCTCCGGATTGGAATTGAAGTGTGCTCTGCCCCATCCACAAGAAAGGCGATCCCGCTAACCGCACCAACTACCGCGGAATCAGTCTTCTTAATATCGCATATAAGGTCCTTTCTAGCGTATTGTGTGAAAGAAGCCCATCGTAGACAAACTGATTGGACCTTATCAGTGTGGCTTTAGACCTGGTAAGTCTACCATCGACCAGATTTTCACCATACGCCAAATCCTGGAGAAGACCCATGATAAAAGAATCGACACACACCATCTCTTTGTCGATTTCAAAGCCGCTTTTGACAGCGCAAAAAGCAGTTGCCTGTATGCGGCCATGTCTGAATTTGACTTCCCTGCACAGCTTATACGGCTTTGTCAAATGACGTTGAGCAATACCAACAGCTCCGTCAGAATCGGGAACGACCTCTCTGAGCCATTTGAAACCAAACGAGGCTTCAGACAGGGCGACTCCCTTTCGTGCGATTTCTTTAACCTGATGCTGGAGAAGATAATTCGAGCAGCAGAGCTAAACCGCAACGGTACAATCTATTACAAGAGCGTGCAATTGCTCATTGGAATTAACAACCGCGCCGTAAGCGCTGCCTTCTCTGGACTGGATAAGGAAGCGAAAAAAGTGGGTCTTGCGTTCAACGAGGACAAGACGAAGTATTTGCTGTCATCAAAGAAAGAATCGGCGCACCTGCCCCTTGGCAGCCATGTCACTGTTGATAGTTACAAACTTGAAACTGTGAGGGACTTCGTCTATTTGGGAACCAGTATCAACACCGAAAATAATATCAGTCTAGAAATCCAACGGAGAATCACTCTTACCAACAAGTGATACTTTGGACTGAGTAGGCAATTGAGAAGTAAAGTCCTCTCGAATAACAAAGATCACGCTCTATAAGTCTCTCATCATACCTGTCCTGATGTATGGCTCAGATTCATGGACAATGTCACGAGAAGATGAGATGGCCCTTGGAGTATTTGAGAGAAAAGTTCTCCGGAAGATTTACGGTCCTTCCCGTGATGCCAACGGCGAAATTTAACGATGAGCTGTACGAGCTTTACAGGCACTACCGCAAAGAGTACCGGAACGTATCGGAAAATAACTGTCAACACCCGTCAACCCCTGTCTGGTCCGTCACGTAACCTTTTATTAGTGGATCTTCCGACTAGGCAAGGCAAAGTATGGCTACAACAACAACAACAACATAGTACTATAGGCGTAGATATCGTGCAGAAATTTTTCAACCAACCGGAAATTGTTAAGGTGTGTCGAATGGCGGTAAAAATTCAGATTACCTTCCGGTAATCCCTATATGAATATGTATGTGACTGAAAGTTTCTGAAGTGGCCCCCCCCCCCCCCCCTTTTCAAAAATGTCGCGAATTTTAAAATAATTGGCAGTAATATATTATTTGGGTATTCGCAAATATGTCTGCAAAAAATTTCGAAAAAATTCAAATTGTTTATAACTTTTTTCGCCCTTTGAATATTTTAATAACTTTTACTTTTATCAATTATTGCAACTACATTTTTTATACGATGCACCTGAAATTTTGTGAGTACCTTTAAAAAATAGTATTAAAAATAATCACGCAAAAAATTTAAAAAAAATTTAATTTTACTAATTTGTTAATAACATTTTTTTTAAACAAATACACTTTTAATAGCGTTCGCCATCCGATATTTAAGACTTTCAAGTGCTATAATAATCTTTGTATTATTATTTTTCAATATGCGAAAAAAAATTTTTGAGCAACCATAACGTTTTTACAAAAATACAGTTTTTGTTTGTTGTAGTATGCACTAATAATGCGCGCGCGAGCCAGCCGGCTAACCGTTTATCGTAGGCTGTCGCGCGTTTACGCTAACAACATTCTCATTTTTTCTTTATTTCTTTCAAATAATGCTTTGATATTTTGCTGATTGTCACGGGTAAGTTCATATCTTATAATTGCTAAAAAAAAATATCTCTTTGACTGTTATTTATTTTTTTTGATGCGCTTCAGTTTCATTTGATATATAAAATGGGTCGAACTAAAGTGTTGTAATCCACTTAATAAATTTGGGCACAAATCTGTTAAAAAATCAGTTTTCCTTGTTTCTGGTAAATGGGACAACAAATTTAAAAATCTCGTGGGATTGCATATATGTAATATTTGCCGAAGGGATATATACAGAAGAAGTAAGGTGGTTTTTCCTGATGTACTTCGAGAATTACAGATTGTCGTTCCTGAAGAAGAGGCTAGCAATTTTTTAGAAGAAGACGGATCTGATCCTACATTTGAATGTAAGAAAGTGGATGCTTTAAAATTGCAAAAAAAAAGAGCTTATTGGACAAAATAGAAGAACCAGAAATAAAAAAAATCGCGTTTATCGAAACCTGGAATGTCGAATGAGGAAGCTGAGTTTATCAACGGAATTAAGATGGCCTTATCAAATGCTAGTAATATATTAGACAAATTACAAATTCTGATAACAGCTCCACCAAACTGGTCCATAAAAAAATTGCAAAGAGAACTACAAATATCACGTCGAATGGCACGTCGTGCGAAAAAGCTGAGGAAAAATTCCGGCCATGGGTCAAGGCCACTGAAAAAAAAAGGTAAGAAGACCCCAGATTGGATCACCGAAAAAGTCCAAGCGTTTTATTTGCTCGAAGAGAACAGTCGTACTTTGCCAGGTATGAGTGATTTTGTTTCTATTATTTACAACGGTCATAGAACTCATGTGCAAAAAAGATTGTTATTGTATAATGTGAAGGAATTGCACCAAAAATTCAGGACAGATTTTCCTGAGGCATCGATTTCTCCTTCGAAATCTCGAAAACTACGTCCTAGAGAATGCATTTCGGCCGGGCAGAGAGGAACGCACAACGTTTGTGTTTGTAAAATACACGAAAATTTCAAATTAAGAATCGCCGGTATTAAACAGGAACTACATAAAAAGGGAGTCAATTACAGCAAAGCCCATCATGACTTTATAAAATTATCGGTCTGCAATATCCCAAATTCTAACTGCTTCTTCTCCCTTTGCAAAGAGTGTCCCGGTGTTGAAGCTATTTTGAAGGAACTGGCACAATTGTTTGCAGAAAATAGTATTTCCACCATAAAATATAGCGTTTGGAATAGCACAGATAGGTAAGTGATCGTTCAAAGTTTTTATATAAAGTTTAATTCAACTAGCTTAATATTTTCAAATAATTTTACATTTCTTGACCAAATTTTTTAGGTGTGAAATATCCGAACTAAGCAAACTAGTAGAGGAGTTCTTAAAAGAAACTCTGCTGGAATTACCCGTTTTGTTGCGGCATGATTTTTTAGCCAGATCTCAAGCCTCTTATTTCAAAAGGATGAAAGAGAGTATAGAAGAAGACGAAATAGTTGTGAGTTTAGATTTTGCCGAAAATTACGCATTTTACGTTCAAAACTCGATCCAGTCTCATCATTGGAATAATAACCAGGCAACTCTGCATCCGTTTATTGTTATCACCGCGAAAACGGCCAAATAAAAAACTTTAATTTTGTGATAATTTCGGAAAAAGTCGCTCATGACACAAGTTCAGTGCATTTATTTAATTCAAAACTAATCAATTGTTTAAAAAATACATTTCCGAATAAAAATATAAGGAAAATATATTATTTTTCTGATGGTGCTGCGTCACAGTATAAGAATAAATATAATTTTCTCAATTTGGCGCTCCATGAACAGGATTTCAAAATAAAAGCAGAATGGAATTTTTTCGCGACATCACATGGAAAAGGAGCTTGTGATGGGATTGGTGGAAGTGTTAAAAGGCAGGCGAAAAGAGCTAGCTTACAGCGCGTTAATGCCAATCATATCACTACTGCACAAAACCTTTTTCAATGGGCGCAAAACTTTTTCAAAAGAATCCATTTTGCCTTTTGCACGGTCGACGAACATGAAATTCATGATAAAAATCAAAAATATCGATTCAAGAACGCAGTGGCAATTAAAAATACTCGAGCATTCCATCATTACAAACCTTTAGATGAAGAAATAATGGATGATTCGAAGTATGTTTCAAATGTCTTTTTACAACAACAAGAAAAGAAAACATTTAAAAACAAACCCATAAAATAATTTTATTTACTGTATATATGTATATATTTTCAATTTTTTAAAAGCATTTAATGAAATCTGTTATTTTAAGTTTAAGCCTCAAAAGTTGTAATAATCATCAAATAAAAACCAATTTTACATAACACTATTGGAAGAAGCAATGTCAATTCATTCAAACTCGCAAATTTTCACATATTATTTGAAAGAAATAAAGAAAAAATTAGAATGTTGTTAGCGTAAACGCGCGACAGCCTACCTCCATGTACTTGGCCGACAAAAATGACGAAATGCGATGAAATTAATTGCAATCGTTTGGATTTCGTTTGGAGGCGTTTGGAGGTCGATTCGCAACGTTTGGAGGTCCAGCGTTAATTAATAAAAAAATAATTAAAAAATGACCATGAAGTTAGCCGACATGATTTTAATAATTCATGTTTTTGAATAATAGACCAGTCAAATCGATTGGAAATCGTTTGGAGGTCACGAATATATAATTATTATCGTTTGGAGGTCAATAGTTTATACATAATTAAAGAAAAACAATCGCGGAATTATTGGCAACAAATGTTTCAAATACGCGCATGCGCGTTTTGGGAACAAGCCGAACAAGGCCAGTGTGTCAGCATGATTGAATGCGCCGAGCAAAAAATATAAAAATTGCGGAAATGCATTAAAAAAAATTGCAATCGTTTGGAGTTTAGTTGGAGAGGTTTGGAGTTCGATTTTCAAAGTTTGGTGGTCAACGGTTAATAAATTAAATACGAATTAAAAACTTTTGTGGAATTATCTTCGAAACGACTTCCGCCAGAATCAAATAAATGGCCTAGATCGATGAAAAATCGGTTGGAGGTCACGAATATGTAATTTCCATCGTTTGCCTTATATTTCAACTTGACTTACCTTATATTTCAACCTTTGAAAATCTTAATTTTTTTGAACGGTTCGAAATCATTCTATAAATCAAAAACTCTTTTATATTCTTGGAAAATTGACGTCAGATAGTCAAAAAACGTTCCATTAATTTCAAGTTGACTCAGTATATTTCAACATTTCAGAATATTTTGGAACGGTTTCAAAATCATTTCAAAAATACGAAACTGTTTTGTATTCTTGAAATATCAATGTCAGGATAAAGAAACACTCAATTTTATCTTTTTGGAGTTGATGATTTAGTTTTTTCAACACCTTCAGAATGTCGATGTATTGGATTTGTCTAAAATTATTTCAGTCATACTTATACATAACTGTTCTTTATTTCTAGAAGGTCAATGTCAGAATTAAAAAACTGAATTTTATCAACTTACCTTTTTTGATCACTTACCTTTTTTCACGGCTTCGTAATTATTCCAAAATCATTGTAAAAATACAGAACTGTTCCGTACTTTTCAATGTCAATGTCAGCATGCCGAAAAAAAATCTTAATATTGTTCATATAACAGTGCATAATGATATTGAATCACAACTCTCAAAATTGTGACATTTTCTTATTTGCTGTGAATTTTCTAAATACAGAACTCGCTGTTATATATATTCATGAAAAGTTGAGGCTAGGCCGCAGAAAAATTAGTCCTTATTGAATCATTGAAAAAAAAACGACTTTTAGAAAACATGGCCTATTACTTTATCGATATATGCTTGGACATAATACACCTTCGGGTCTGTTGCGAGTTTGTTGGATTTTTGTTTGATAAAAATGTGGATTGGAAAGTTTAAAGTATTTTTAATGAAAAGACGGAATATATGACAGACTAACTACAGGTATATTCTCAAGTTTTGTACATCCACAGTTGAATCCCTCGAATCCCGAAGTATTTAGTAATATTGAAGTACATTTTGCAAGTGAGAGTTTTTAAAGTTGAGACTTGACATAAATAGCCCCATATGGTACACACATTTCATTTTTGGAGCAAAGGACAGCTTTCTTCGACATGTCATCAAGTTTTTTCCAGAAGTTTTGTTTTTTGCAGTAGGCCACGAAATGTCCCGATCGATACCCGATCACGCCGACAAGACTGAAATCATAAAAATATATCATCAGATATCATGATATATTCTTCCGGAAATTACATGAAAAGCGACCTGATCATGATGAACATAATTTGCTGTTCGGCAAATATTGATTCAACTTTCCCGAGCTCGAGATCGCAAAATATCTATCTTATTTTTATCATCGGGGTCAGTAAGTTTCAAGTTTTATGGGAAGATTATGATTTACTAAATGATCTTCCTTACTAGTTGAAAAATTTTTTTAGAAAGTGGACTTAGAAATAACTATCCTTACTCACCGGTAACTTGAATCAAGTTCCAGAAACAGCGGAAAATCCTCCAATTTGTAGGCGATTCCTTCTTTTTTCTGTCTTGTCCGAATGTGGAGTTCAACATGGACGATATTGCCGCAAGTCATTTTTACCGTGCTTTTTTGGGGGCATCGAGGACATTGCACATCTTGGATATTCTCATGATAATGTAGAGCCTGCCGTAAAAGTTGGATCCCGCTGTTTTGACCTCTCCTTGGAATCAAGGGCTTGAAATCCACTTCCAAAAGATCCTGTGTGAAGACCGACTTATATCCACAGCTTGTGCATTCCGTTACACGTTGAACGCTGGGAATCGAACCCAACAAGTTTGCCCACGTTGTTTTCAGCAAGTTGTTCGCGTTCATTGACCATGACGATATTTTTCCATTAATGCTCGTGTGAAGTTTTACTTCACAAAATTTAGATAATAACTCGGTTCTTCTTCTATAGATTTTTTTTGCTTCTGCCTCCGAACTAGCAAATTCATCAATGAAATTCATCATGCTCTGATCTTTATTTTTTTTCACAAAATCAGCGAATTCGGGCACTTCTAGAGCCGCGTTACGTAAAACTTGGGAGATGGAATCAAATCCACAAGTTTCTGAAACGAAAATTTCCTTATCGCCCAAGATCACACTTTCTCTTAAGACTGATCCGTTCTGGAGGAAATTGAATGGAGCTTTCAATTTCTGGCCTTTCGGTTGACGATTGGCCTGATGCTCGATGAATTTTTCATTGATTATTCTCACCTCAGGGAAATTCTTGAAATATTTAGAAGTTGATTGAGTGGGCGCCGTTCCAGGTAGTTTCGGTCCGGCAAGTTTGTCATTGACGATGAGGTGATTGACGGGGCGAAATTCGATGTTCGAAGCTTTGTTGCGCCAATTTTCTAAAGATAAGCTGCAATCCGAATCGGTGAGTAACGACTGCTCTTCATGTTGAAGATGAAAATCCCCACCAGGACTTGAATTTTTCCCCACGTCGGATAGAATTGGTTTTTCCATCTTTTGATCCTGTTTTTCGAGATTGACCGGATGAGGTATTGAGCGATCGGCAGAGCTACGTCTTGCAACTTCATCGTCGTGGTTGAAAGGGTCGAATTCGCCCAGATCTTCGGCGTTCATGAAGCATGTGTCGCTTGTTGTCTCGTTTTGGAAGTCGTTCTGATTTTCTTCTTGTTCGGACGCATGTTCCCGTTTTTTCGACTGGGGAGAAGTCAGCAGTGGTTGCCTCCTGGAATCGTCATAGTCGTTGTCTTCGTAATTTTGTTGTCCGGGCTCCTTCTTCTGTTTTTTCGGCTGCGGGGAGTTACAGGGTTCCCTCTTCATTACGAAATTCAGCAGGTCAGAGTGAGTAATCAATGTGCTGCCTAACAAATCCCTGATGTGCAGTTTGATGAACTTGTCGATGGTGACTGTCTTACCGAATGACCCGAGTACGCGGTTTTTGAGGTCATTGAACATCTCCTCAACATAAGCCGACGTTGCATGACCATTGTAAAATGGCAGTGCTACTGCCGTCCACAAAGGAAATTCTTTCGCAATACTTTTAAGATGGTTGTGAATGAAATCAGGAAGAAGAAAAACGCTATAATCCGAACCGCTTGTTTTTCGCTCCGCTTGGTCGATGATGGAGGAAATGAAGATGCCGATGTCCGTCGAATCTTCAGGCGTCGTTTCCTCTTCCAAGTCGTCGTTTTCTGGATGTGTCGCGTTCTGATCCACAGTCGAGTCGAAGATGCCTTCGGCGTCCCAATCTTGACCAGGTCTGCACGAGATGAGATTTTCCAGTTGACGCTGGGCCTCAAAAAACCGTTCAAAAAAATTGAAACATTTGTTGCCAATAATTCCGCGATTGTTTTTCTTTAATCTACTATATAAAAATGGATCCTATTTTCCTTGCTGACGCTATAACTCAAGAACGGCTGGACCGAATTAAACGAAATTTTGCACGTAGGTTTTGATTGAGCCCGACATGGTTTATGGCCAAAAAAAGTATAAAAATCCGGGAAGGTTTTGGAGATATCCCGTAAAATGTGGACCAGGGTAACCTTATAACGTGTTCATACAATATGGGTATCAAATGAAAGGTGTTGGCGAGTGATTTAACATGGTGTAGTTATTAGTCCCATATGAGAGCCCGTATTCGAGGCATTTCACAAAATATAGACCAGGTGTGACCCCAGACGGGTTTTCAACAATATGGGTATCAAATGAAAGGTGTTGACGAGTGCTTGAACATGGTGTAGTTATTAGTCCAATATAAGACCCCGTATTCGAGGTATTTCACAAAATATAGACCAGGTGTGACCCCAGACGGGTTTTCAACAATATGGGTATCAAATGAAAGGTGTTGACGAGTGCTTGAACATGGTGTAGTTATTAGTCCAATATAAGACCCCGTATTCGAGGTATTTCCCAAAATATAGACCAGGTGTGACCCCAGACGGGTTTTCAACAATATGGGTATCAAATGAAAGGTGTTGACGAGTGCTTGAACATGGTGTAGTTATTAGTCCAATATAAGACCCCGTATTCGAGGTATTTCACAAAATATAGACCAGGTGTGACCCCAGACGGGTTTTCAACAATATGGGTATCAAATGAAAGGTGTTGACGAGTGCTTGAACATGGTGTAGTTATTAGTCCAATATAAGACCCCGTATTCGAGGTATTTCCCAAAATATAGACCAGGTGTGACCCCAGACGGGTTTTCTACAATATGGTGTGTTAACTTGCAGTCCCAAAGTGGAAAAACACAAAAAAAAAATGTTTCTTTATTTTTTAATCCCCAAACGAAATATTAAAAACAACGAACCCATCTGGTGGCGAAACGAAGTTCGCGGGGTCTGCTAGTTATGTATAAACTATTGACCTCCAAACGATAATAATTATATATTCGTGACCTCCAAACGATTTCCAATCGATTTGACTGGTCTATTATTCAAAAACATGAATTATTAAAATCATGTCGGCTAACTTCATGGTCATTTTTTAATTATTTTTTTATTAATTAACGCTGGACCTCCAAACGTTGCGAATCGACCTCCAAACGCCTCCAAACGAAATCCAAACGATTGCAATTAATTTCATCGCATTTCGTCATTTTTGTCGGCCAAGTACATGGAGGTCGACAGCCTACGATAAACGGTTAGCCGGCTGGCTCGCGCGCGCATTATTAGTGCATACTACAACAAACAAAAACTGTATTTTTGTAAAAACGTTATGGTTGCTCAAAAATTTTTTTTCGCATATTGAAAAATAATAATACAAAGATTATTATAGCACTTGAAAGTCTTAAATATCGGATGGCGAACGCTATTAAAAGTGTATTTGTTTAAAAAAATGTTATTAACAAATTAGTAAAATTAAATTTTTTTTAAATTTTTTTGCGTGATTATTTTCAATACTATTTTTTAAAGGTACTCACAAAATTTCAGGTGAATCGTATAAAAAATGTAGTTGCAATAATTGATAAAAGTAAAAGTTATTAAAATATTCAAGGGGCGAAAAAAGTTATAAACAATTTGAATTTTTTCGAAATTTTTTGCAGACATATTTGCGAATACCCAAATAATATATTACTGCCAATTATTTTAAAATTCGCGACATTTTTGAAAAGGGGGGGGCCACTTCAGAAACTTTCAGTCATGTATTAAATTATTTTTGCTAGTTTTATATAAAATTTTTAATGAATATTGAAGGAAATCTATATGTATTAATTTATTTTTGTTGTTTTTATATCAAATTTTTAATAAATGTTGAAGTAATATTAACAAATTTTGTGTTTTTAAACATATATTCTGCTATTCTGCTGATTTTACAAGGAAGAAATTGGGTGGTCGGATTCGGGGTACTTAGTGGTCGGATACAGGAAATTTTGCAGCCAGTCGGTCGGAAAACGGTGCAGGTTAAACTCCTACTTATCCAGACCGAACCCCGACGTGCCGAATGAATGTTCGGCATGTTCTTCGTCTCCTCAACCATTTATTCACTTCGGACCCCAATCTTCTAACACCCATTTCTCTCTGGTCCAACACTGTTGAAACTGCTAGTTAATTAGGACTCCCCTTAGAAGGCATTGATGACAATTTAGGTTAAGGAAAAGTACAAGTTTGGGCAGTGCTTTGTTAAAACAACAGGGGCGCTTGAGGTTAATGATGAATCTTGTTCACTTCTCATTAATGAGCGGCCAAGTCTATGTGGACACCTCACATTTAGGTTCCAGTGCCCACCTCGCATTAGCCTTTTCGATGAAAACCGAGAGAAAGTTTGTGTCTACTCATAGCAAAAGGAGTAAAAGTATGTGCAAATTAACTCATCTCCGATAGCCCAGTGGATCTCCTCGGCGCAGTTTCCTGGTACACCATTATGGCCCGGGACCGACATCACTGTTGTACGTTTGCCTGAAGTTTGCCGTACGGATCCATCGGACCAATGTTTCGAATAACCCTTAAAGCTGTGGTGGGTGTGAAGGGAAGTGCCTCTACATCGATCAAGATCCCTGCACTCTACCAATCCAGCATAAATTGCGGTTTCTTTCGAATGCTGGCCACAATACCGTGATGCTGTAGAATAGTATCGGTCTGACGACCACGGTGTACAAGCAACACCTTATTTGTGGCTTTAATTGCAAAAAAACGACATTATTTAATCGTATTTTTTTTCGTTTTGATATTTCCCAATTAATTTAAAAATAATTTAAATGTCAGATATGTAAATGTAAACAAAACTGAAACATAGCTGGCAATGCTTCAGTTTAGAGTTAACAACAAATTTTAAAGGGCAGATGAAGTGGCGGATAATTTTATCTGCCCAATAAATTATAGGTAATTTGAGCAAACGGAAATACACTTATCTGTGCGATAAAGTGGTCTTTAAAACTAAAGGGAAGATGAGATAATGGCCCTTAATCGTTTCAACCAGCTCATGACTTGCGCACTTCTTTGGGTTAGGGTATTTTGAGGCGAGCCAAGGAAAAGGGCACCAACATCCTGGACACCTTCAGTTGTGAGCCAGCAATGTATCATATAACATATACTACATATCTGGCAGAGAAGATTAAAGAATTCATAAAAAATGTTTCTCATTTACAACGAATGTTTGAATTTTTTCTGAATTTTGTGATATGAAAAAATGTGAGTATAGGCTAAGAATTAAATTTTGAGTCACCAAAAAATAATCAAAAATGATTCAAAAATTTGTTTAAAAATTATTTTCAGTTTTTGTTCACGTAAAGCAAACATATTTGATTATTTTTCCTGTTTGATTTCATAGTTGAGTCAGATTTTAATCATCAGAATTATTGAAAAATTACTCATAATGGTGACTGAAAAATGATAATTAGTTTTTGATCATCAAATGGAATCATATTTGATTATTAATCCTGTTCATTTTGATGATAACTCAGAATTTCGTCACTGGAAGTAATCAAAATGTATTCAACTTAAGATATTTTAAAAATTCATTCATTCAAATGCTGTGTGGGTTTTCATTGTACTATATTTTCTGCTGTGAGCGAGGTAAGAGATACTCTACCGAGTGTGGTCCTGAACGCTTTAGTATGGCTGAATACAGTTTTTACTCAAGTGTAAGAAACAAAATGAAAATAATCTAGTAGTCCATGAGATAATAACTGACAAAATTATAAAAAAAAATTGTGTCAGCCATTTTCATTACTTAAAATTACGTGAAGTCAGACAGAGTGTTCAGGATCTCACTGCGCATATCAGCAATTGAAAAATAATTTTAGGGGCCTATTACGGTTCGCGAGTCGCTTGAGTTATTCTAGTCGCCTTATTTGGCGAGTCGCCTAGCTCGAATGATTATGGATAGCGAACAAACTAGTTCGCCTGAAACATTTTGTTGCCAGTTCTAAAAACAGAAAGCGGTGAACGTCAAATGTAAAAAAAAACTTTGGCGATGGCCAAACTGTCGTTGTCTCGGTCAAGGATACCTATTACGATCCGGTCCATGGTCACTTCAGCAAAGCTTGGTTTACCCCAAAATTACCACAAAATGACACCACTATATCCCCGAAATTACCCCAAAATGATCCCAATATTACCACAAAATGACCAAAAAATATCTCCAGAATGAACACAAAATTAGTCAAAATGACCACAAAAAACCCCCAAAATGACCCTAAAATATTCCCAAAATGACCACAAAATATTCCAAAAATGACCACAAAATAACCGACTAAAATTTCCTCGAAAATAGTCCAAAATGACCCCAATATATTCCAAAAATGACCACAAAATAACAACAAAATATCATCAAATTTAGTCCAAAATGACCACAAAATAACTCCAAAATATTCCCAAAATTACCCCAAAATGACACCAAATTATTAAAAAAAATAACCACAAAATAACAACAATATATCCCCGAAATTAGTCCAAAGTGACCACAAAATAACCCCAAAATGACCACACAATAAGCCCAAAAAATCCCCAAAATCACAACAAAATATTTCAAAAATGACCATAAAATAACAACAAAATATCCCCCAAATTAGTCCAAAATAACCAAAAAATTACCCCAAAATATTCCCAAAATGACCACAAAATAACAACGAAATTACCACAAAATGACCCCCAAATAATCCCAATATGATCATAAAATCAAATTTTTCCTCCTAGTCACCTTCAAATTCTGTTAGCCAGATTTTGACACTCCCGGCGAGCGAATTTGGATCGAGTCGCAAACAGTAATCGCTTCATTCAATCGCTGAAGTTTGAGGCGAATGTTACCGGGCGACTCGCAGTCGGTAATACAAATGTAGGCGAGTCGCGCATATTTTTGTTCGACTCGCAAACCGTAATAGGCCCCTTATTTAAATAAAATACTAGCGGACCCTCACCCGCTTCGCTGGGTGAAAGAAAAATAGAAATAAAAGGTGTTCTTTGTTTTTTTCTTGTTTTATCATTTAATTAATGTTCGGCCATTATTTTGTGACTTATTCTAATAACACACGGCAAAAAATTTGAGCCTAAGTTTTAAACTTTCTTAGACTACATATATGACCAAACCAAATTTGGTTTCAAATTTAATCTAGACCAGTTTTCAGGAAAATTGGCTAAATGAATGGGGTTTCAATTTTAAACCAGAAAAAGTAATTTTTTTGTCCGTTGGCTGGGATTCGAAGCAAGATTCTCCGCATCATGTCCATCTGCTCTACCACTAAGCTACATCGCACACATAAAAGTTGTGGGCAAAAATTCAATCAAATTCAATAAGCTTTCAAAAATAAATTTAAACCGAAAATTTTTAATTTTAAACCGAAAGGTTTTAATTTTAAACCGAAAAGTTTTAAATTTAAACCGAAAAGTTTTAATTTTCAAACCAAAAATTTTACTTTTAAACCGAAAAGTTTTAAAAATAAAATAAAATTTAAAAAATGTGGCACTTGGCAGGATTCGAACGAAAGTGCCAGGTGTCACAGCCGACTGCTCTACCGCTGAGCTATGTCGCACATAAAGTTTTTGTGGGCTAAAAATCAATGACTTTCAAACAAATAAAAAAAAAAATGTAGACTGCTTTTTCATTTAGATCTTAAATTGAAACCAAAAGAAATTGAAATTCTTTTTAAACTTTTGGAACGTTTAAAATATTCCAAAAAAAGTTTAAAAAATCGCTTAAACTTTAGACGGGTTTAAAATTTAGGAAAATTTTTTTAACCGTGCAATGTTTTATTTATTTTAGTGACTTACTCTAATGATTGTAACTAACAACTTATTCTAAAGCCTTCTGATACACAACATTTTTGGTTTTATTTTCATGCGGTGTATAAATATACAGTAACGATGGTTTCCCTACTCGCGAACATCCTACATACAGTTGTCCATGTCCAAAGCATGGATAAGTTAGGTCAATTCCACACAATTGAAGTGTTTGACCTTGAGACTTATTGATTGTAATAGCAAAAGCAAGGCGAATGGGAAATTGAATTCGTTTACAATCAAAAGGCAAATCTGTTGGAATCATTGGAATACGCGGAATTAAAACATCTTCGCCTTTAAATTTGCCTTTCAAAATTGTTGCTTCAATTAAATTGTTCATTGTCCGTTCACTGCTAATCTTGTCCCATTGCATAGTTTCGGCTGATTGATATTTCGCAACATAATGATCACTGGCGCCGACTTTCAATTGCAAACGATGTGGTGGCAAGCCAGGCAAATCAATTGAGTTCAAAAATTCAATTGGATAATTCACTACATCGTCGGGATTAGTGATTGAATCAATTGATTTATAGGTCACAACTTCACCTGGAATTTGAGTCAAAATACTGGCATTGATTTCATTGACATCGACATTTTTGGCAGCTAATATAGCTCTCTCGCTTAGCCAATCTTGATTTCGATAGTTTTGTGCAATATTTGGGAATACATTTTGCACTAATTGTACTCTTGATTCTGTTACGGTACAAAAATTAGTTGGAAGTGTGATCATGCCTGTATTCTTATCAATTGGCTTTCGTCCATTTCCAATTTGCAACAAATGTTCGGAAAATTCAGCAGCTGTTGGATCATTCTGTAAATGCACACGAACATTGGTAGTTAATGTGAGTTTTTGAACATATCTCCACACATTAGAAGATTTAAGGCATGCTCTCAATTCATCAGCTGCTGTTGATTTGGGAATAACAGGCAAAGTTTGTCGAAAACCACCGGCCAATAGAATTAGTGCACCACCAAATATGTTAGTGTTATTTCGAAAATCTTTCAGTGTTCTATTTAAGGCTTCCATTGATTTTTTATGAGCCATCGTACATTCATCCCATACAATAATTTTACATGTTTGTAAAACTTTTCCCATTCCAGAATTTTTAGAAATATTGCAAGTTGGTTCTTCATTTACTTGCATATTTAATGGTAACTTTAATGCAGAATGGGCAGTGCGACCGCCATCCAATAAAGTTGCCGCTATTCCAGATGATGCTAAAGCCAATGCAATATTATTCTGTGATCGAATGGTGGCCAAAATTAACGACAACAAAAACGTTTTTCCAGTCCCAGCTGGTGCATCTAAGAAGAATATTCCTCCTCTTTCATTTGCAACATTGTCTATAATGGTGTCATATGCCTGCCTTTGTTTTGTGTGGGTAATTTTGGTAGGTTTGTTATTACAAATGTGTTCAGCTCATTTCGATCATATTCTTTTTCACGTCTTAATTCTGCATTGTATGCATCATGCATCGGACGATTGGGTACGATCATACCTAACTCACTCAGAGGTTTATTTGCAATCATCAGGCAAAAGTCTTCGATTTTAATTAATGCCTCATTATATAATTCATCTGTGTAATTCAAATTTGGATTTGCAGTAATGCGACGTACTTGATTTAGAATATCTTCTGTCATATATTCTCGGTAACTTCTCCACATTTCTATTGGGTTTGCTGGGAAACATGTAGCAATAATGATGGCAAATAGTGTTCTTATTTGGTCGGGAGAACTTGTTGCACATGCATCCATAAGAGTTGCATCCCATTGATTGTCATTTTCAAGCAAATTCAATTCTTCGCATGCTTGCCGATAAGTATAACAAAGATTACCATTAACTCGTTTCAAACTTTGGAATGATCTTGGGCCGGGAATATTAACTAAGAGTAAACGTAAATAGAAGCATTCCGCTTGACTTGGATGCACAGTGTAAAGTCGTCCGATTGCATCGCCCAAATGAACACCAGGATATCCATCTACAGGTATTCCTCGTTGCCTGCGTACCCATGATTTTAATGATGCATTCCAAGTATAATATTTAGACACATTTGAATAAAACAATGTTCTTGCAAATGAATCTGTTTCACATAAGTTGAAAAATGCAGTTAGTGTTGTTGCTGGTGGTCGTTCGGCCATTTGTTGAGCAGTATTTTCATCGAAATAAACACGTTGTCCATTTTCTAAATGGACTGACAAATGAATAACAGCTGGATGGCGATCATGAATCGGAAATGATAATATTCTCCAAACTGCTTCGTTACTACTAATGTATCTTCCCATTTGGTAATTAGTAATTTCATCATTTTGATTTGCAACTCCAAATACTGCCATGTCACTTCCTTTATTGATATATTTGCATATGTACTTGATTGATTTTACTGAGTTACAATATTCAACATTTATATGTGCATTAAATGTTTTCGATAATAACTTGGAATACGGAACTATCCAGCGGTTATCGATCTCCACATCTTGATTATTTATTTTCACAGTGACTGTTTTTCCATTATCTTCTGATGATCTTCTACGGTACAATGGATATCCATCATTTCCAGTCATTGTTTCAGCAATTAATTGTTTTGGGTAATTTTTTGAACATTTACCATCAACCATACATGGAGAATTTTCATTTAACGTACCACACGGTCCATGAATCATGTTTTTGGTTACAGTAGCATGTAATTCGGGATCTTCATTTATATCGGGAATTTCAGCACATATAATATCATCAATTTTATCTGTGGTTAGTTTTTGTTTTAACCAAATCAAAATATGCGCATGAGGCAAGCCTCTTTTTTGCCATTCCACAGAATACATGAAACATTGTACATCTCCGTAAACTTTATGTTTTACAATGAAATCCATTAGAGACTGTAGCTTTCGTCTAAACACTCTTGCAGTAATGTCATGCCTATCAGTAGCTGATTGTCCAGGATATAAATGATTCTTAATATCATCCCATTTCGGATTGCATGTAAAAGTTATGAATAAGTCGGGTCGACCATAATTTCTGACATAACACATTGCATCTTGGGCGTATTCATGCATATGCCTCGGACTGCCTGTATACGATGAAGGTAATATTTTCATTTGACCAATGTTATTCACGTTGGTATCGTTGTTAATTGCATCTCGTAAATGTATGTATTCGTCACAGCGTAATTTTCTTTGGTTGAATCTAATGTAATTCAATCGTTCTGTTTCGATTTTCGCATACATGTCAACAATGTACTGATGAAATAATTTACGACATTTTAAAATGTGATTCTCTTGATTTCTTCTTATCATGATTCGGTATGCATAATAATTCATTGCGCTTACAGTTTTATTTGTTTCTTGACCATTTGTTGGATTGATTTGTTTTATATCAATCGAATAACCATCTTCACCACGACAGAACATAAGAGGATATTGCAATGCATCATATTTTCGATGCGTTTCATTAACACGTTGCAGTGTATCATTTCTTCTTTGCAAGACAATATCCCTTGGTTGAAATTCATCACCAGATATAACAATTGCAACCTCGTTGCTTGAAGTTGGTTGATTGTATCTTCCACGATGTTCGCCGGCAGGCGTTTTATTTGCATCAATTTTGATTTTATGATTATCAGATGACAATCTTTCGATTGTGGTTTTAAAACTTTGCACCAAAACATTGTGTATGTGTAATAAATCTTGTAACTCTCTCATGATGACTCTGTTTATGTTTCTGGAAAATGCACATCGTGTTTCAAGCTCGCCATCGTTGTCATTAATGAAATAAATTTGCAAAAATGTTGACTCTTGATCGGGTAGTGGTAGTAATGAACCTATTAGGTGATATGCTTGCCCTTGAATCTGAAAAAAGCCATAATTAGTCTATAAAACCTAATGATTCATTAGATGTGTCAGGGAATGTTGTTGAACGTTGAAGTTGATGTATTACCTTGAACGTTGGCATGAAGTTATCGGTTATAATTTGTCCAGCACCAAAGGATGTCATTTGAAAAGATGAATTATATGTGGAAATTTTTTCAAGAAAATGTTTGGAATCGGGTAACGTTCCGGATAATAACGTAGCTAATGGTTCGGGCGGATATTGTATGTCTGGTAAACGAACTTTTCCTGCAGCGCAACACATGCCTGGTGTTTCAGTTTTAAATTTTAATGCTTGACAAAATCCGCAAATTTTATCCATGCTTCCAATGACAACGTATTTGTGAGATGAATAATCAAGTTGTGGGTTATATTGAAATGCTGCACCATTCAAATTTACAGAATTAATATTTATTGGCCGATTTTGAGAACGTGACCTATTACGATCTCTTTGTTGATGTAATCTATCAGCATGATTTTCGTCATTTTCATTTTGTCTGTTATTTTGCACATTTCTATTGTGACGGGTATTACGTCCGATGTTAGCATGTCTTCTACCTCTTCCACCTCTTGGCATTTCTTTTACCTTTCAGTTGTATTCAAAAGACACTTTTATCAAAATCGAATCAAACTGGTCTTCTTTATGCCACTCTGAGCTCTTGATTGCTACTTTTCTGTTTTTAAACTGGAATTCAAATTAACATACTTTAGCACCATCTTTTGAAAATATAATTGAACTGTGACCACGTGTTGAAATGGAAATTACACAGAACAGAAATGGGCTCGTTTGGCATGTTTACCTTGTATAGCTTTTCTTTGTTTTCTAAGGCTCACTTGCACAACGAAAATTTATATTCTTAATTCAAAGTTAGGCTCACTTTCACAGCGAAAATTGATATTTTTAACTCAAAGTTAATGCCAAATGTATTATTTTTGCCGATTTCTGTTGTGTGTATTTCTCACTCAATTTTTTCACTGTTTCACTTGCTATCAATCATTTGCAAAAATAATATATATGAAAATATTTAAGAAAAGAGATTGTGTTCACATTTTCCAACGATATTTTCATTAAAGTTTTCCACTTTCCTTGATTTACACTTTTCACTTTCACTGTTTTGCCACTGTAAGTTACCACGTCCGTTCTGTTCCAATGCCACGGCGAAAAAACGCGCTGTATACTGGTTTTCCGAATTAAACTTTCCGATTTAGATTTATTTTATTTCCAAAATTCGGATATCATCCGCGCAATACGTCTGGTCACGTAAATTATCAACTTTAAAAATGCATGATTTTCAAAGGCACGCGGAGCATTAAAAAAAAAAAAAATTTGAAAAGGTTGCTTAAACTTTTTAAAAGTTTCTCAATATATGAAGTTTCCAAAAAAAAAAATGCAAAGTAGTTATCTAAAATTTTCAAAAGGTTCCTCTTACGCGTGTGGTTGTTGTTGTTAACGGTTTGTATGGTGCGTACATTTTACCGGCAAATTTCGTTCTGCCCAAAATAAATTAAATGAATGTATTTGGCGACCTTTGTTTATCTAAAACTTTGTTGTTAGGCTGGCTTTAGGTCAATTTCCGCAAAAATAAAACACAAGTGTTTTTCTTTTTAACCAATATATTTCGGTTACTCCACGGTAATCGTCTTCAGGGTAAAACTGTTAATAAAAACATAAATAAAACACAAATTAACAAACTTCTAAACATAAATCATAATAAAAATTAGAAAATAATAATGAAAATTTACGTCTGCCCTGTATGACGCGGAGTTTGGTACTGCTTATTGTTTAGTAAATGTTTATATATATGCGCGCAGTCCGAGCTATCACTCTTAAAATTCAGTCGTATGTCCGACGGTGTGTTTACGATATGTAACATCTCCAATGTAAATCTCTTATTATAATTTTGTTCTTGTTGGAGAATTTGCGCGTCATCGAAATTTGGCGAATGCCCACTAGATGAACAGTGGGCCATTAGCGCCGTTTTTGGGTTATTAGCTGTATGGCAATATTTGTAATCCGATTTATGTTGCGAAAGTCTAGTTTTTAATTTTAATTTTGTTGTACCTACATAGACACTCTTACATGGCTCTCTGTCACTTCCTTTACATGAGATTTGGTACACAACATTGCTTTTTTCGTTTTGTGGTATTATTGACTTCGTTTTATTGAATAAATGCTTTAATGTATTGGTTGGTCTATGGGCAATTTTTATCTTTTCCTTATTGTAGCAATCCGATTTTGCAAGACGCTCGGAGAGTTGAGGTACGTACGTCAGAGATTTGAAAATAACTGACTTTTGTGGTTTTTGTTGACTAATGGGGTTGTTTACTCTACTTAATAATTTTTTAATTGTCTGTGTTGGAAAATCGTTGTCCCTTAAAGTTGAAAAAATTTCCTTTTTTATTTCTTTGTGGTAAATTCGGTCCGAAGTCTGAAACATCCGCTTTATACAGCCCTTTGCTGTATTTAATATCATTGTTTTTGGATGCTTCGAATTATAATTAATAATTCTCCCTGATGATGTTGGCTTTCTATACCACTTTAACTTTAATTTATTGTTTAATCTATTTACTGTTAATCTAAATAAGCCAATTTTCCATCCTTTTCGAGTTCCACTGTAAATTTTATATTTTTGTCGAAGGAGTTCAATGTGTTAAGTGTATTTTCAACCTCGTTTTCTTCTACTATAGCGAATATATCGTCAACATACTTAGTGAGTAATCTTGGTTTTTGCTCCAATTTATTCATCGATTTTTCTAATAATTATTCCATTGGCAGTCCTTTTAACTGCGTATACACAGTGTCATTAAACTTAAAATATCTATTATCTTTAATACAAAATTGAACTATTTCCATAAATAATTGTTTCGGTATCTTCGTAAATTCTTTTATCGTTGTCCATTTTTCTTGTATTACGTCAAGTGCGAGTTGTATCGGTATACTGGGAAATAATGAAACCACGTCAAAGGAAATTAATTTTTCATTGTCAAATATGTTTGTGTCATTTCTTTAAACTCTAATGTATTTTTTACGTTATATACTGAAGCAGCTGTTGTGTTTTTTAATATTTCTGCAATATATTTGCATAATCCGTATGCAGGTGATCCGACAACAGAACAAATTGGCCTCAGTGGTGTACCTTCCTTATGTATCTTTGGGAGACCATAGATTCTAGGGGGCAATGCCGTGTTTGAACTGAGTTGATTTTTCTCTATTTTTGTGATGGTGTCCATTTTAAAAAGTTTTTCGACTAAAGTGTTGTTTTTTGTTTGTAATCGCGATGTTGGATCTTGTCTTTGGATTCTGTATGTTGTCAAGTCATTTAAAATACATTTCATTTTATTGTTGTAATCTTCTACTTCCATTGCGACCGTTTTATTACCTTTATCTGATATCAAAATTAGGAGTGTAATGGAGTGTGGTTGCTAAGTGACCTTGCTCAATCCCGACTCTTGCGTCCTCGTTCGTGCACTCTGGGCAACGGGAGCTACCTAGGCTCGCGGCAGAAAGAGAGGGAGCCCCGGTGGGGCCACTCTGACATACTTGGTTTAAGGGCTCACCGAGGTTTTTGCGCAGCGTCTGTTCACCATGAGGTGCGGCTGCAAGCGGGCGTCTGTCTTGAAGCAAGCGGCTCGCTATATAAATGTGTAAATATTTTCCAAAAACCCCGAAACGGGTTGTGCGCTGGGTTTGGGACCCGCCACGTAAAAAATTTAGTCCAATGAAAAATAAATTAAAGCCTCGGATGAGAACCCCCTCTAATGTTGACGACCCGGCAAAACGAATAAGGCATAATGATTTGGATATTAGGGCATGTCCGGACCCTTTCAAGGGACGGTACCGCTGCCCGACTGGTTGATGTCCTCGTTAACGCAAAGGCTGACATCACCGCCCTGCAGGAAATGCGATGGACGGGACAAGGAAAGACGACCATCGGACCTTGTGACGTATACTACAGTGGCCAGACACGGACAAAGCGAAATTTTTCAACATAACATTTATCTGCGCCTATGCGCCGACTGAGGAGACGGACGACGCAGAGAAGGACTCCTTCTACGATAAACTTGAACAGACTTATGATCGCTGCCCCCAACATGATATCAAAATCGTGCTCGGCGACTTTAATGCGAAGGTGGGCAAGGAAGGAGTCTTTGGTCCAACAGTTGGAAAATTTAGTCTCCATGATAAAACATCCCCCAACGGCACTAGGTTGATTGATTTCGCTGCTGCTCGCAATATGGTCATCAGTAGTACCAGGTTCCAGCATAAACGAATACACCAAGCCACATGGCTGTCTCCTGATCAAAGAACAAGAAACCAGATTGATCATGTCATGATCGACGGCAGACATAGCTCCACCGTTCTGGACGTGCGTACCCTTCGTGGTCCCAATATCGACTCGGACCATTATCTTGTTGCAGCCAAGATACGCACACGCCTCTGTGTAGCAAAGAAAGTGCGCACAGTAACGGAAGGAAAGTTTGACGTCGAGAAGCTGCGCACGACACAGACAGCTGACAATTTCTCCACTCGACTCTCACACCTGCTATCGGAGAACAATCCTCGACCTAACGATGCAACCGAGCAATGGAAGCATATCTCTCACTCATTACGTACCGCCGCTGAGGCCACTATAGGGTTCCAGCGAGCCCGCAAAAACAACTGGTACGATGAGGAATGCAGCACTGCCTCGGACAAAAAGGACGCTGCCTACAGGGAGACGTTGCGAACGGGCGCAACCCGCAGTGTATGGCAACGCTATCGTGAGGCAAAGAAGGAAGAGAGACGCCTTTTCAGAAAAAAGAAACGTGAGGCCGAAAGGCGTGAGTGTGAGGAGCTTGACATGCTGGCTGACAGGAATCATGCCCGAAAATTCTATGAAAAGATCCGGCGGATGACGGAAGGTTTTAAGACCGGGGCAAGTTCCTGTAAGGACAATAATGGCGACCTGGTAACCGACGTACAGAGTGTACTTAAATTATGGAGGGAGCACTTCTCCTCACTGCTAAATTGCGAGGGAGACGTCGAACCCGATACCCCAATCCCTGACGATGGAAAAGTCGTCCCACCACCTGACTATGATGAAGTGAGGATAGCTATATCCCGGCTGAAAAACAACAAAGCGCCTGGAAAAGACGGACTGCCCGCCGAGCTGTTCAAACACGGAGGCGAAGAGCTGGTAAAAAGCATGCATCAGCTCTTATGCAGAATATGGTCAGACGAGTGCATGCCTCCAGATTGGAATTTAAGTGTGCTCTGCCCAATCCACAAGAAAGGCGATCCCGCTAACCGCACCAACTACCGCGGAATCAGCCTTCTTAATATCGCGTATAAGGTTCTTTCTAGCGTATTGTGTGAAAGACTGAAGCCCATCGTAGACAAGCTGATTGGACCTTATCAGTGTGGCTTTAGACCTGGTAAGTCTACCATCGACCAGATTTTCACCATACGCCAAATCCTGGAGAAGACCCATGATAAAAGAATCGACACACACCATCTCTTTGTCGATTTCAAAGCCGCTTTTGACAGCGCAAAAAGGAGTTGCCTGTATGCCGCCATGTCTGAATTTGACTTCCCTGCAAAGCTTATACGGCTTTGCCAAATGACGTTGAGCAATACTAACAGCTCCGTCAGAGTCGGGAAGGACCTCTCTGAGCCATTTGAAACCAAACGAGGCTTCAGACAGGGCGACTCCCTTTCGTGCGATTTCTTCAACCTGATGCTGGAGAAGATAATTCGAGCAGCAGAGCTAAACCGCAATGGTACAATCTTTTACAAGAGCGTGCAATTGCTGGCGTATGCCGATGATATTGATATCATTGGCCTTAACAACCGCGCCGTAAGCGCTGCCTTCTCTGGACTGGATAAAGAAGCGAAAAAAGTGGGTCTTGCGGTCAACGAGGACAAGACGAAGTATTTGCTGTCATCAAAGAAAGAATCGGCGCACCTGCGCCTTGGCAGCCACGTCACTGTTGATAGTTACAAATTTGAAACTGTGAGGGACTTCGTCTATTTGGGAACCAGCATTAACACCGAAAATAATATCAGTCTAGAAATCCAACGGAGAATCACTCTTGCGAACAAGTGCTACTTTGGACTGAGTAGGCAATTGAGAAGTAAAGTCCTCTCTCGAAGAACAAAGATCGCGCTCTATAAGTCTCTCATCATACCTGTCCTGATGTATGGCTCAGACTCATGGACAATGTCAAGAGAAGATGAGATGGCCCTTGGAGTATTTGAGAGAAAAGTTCTCCGGAAGATTTATGGTCCTTCCCGTGATGCCGACGGCGAGTATCGAAGGAGATTTAACGATGAGCTGTACGAGCTTTACGCAGATCTGACCATAGTCCAGCGAATTAAAGCCCAAAGGCTCCGCTGGCTGGGTCACGTCATGCGAATGGACAAAGAAGCTCCAGCCCAGAAGGTTTTCCAATCGTCACCCGAATTCGGCAGCAGAGGAAGGGGGAGGCCTCGACTGAGATGGAAACAACAGGTGGAGGATGACTTGAACTCCCTTGGGGTTTCCAATTGGCGTCAGTTATCGCTAAAAAGGAATGACTGGCGTGCTTTGATAGGCGACGGCCAAAATCGCTTAGGCGGTTAAGCGCCAATAAATGATGATGATGATATCAAAATTCTAATGTTTTTATTTTTCTGCAAAAACTTTCTTGTTTGCCCCACTGTATCAGCTATTGCACTATCTATTGCACTTTTTTGTTTGTTGTTGAGTGGCTTTTAATAAGTAGAGAGAGCTTTGTCCGCGCCTCTTCTATTTGCTCTTTGTTTTCAAGTGTATGAACCAAATCTTCTCCATCAGCTATGTATTGAAAAAGGGGAAACGTTTTATTTTCCACAGGTACTCCGAACTTCGGTCCCTTCGCTAACAGCTCTTTCACTTCTTTCGGGAACTGCACATTTGTTTTGTTTATAAACCAATCTTCTTGTTTATTGTTGTGAGTGAAGATCAAATTTCGTTTGGCTCGCAGTCTCTCAAATTTTGTAGTTTGTTTCTTCTTAAGCTTTGTTGTTAGTTTGTTAGCAACATTATTCTCCTTCTTTAGTAATTGCTTTAAATCCTCTTCGCTCAATTGTTTCCTAAGTGTTGTTGTTGCTTCTTCCATTTCTTGATTTGCTCGTCTTAATATATTGTGTTTATGTTTAATGAGTAAACTTAATATTTTTGTTAGGTAATACTGTGTGTGTCTCTGTAACATTTTATCTATGTCGATGTGTTTGTCGCAGTCGGATACAAATAACTTATAGCAATTGTTTGAATTTTTTATAAAATTGGGGATAATTTTTGACTTTCTACATTGTAAAAGAAACTTAATACTAGATTATTGAGTTCATTTTGAAATGTGTATAGATTAAACCTCTGAATATTGAGTAAGAACTGTTGAGATTGGTATAGATAACTTATATCTCTATCTTAATTTTCAGCCCCCTACCTTAACCCCATTTAGAGACATTCAACCTCAAAAATTAAGTTTGTGTGGGAAGTGCCACGCCCTCTTTTCACATAACCCCGGGAGGTACCACGCCCCCTTTTTCGATAACCCCATTTTTATGGGTGCGAATGGTGTTGTTATCCTATAGCTCTATACCAATTTTCATGTTCCTAACTTTAACACTTTTAAAGATATTCACTATGAAAAATTGAGTTTGTAATGGAGGTGCCACGCCCCCTTTTCTGATAACCCCCCTTTTTTGTGTGAAAATGATTTTGATATCATATAGGTCTATACCAATTTTCAGGTCCCTACCTTTAACACTTTTAAAGATATTCACCATGAAAAATTAAGTTTGTATGGGAGGTGCCACGCCCCCTTTTCTGATAACCCCCTTTTTTTGTGTGAAAATGATTTTGATATCATATAGGTCTATACCAATTTTTAGGTCCCTACCTTGAACCCTTTCACAGATATTCTGCTTGAAAAATTTAGTTGGTATGGGAGGTGCCACGCCCCCTTTTCTGATAACCCCCCTTTTTTTGTGTGAAAATGCTTTGGATATCATATACGATATCATATGCCCCCCTTTTTTTGTGTGAAAATGCTTTGGATATCATATAGGTCTATACCAATTTTCAGGTCCCTACCTTGAACCCTTTCACAGATATTCTGCTTGAAAAATTTAGTTTGTATGGGAGGTGCCACGCCCCCTTATCTGATAACCCCCCTTTTTAGTTGTAAACCTTCTCCACATGCGTCTCTTCAATATGGCAAAGTTTGGTTAAAATCGGTTCAGCCATTCTCCGTAAAGTTCATCACAACGCGAAAAACGGCTAAATTTGTATATATATAGATAGATTGTGCGAGGAAAATTTTAATAATAAAGAAATTTCAAATGAAAATGGTGAGCTTTCCCATACATACACATATGTATCTTTTTTAAAGTGCAAAAGTTGATCTTACTATTGATAAAAATTTTGTTTTGACAAATGTTTAACTGCGGCCACTTTCAAAAGTGAAATGGTGGAAAATACTTATAATTTGAGGGGGTGTGTGAGGCTGAAAGTTGTTTTTTCACAAAATAAGTTTTGAACTTCTCTTAGTTGGAGTTTTAGCTTTAACTTGACATCAAACCGTCTAAGTTTCAAGATATTCGATTTTTTGTATTTTTGCTTACGTTCGAGGCACTGTGAAAATTACCATAAGTTTGCTAGGTTTAAAGGGTTTACGAGGTTTCTGGAACTGTCCGAGAAAGTTTTATTTAAGAACAATATAACCCACCTTGTGTTTTTTTATACCATTTATGTCGGAATCGGACGCATCCCAACAACGAATAAAACGATTTCCGAAGACACCAACATACTTCTTGCTGATTTTGTCGTATATAACTTTATTTGAAAGCTTTTCCTGAGTTGACCAACTTATTATTTGCTGCTGTGATGATATCTGAAATAAAGTAATCAAGGAATTGTGATTAAATTATTTAAAACAAATAAGGAAGTCTAAGTTCGGTTGAACCGAACATTAAATACCCAGCGGTAGGCCCTAGAAGGATTTACCTACCAATTTATACTATTTTAGCTATTTACCTTACCGAATTATGTAAATTTATGTGATTTCGAAATTTTCCATATCGAAAGTGGGCGTGGGCGGGAAGCGATTTCGTCCAATTTCATCAGGTACACTCCTTACAATGCTAGTATACCTTGTGCCAAATTTCATGATACTACTCAGTTTAAAAGTTATGACCAGTCGAACTTTCAAAAATACCACGCCCACTTTTAAAAGTTTATCAAAAAATCTTAATAGAATAACTAGGGGGTTCATCCTATAGAATAACTAGGGGTTTCATCCATTTCCGTTACCGAATTTGTGATTTTCGAAATTTTCGATATCGGATGTGGGCGATTTTATCCAGTTCCAGTAATTACAACAACCACACGAAAACTTGCAACTTTGATTGCAAATATCAGTGACAGGTAACAAGGTCAATGGAAATAGTGTCAATTAACTTTATTTCGAAATGGAATTAAGATCCGTTGACTTATAATTCCAAATTTTTATTTATTAGTATGATATTATTTTAAAATATTTAATGGCTTTAAAAAGCGCCGCAGGCAAAAGTTTCGTATAAAGGTCGCGCTTTTCAAATAAAGTCAAGCCATTTAATATTTTAAAATCATATCATTCCAAAATATAAAAATTTGGATATAAAAATTGCCCGATTTTTTATTCCTAATTTTCCCTGCGGCGCTTTTCACAATCAATTTGAATGTAAAGCTATTAAATATTTTATTATTTTAAAACAAAAAAAAAAAATTTGGAATTAAAAATCGCGCGAAAAATGGGTTTTATTTTAAAATCATTAAAAATAGTAGATGACTGTAACAGCTTTGCCGAATTTTTAAACATTCTTTGTATCCATATGGATACAAATACTTATTAGTTGTGGTTGTAAAAGATGTGCGCATAAGACAAAAGCATTCGCGCATGATAACCGTTGTGTGAGGACGTCTGTTGTTAACTTCTTACAGCTTGAAAAAAAAAAATAAATAAAAATGCCTAGAAAATTAGAAGATGCTGAAATTGAGCAACTTTTAACCAATTTTGTAAGTTCGGATATTTCAGACTTGGAAGATGATTCCGATGAATATGACCTGGCTAACAACTTATTAGATGCGTTTGAGAAAAATAAAAGTTTTTTATTAGAAGAGCTTTCTAAAGAAGGTCCGTATGAGATAAACATTGAGGATATAGATGTGGGTAACGATGGGGTTTCTGGGGAACTTGACGTAGTAGATAGCCATTCTGTTGATAGTATAGTTCAAGATAATGCTGGTTTTCAAGCTCCACAAGTACCATTAAAAAAGATTGACCAATATCGCTTAAAAAAAGCTTCTTTGACCACTCCAGAGGCTACTTTTACTGAAAACTTCCCAAAAAAATGTACTTTTTGGAGTACTTTACTGTAGACTTTCTTCAACAAGTGGTATCCTCAACAAACCAGGCATATATGTATGATTAAAAACGGAAAGTCATTAAATTTTACTACTCAAGAATTTTTAAGATTTCTTGCTCTAGAGATAATGGTTGGTACCATTGGTTATCCGCGAGTAGAAATGTATTGGACAATGGGTACCTTAATACCATCATTCCCCGAAAACATGTCGAGACAAAGATTCCATTCTTTACGTAATGGTCTAAAGTTTACTATGAACACACCGCAAAGCGATAAACTAGTCCAAGAAACCCATAAAATGGGGAATAAAGCTATTTTGTTTGTGTAGCTCTGTTGTTGTTGTTGTTAACAGCAAAACACTCCCCGAAGGTTTTGGGGAGTGATGCCGAAGTTGACAGTCCTTGGCCGGATATGACCCCGGTACGCTGCGGTACTGCCCGACTGTCGTGGTAGCGATTTGGTATGACCAGTGGAACCTTCTAGGTCATGTCATCCCTCCATCCGTGAGGAAGAAGAAGATGGATAATGAGAGGTGAAAGGAATCATATCCGTAGATCAACCATCGAGTAGCACGTCATTACCTATGTGCATATAAGTCGCCTCTTACGACCGGTATGCCTACCTCGGGCATATTCTAAACCCCTAACCCGCAGGGGGTTTTGTGTAGCTCTAAAGGCATAATGTATGACTTCGAAATTTATCAAGGAAAAGGTACAATACTAACTAATTCAAAGTTGGGGTTCTGGGGTATCAGAATATTGTCCTTCACCTTTCCAAAACTATTCTTGAAGAAAAAAAATCACAAAATTTATTTCGATAATTATTTCTCTACCCTGAATTTAATATCGTGCTTACGACAAAAGGGCATATGGGCTACTGGTACCATCAGAGGGAATAGATTTGGAAAAACTGACTTCAAAACTGAAAAGCAGTTGCAAAAAGAAGGTCGTGGTAGTTTTGCCTACCGTGTTTTGAGAGTAAATAATATTTTTCTTAGATGACTCGACGGTGAAATTGTCCAACTTGTGTGATCGATCCATAGTCATAAGCCCTTCAATTCAGTATCCCGATTTTCTGCTAAGAAAAAAAAAAAAAAAAAAATACACAGCCAAACATAGTTGCAGAGTACAATACAAATATGGGAGCAGTAGATAAGTTGGATTTTCTCCTCTCCTTGTACAGAATTTCCATAAGATCTAAAAAGTGGTCGCTGAAGATGTTTGACCACTTTATTGATTAAGCAGTATGTAATTCGTGGCTGGAATACAAAAAGCAATGGTAAACATATGGACCTTTTGAGCTTTCGTAATGATATTGCGAATGGGCGTATAGCTCGCTCAAATCAACATTCTTGTTCTCGTAAACGTGGACGACCAACATCATGTTTAGATGAGGATATTCCTATTAGTCCAACCACTTCCGGGAAAATACGTAAAGTTGACCCATCGCCTTCTATACGATATGACGGAAACCAGCATTGGCCACAACATGTGAACGATAAAGGAAGATGCAAACTCCAAGGATGTACGGGACAAACCAGGTAAGTGCTCCAAATGCGATGTTTTATTATGCATTCCTAATGAATCAAAAGACTGCTTCAAGGACTTTCATTATCTATCGATTTCTCAAATGTAAGTAACTATCTTATAAATTTAATTTATTCGTATACACATATATATGTAGTAGTTATGTTGAATAATAAAAATGCAAAGAGAGTAGACGCGTTTTAGTTTCGCTGCAATAAATTTAAATTAACTAAGTGTTAAACGTAACAATAAATTGTTTAACTTCGTGCAGTTTCTTTGTCTTAATCTATTTTCAACCTGTGTGCGCTACCCGACAACGAAAACTTGTTTTTCACCAATAATTTGTGCAATATTAATAACACCAAGGTTTTGGCATCCTAGAATAAACAAAACAAGACCAGCAAGAAACACACGCCAAACTGCTGTTGCCTCTCCACATCTCACCCCAAGTTTTGCCAAGGCTTCGAGTATAGAGAGCCCACCGCCAGCCACAAGTGATATTTCGCGCCTTGAAGCAAAATTAATTTTGTGGAAAGAGAAGGGGAAATGATGGAATGCATAAAAGAGTCGGAGCAGAGAGTTTTGCAGAGAGTCGGTGAGTTAGCGGCAGAGATCGCAAACTTAAAAGCCAACTACAAAGCTATGGAGAAGAGGGTAGAGGTGGCTGAGAGTGAATGCAGCCAGCTTCGATCTGATGTCAAAAGCTTAACGACTCAACTTGATGAATGTCAAAACAATGCCATACTAGGTGATGTATTGGTAAGTGGGGTCCCTCAAAAACCAAATGAAGATCTAGTTGATGTTTTCAACAAAATATGTCGCACAGCCAATGTAAGTGCTCCGTCAATACGCTCTGCCTTCCGTATACGAAAGAGTAAAAACGGTAGCTCTCCAATCATCATTAAGTTGAATTCGCCCACTGACCGTTCTGTGCTTATGAGAGCAATCGCAAAGTTTTGCAAAACCAACAAAAGAACATTGGCTCTTAGTGATATTGCTCACGCTGGTAATGGCAAAATTTTTGTGCATGAGTGCCTAACAAGAAGTAACCGCGAGGTGTTACAGCATGCACTACAGCTAAAAAAACAGAGGCGGCTTACTTCTGTTTTCTCGTTGCGTGGATATGTGTATGTGCGTACTAATCAGGGAGTTGATGCTGTGAAGATAACTGATAAAGAGAGTGCTGACAGAATTGCAGTAAACAACATATCAAGAGATGGAAGCAGTACTTCAGCAACATGCTAACATGCTTTATTTAGTTATGATTTTTAATATTTTCTCTCTTATTATTATTGTTCCTTTTTCCCTTTTCATCGCCCACCCTTTACTCTTCTTCTCTTCATCTTTCTTTTGCTGCTCTGTTGATATGCTCTTGCTTGTTTATTTGGGTTATGTATAGCTTGAACAATGATTGTGCTGACAGTGGGCTCGTGAGGTGTATTTTACGTCAAATTTGTAAGAAAAATCCTACATTTAATATGTGTCATTTAAATACCCGTAGTCTTACGGCTCATAAATTAGACTACCTTGCCTATGTATTTGATGATCAAAATGTCGACTTAATCTGTATTACCGAAACATGGTTTAAATCCGGCATTGATGATCACTCGTACGCATTAGGAAATTATGTACTACTAAGGAATGATAGGGGAGATAACGTTCGTAGTGGTGGAGTTGCTATATACTGCAAAAAAGTTTTGAATCCAAAAATAATTTACCGTTCAGATCATGACAGTGAGGTTGAAAGTATATTTATCGAAGTAGGTGATACTCGAACAAAGTGTTTTGTGGCTTGCATGTATAATCCTCACAGGTCGAATGACTTAACTTATCTTTTTCATAAATTGTCGGAATTCACAGTAAATTACGAGCACATCATCATCTGTGGAGACTTCAATAGTGATATGCTTAATAATGATTCCCGCTGTAAAGATCTTACAAGTAACTTTCAGGCATATGATTTAAGTATTATAAATAATTTCGCGACCCGTTTTTCCTCCAAAGTAACCCTAGTTTACTAGATTTAATTTGTGTCAACAATGCCAATAACATAAATCATATTGATCAATTCCCCATGGATGGTATTTCTGACCATGAAATGTTATTTATGTCGTATGATTTGAAATTTAACTCCGAAGAGCCCGACTTTGAAGTGACCTACAGGAACTACAATGGCATAAACTTAGATGAGCTACGTAATGAGGCGTCTAGGCTTGAATGGAATGGATGTCTCTCCTTCCCTAGTGTAGACGGAAAGTTGGAGTATTTTAATAATCTTGTCAATTACCTTTTTAATAAGTTTGTTCCGCTAAAAACCATTAAAATTCAGGGTCATAAAAAACCGTGGTTTACTAAAAATATATTGAGCCTCATAAGAAAACGTGAGAGAGCCTATAGGGAATGGAAGCGATTTCCCAATGAAGAGCACTGGGATGCCTATCGGCGTTTGCGTAATCAAGTTACCGTATACATCCGCAATGCTAAGGTAGCATATTTAAAAAGTAAATTCAATTCTAACTTGCCTCCTAAAATGCTCTGGAAGAATCTTAGGAATCTTGGAGTATCTAAAAAGGATAATACTAAATGCAACATTGACCCCCATGTGATGAACTCATACTTTTTGAGTGGCAATACAAATGATAATTGTACAAGTGGTGTTGATGACCATAACGCAAATTACGGACAGTATGAAATGATGGCTGCAACTAGTATAGATAATAGACCTAATGTTAATAGTTTTGATTTTTCAGTGGTAACAGAAGATGATGTGTTGAGTGCTATATTTGACATTAAGTCTAGCGCTGTAGGTATCGATGGCATTAGTTTAAGATTTGTCAAACTTATTCTTCCTTTTGTCATATCTCCGCTAACACATATATTTGGGTTCTCAATTATGTCCGGTGGGTTTCCTAGTAAATGGAAAATAGCTAATGTTATCCCCGTTCCCAAAACGAAGTCCCCCTGTTCTTGCAAAGAGTTTAGACCAATAAGCATATTGCCTGCATTGTCTAAGGTGTTTGAGAAGCTACTAGCAAGGCAGATTGTAAATTTTGTTCATAATAACAACTTGTTATCAGGGATCCAGTCGGGATTTAGAAGAGGGCATAGTTGTGCAACTGCCATGCTAAAGATCTTTGAAGATATACGTCCGGCATATGACTGCAATGATCTCACAGTACTTGTACTTTTAGATTTCTCAAGAGCTTTCGACATGGTTGATTTCACAATACTTCTCCATAAACTCGAAACATGCTATAACTTCAGCTCTTATGCTATTAAACTAATGCAAAACTATCTTGTCGGTCGATCTCAGCAGGTTCAATGTGGTGATAAAGTCTCAAACTTAAAGCGCATAACAGCTGGTGTCCCACAGGGATCTATCTTAGGTCCAATATTGTTTACAATTTTTATTAACGACATTGTTGGTTGCTGTCACAATGCCTCGATACATCTGTATGCAGACGATACACAAATATATCTGTCCCGACCAATTGGGCTTACCGAAGACTTGTTTGCTAGGCTGAATGAAGACCTTGCGCGTATTGGACATTGGGCTTATGTAAATAAATTATCTCTTAATGCAAGGAAGTCAAAGGCGATAGCAATATCGAACGCAGATTATGACCTGAGTTGCCTTCCTGATATTATACTTACTGGGGATAAAATATTTTTAAACGATGTGGTCACCAATTTAGGTTTTAGACTCAACTCTAAGTTAACATGTGTTGACCATATCAATATTGTGGTCGGTAAAATATATAACACCCTTCGAAACTTGTACCGAACAGCCTATTTACTGCCATGTGATACTAAGTTGAGGCTAGTCAAAACTCTGATAATCCCTCAAATTTCTTATGGTGAACTTGTATACGGTAACCTTGATTCGTCGTCGCTCAATAAACTGCAACTTGCCTTAAACAATGCTGCTCGGTTTGTTTATTCTAAAATAAAATTTGACCATATCTCTTTATATTCTACGCAAATCCTCGGGAGTGACGTTAAACATTTTTTAAAGATCAGAAATCTTTGTTTTTTGCATAAGCTACTCCACTCTCAATATCCCCCTTACTTATTTGAAAAGTTAAATTTATGTCAGTCTACTCGAACTCTGAATATATTGGTCCCAAATTCTAGATACATGATATCCTCCAGATTGTTCTTTGTCAGAACAATCCGTCTTTGGAACTCACTTCCATCCAAGACAAAAGCTATTCAGAAAGCAAGGTGTTTCAAACTAGCAGCAATATCTTTTCTTAATTCCTAACTTACCTTAAATTGTATTTTAACTTTTGTTAACTATTATAAACATATTAAAAATATCCATTAGTCGCAATTTCTCTGTTAATGGCCGGTATTAAAATTGTGTAAATTTTATATCAACTGAAGGACCGGTTATATATGTACATATGTATAATTCATTTTGTAAATGCTTATCTATCTACCTATTTTAACTTTTCTGTTCCTGTTATTCATATATATTTTGTAAGATTTTCTTTGTAATAACTTATCAGATTGATGTACTACCTAAAAGACTTAGTCTTACTTGTACAAACAGTTTTAAATTAAATTAAATTAAAATTAAATTAAATTAAATTATGTAAGCATCTTTATTATTTAATTATTATTATTCTAATTATTTATAATTTTTATTTCATATAGGCTCATTCCATTTCAAGACAACCGGTCCGCGCGGGACATGATTTTTGATTTCGATGAAATTTTAATATGTTGTTCTTTGGTCAAAATAAAGAAACACGTGTCTTTTTTTTTGTGAAAAAATTTTTTTTTTTCGGACTTATCGGCCTTTGAAATCGTTAAAATGCAATGAACATTTTTGTTCGCCCATTTTTTCAACTCGCAATAACTTTGTCAAAAATTAACCGATTGTCCTAATTTTTTTTTTAATCTTCGTTATTACTATTACTTTTATAAAAATTTATAAAAAATGTCATATAGTTTAAAAAAATTTTTTTTTTTTCAGTATTTAGTAAAAATGTATGCCTTTTTGCAAAAATTAATATATCAAAAAAGGTTACTTTTTTTGTTTTGAAATTTTTTCTATATTGAGTCAGTTGTTTATATTTCAAGTATTAATGTTAAATATTCAAAAATTCATATCTCGAAAACAACGAATTTTGGCTAGTTGATATTTAGCCAAGTTGAAATATAATAGAAAAAGTTTAAACAAACAAAAAATTACAATTTCCGAGATATTAATTTTTGAAAAAAGTCATAAATTTTTACTAAATACTAAAAAAAAAATATTTTTTTTAACTATATTTAGTTAGTTAGTTTCTCTTTATTTAGCCTTTGCTATTTTTTAAATTCAGGTACAATTAGTACTTAATGGCTATTAGTTGGCTTATTGCGAGCTAAAATACTACTCTAATATGATCAATTAGCAGTCTCTTAAATACATTAATATTATTTTCATTTTTTATACTACTTGGTAGTTCATTGAATAGTTTCAGGCCTTTGTACATTAATATATTTTGAGCCTTATAGGACCTATACAAATTTATTCTAAAATCATTTTTGTTTCTTAAACTATACGGTTGCACATCTCCTACGTACACTATTTGGCTTACTAAATACTTTGGCAACAGGTTATGCTTCATTTTAAATACAAAAAGTAATACATTCATGCAAGTTCTTTGGTTTATATTAAGCCATTTTAGGGTATCTAACATATATGCGGTTGGTGTCAGTCATTACATTGTAGAATGCATCGCATTCCTTTATTCTGCAGGTTTTGCAGCCTGCTTTTCATATAATTGGATCCCAAGAACAGTATAGTTGAGCAATATTCAAAATGTGGTTTTATCATTACATTGTATATATTTAAGGCACTATTTATAGACACTTTTTCCGTATTCTTTGGAAGAATCCAGTTTTTTTTGAAATTTTACTACAAATGTAACCTAAGTGCTTATCGAAATTTAATTTTTTATCTATGATAATGCCTAAATACTTAATTTCGTCAACCTTATCGATTATTTCATCATTGACTATGATATTGTGGTTCGATTCGCCATTAATGATCATTGCTTTTGTTTTACCAACATTCAGTTTTAGCTTGTTCATTTGCAGGTATTTATTTATGTTTTTAAATTATCATTCAACCGGGTAATACAATCCATACCTGAACTTCCTGTCGTATACAGTAATGTATCATCGGCAAATTGACAAACTTTAACTCCTCCCTGTATTATGTTTTCCATGTCGTTTATGTATATTATAAACAGTAGCGTTCCAAGGACTGCGCCTTGCGGTACGCCTAGCATTATTTGAGCTGGGTGCGACACGCTCTCTGACACTTTAATACACTGCCATCTATTACTTAAGTAGCTTTCAAACCACTGGTTCTCCACGCCATTAATACCATATTGGCTCATTTTTTGTAACACCAACCCCTATCGATTGTTTCAAATGCTCGCTTGAAATCCAAGAACACAACCACTATACATTTTGTGTTGTCCATCTCTGACTTCCAGTGTGAGATTACTAAATTTATTGCCGATTCCATTGTGTATCAATACAAAGTGTAAACTCTTCTGCATAGACGTCAAAATTCCAAAATGAGTTAACACCTGTTTGAGATTGTGGTTAATAACAAGTGTGATATCATAGGCATAGGCGTGAAAATTTCAAAGTGAGTTTAGTCACCTGTATTTAATTTCCTTTTTTGTCTCACTTTCCATCTTCCCATCTCTTTCTACCATTAGGTAAAAGATAGAAGACCGCCATGTTGATGTGTACAGGATGCTAAACAACGCCATTGCTTTTCTGTTATTCGGCGCTGGCGACATTTTAATATGTGCAGGATGTAAACAAACCGACATTTTAATGTGAGTTGTCAAAAGAAGAGTTCACACTTGTTATTGATACACAATGGCCGATTCACAGCTATGACGCTGCCGGAATCCTGATTGGTTTTCCGATATTAGCCTATTCTTCTCCATGTAGCCTTCCAATTGTTTGTTCACCACTTTTTCGAGTATTTTGCTTTCGGTCATTAACATATTAATCGGTCTAAACTCCTCCGGGTTTACCGTGTTTTTTACTTTTTCTACCGGCACCACCATTGACGTTTTCCAGTTAGTGGGGAATTCACCCCGTTCCAAGGATGTATTGATAATTTCTAGTAGGATTGGACCTATTACATGAAATTCAGCTATTATTAAACTTGCGGATATAGCGTTGTAATCTTTCTTGTTTTACATTGATTGAATTATGCCTTTCAGATCATTTATTTCTAATCTGTTGAAGCTAAATTGCTTATCACAAGCGTCAACATTGTTAATATACGAAACTTTGGGAATGTTTCTATTAAGCTCTTCAACACTTTCTATAAAAAATTTGTTTAGTTCGTTAGCGATTTCCATTGTGTTTTTTATTTCGATCGAATTTACTATAATTTTGTTGATTTCAGTTCGCTCCTCATTAAGAACAAATTGTTTTATTGTTCGCCACATTGTCTTTTGATCTTTCGATGTTTCTACTTTTTTTGAAATGTAGTTGTTTCGCGCATATTGCAGTTCTTTAGCATATATATTTCTATACTGCTTGTAGTTTTGCCAGTCTAGGTAGGAGTTGCTCCATTTTGCGATTTTATATAATTGAATTTTTGTGTTTTTCATATTGAGCAGTTTACTATTAAACCACCCGTCAAAGTTACTTTTTTGGATAACCGTTTGTGATGTATACATTTTTCTTATGGTTTCTTTCAATTTGTCACTAAAAATGCTTACCATTTCGTTAAAATTAAAATTATTGGTAAGGTTAATGTTCGAGAATTTTGACATTTCTTCCGCAAACAATTCTCTATCAAAGCTGAAAATTAAAATCAATAGATTCATGATCACTTATTTTATAGTTAGAGTTAACCTTGGCTTCGGCCCCTGAAATATTGGTCAGTACATAATCAATGAGTGTTGCGCTAGTTCTTGTAGTTCTTGTTGGCTCCAGTACTATTTGCCTCAATGCATTGTCCCATGCAGACTGAGAAATTTGGCCCCTGTAGGAACTATTTCCCAGCCAATCAATATTGAAATCACCCATAATGAGAACTTTCACACAACTGCTCGATTTTTTCTTTAATAAACTCACAAAACAGTCTTTCAGGAGATCTCTGTCTGTCAGGCGATCTATATAATCCAATTAATGTTAGACTTACGTCTTTTTGTCTGATCACAATAATCAAACACCATATACTTTTTTCGAGTGCCGTTTGCTCTACTATTTCAATTTGCCAATCTGGGCTTACATAAAAAAGTACACCTCCCGTGTGGTTTGATGTGCTGTCACATCTCACGAGTTGATAGTCACTTAGCTTTACTTCACAATTCTGTATTGTATTTGTTAGATGCGTGTCACTCAAACAAATAAATTCGAATCTTGCACTAAATGACATAGCTTCAAGTTGATTAAAGTTTGCCCTTATACCGCCAATATTCAAATATAAGCATTTTATTGTTGAATTTAATTGCTAGTATTGAATCCTTTCAGACTCAATTTTTAACTTTTTTTGAAAAGACTGACAGTCGGTGCTTCTGCAGTCGTGATTTACACACAAGTTAGATAGATTAAATCTTTCCTTAGCCTTCACACAATTAACGCACTTTAGAATATTATTTGTGCACTGTCCATATTCATGGCCTTTTTCGCCACATTTCGCACATATTTGATGGGTTTCTTTACAGACCTTACTTGTGTGATTAAAACCCCAGCACTTAAAGCATCTTAGAATATTGTGACTTTCATACACTCTGCATCTATCCCATTCCACGTTTACTCTTTGCAGTTCAATCACTTTTTCAAAACCTTTTCCGTCTATTTCAAGTAATGCATTATACACCGCTGGATTTTTATAGGACTTATACACTTTTAAACACTTCATGCAGTTCTCTTGCAAGTTGTTTTGAGTTTTTATTGCTTGGATTATTGTCTCCCCATCCAGCATTTCACTCAATCCACATACTAATATTTTTGGTCTTTTCATTACTGGTAGCTGGATGTCATATTTTTCACTCACTTTTTCTTTAATGTCATTTACTAATATTTTTCTCGCTTCAACACTTTCGCATCGGATTGCTACCGCGCCGTTTAGCCTATTAGATATACCGCTTACACCTACACTCAACTTTGAAGGCTTTATTATTGTTTTTACCTCGCTCTTTGTTACTTCACTTTCTTGGTTTACTTTAGGCCTTAGTATAACAGGTACATTTGCCGTTGCATTTTTTAGTTTATCAGCATACGATGCTCTTACATCTGTATGACTCTCTTGATTTGCATATTTATTCGCGGCTTCTTTGATTTGCTTTACCGTTTCATTCACCTTGTTCATTTTTTCTTCCACCATTTTTGCGCATTTTTCCTCATTATCTTTGATGAGGCTTATTATTTCAGTGAATTTACCGTGAGCACCTCCAATGTACTCAATGCAATAATCACACAAAAACTTTAGGTTTCTATGCTTGCGCAATGCATCCGTCTCATATTCAGAGAAACCAAGACATTTCACATGAAAAACAACTCCGCACACACCATTGCATGGTATAGCAGCGCCACGCGAGCCTGCTCCACACTTTTCACATTTAGACTCCATCACAATGCCAAAAATCTGGAACTCATCACAAATTATTGTTTTTACTAAATATGCGTCCTCTTTCGCATTTTGGAGAATTTATAAATATCACTTTTTAACTCAGCAGCCCACAAAAACACGTCCGCTCGGTTTGACATTCAGATCTCTAAAAAACTACATGCTATTGTTTATGAATTTCTATTCAAGTAAAAGTAAAAACGAACATTTCAAAGAAAAAATCATGAGAATCGGTTAATTTTTGACAAAGATAATATCTATGCATTGCATCAATATATGGGGGGAAAAATGTTTAATATTCAAAAATGCATATCTCGCCAAGTTGAAATATAAACTGTTGGCTCAATATAGAAAAAATTCTAAAAAAAAAATTACCTTTTTTGAGATATTAATTTTTGAAAAAAAGGCATACATTTTTACTAAATACTGAAAAAAAAATAAATTCTTAAACTATATAATTATAAATATTTATAAAAGTAATAGTAACATTTAAAAAAAAAATTAGGAGAATCGGTTAATTTTTGACAAAGTTATTGCGAGTTGAAAAAATGGGCGAAAAAAATGTTCATTGCATTTTAACGATTTCAAAGGCCGAAAAAGGGCACGTGTTTCTTTATTTTGACCAAAGAACAATATATTCAAATTTCATCGAAATCAAAAATCATGTCCCGCGCGCACCGGTTGTCTTGAAATGGAATGAGCCTATATATTTATGTTTTAGTTATTTATATCAATGTATTTCAACAAACAAATGAAATAAAAAATGAAATGTAAACCAAACTAACTCTGTGTAGTTTGTAAATATCATTATTTTGCCTTTATTATTTAAGTTTAAAAGTTTAAATTATTCTAATTATTTATAAACATTAACTCATAAATATTCATATTTTAGTTATGTATTTCAATGTGAAGTGAAAGAAATAAAAAATGAAATATAAAACAAAATCTATAATTTTTCTTTACCATATACGATATTTGTATCCATATGGATACTAGAGTGGTTCACAAATATGGACTTTTTGGAAATTCTAAAACGCTACCCCCAATTATTGTTCCTTATGACAAAAAAAGAGGCTGCTATTTTTTTTTAAAGGTGGTTTAGAGGTCGCGCTACTCGATTTTATAAAAAATATGAGATACTTGCAATTTTAAATTCATTTTAACATGTTTAAGTGCAGTAAAAATTTGGGTTGGCGAATATTCCTTCAATTCAATAGCCTTCTTGCATGAGTAGAAAGGGTTTAACCCCTGAAAATATGCTTCGAAATAGAAAACGGTGCAACTAAAACGCCTACACTGATCTCATTGCGCATTGGTTTTTTGGATATATTTCGCATCTAGAAGGTTTATGACATCGCTGGTTATGAATCCGATGACAGTCAATATGGCGGTGATTTTTTTGAAAACTAATTGGATTTTATTGAAACTTGGTACTCGGGGGTTTATGCGTTGTCTGATTACGAATCCGATATCGGTTTTTTTAAATTCAAAATGGTGGATCCAATATGGCGGTGCAATTTGAAAACTAATTCGACTGTGTGAAACTCGTCACTGATGGATTTATGACTTCGATTTATATGAACTAGTATCGCTTGTGATCGAAAATTCGACCAATAAAAACCTTAAAGGGTCGTGGGGTCGCTAGCCCCGTACCCCCATCCTTAAATTTCGGAGACGCCCCTGAAAATATACCGCCTATACCTCAGTTTTTTTCAATTTTCTTTCCATCGTTGCATATTTCATTCCAATCGGTCAAACGGTTCGCTCACAGGAGGTTCCTAAAGGTTTTCATGTGGCGTATTTATTGACATCGGATTCCTATATATTAAAAGAAGGTCCTGAATGTTCTTAATTATACCATCAAATAGAAAAGAAGGTCCTAAAAGTTCTTAATTATACAATCAAAATTTAACACCTGAATGTTCTTAATTATACCATCAAATAGAAAAGAAGGTCGTAAATGTTCTTAATTATACCATCAAAATTTAACACGCTTTTATTATTAATAAAATTAGGAGTGTGATATATACTGGAAGATTTAATAATTTAGGTGTAAAGTTTTAATGTTAGAAATATATAATTATGTACAATATGGAATTATTTTGTGGCAGACGAAGAAGCCAAATTATCTTTAAAGGTTACAATGAACTTATAAAGTGTTATATTCCTTTACAGTGAATTTATTTTTTACTTTTTAGTTAATTTTATAAACCAATAATAAAAGCTTATTTTTAAAAAAGTTTTTTTTTCTTTAATTTTATTTTTTACTTTTTAGTTCGGTTTATCAACAAGAGGCAATAATGTCGCAGCGACATCATTCGGCAGCTAGCAGCAACAGAAACCATAGAATCTTTTACAATAAAGCCGCGTGGTTAATAAAGTTACTTTTGGGATATTGGAATAAAGACTAAACTAAACGATAAATGGGATTTTTGAAATTAAGCTAATTTTTTTATTTACTGTTAGCGAAGCCGGAACGATGATGAAAATTTGCAAAATCCCATCTTAACTGCAAGTTAGTACAATATCAAAAGCAAAATTTCCTGGAATGAAAACTTTCGAATATCTCTACTCGTGCGCCACCTATCGGAATTATTTTTTTGTTATTTTGCGTGGAGGCAGAAAACTAAACGATGATGAAAATTTCAAGATCCTACCTCAACCGGAAGTTCGTTGAAAAACGAATTAATCGACACTGAAAACAGACCTTCGTAATTCTCAAATAAAGCGACTCACGCGCCACCTAGCGGGTCCAATTTTTTTTTAACATTTAGAAATTAATTAAGTAACACACACGTAAAATATCAGCCAAATCGGTCCATAATTACGATTTTGAGTTTTTATTACCGCTATCTCAGCCCCACCTAGCGGAATTTTTTTTTACAAAAATATTTCTTTTCATGGTAGTAATACATGTTACGAATTTCAGCTAAATCGGACCATAAATGCGAATTTTGAAAATAGAGCGACCCACCCGCCACCTATCGAAATTTTTTTTTTTATAATATTGCATTGTCATCAGGGTTATACATGGGTGCAGAATTTCAGATCAATCGGACACCGGGAAGTGTATCAAATTTAGCTTGCAAGATTTGATAACAGACAGCCGACAGGTGAAACTAAATAAAAGCTTATAAAAATAGCAGCCTCTTTTTTTTGTCACAAGGAACCATATTTCAGGGTAGCGTTTTAGATTTTCCAAAAAAAAAAAATGTTTTGAACCACTCTAATGGATACACTAAAAAAAAAAAACACATCTAGGGTTAAAAAGATTGAAAAACTAATAGTGATTAGAATTTCTAGGGCCAATAAGAGTAAAAATATAAGGAATCAGATTTTTTACTCCAGCCATTAAGTACTTGTAGCGAAAGGGTTAAATTGAAATCATATTATAAGATACGACGCTTTTTGTAAATTGCATCATTAAACTTAAACATCACGTCAATTATTTCCATTGACCTTGTTACCTGTCACCCACATATCTCTTCACAGAAGCAAAAATTAAAAATACGCTTTCGAATTCGTGATCCTGAGGCCAAAACACGTTTTGTAACGCTAATTTTTTGACAGTTGACAGCTAAAGTATACCATTACTTAGACTTTTTGCGAATAGTGCATTATTAGCATTAGCGACAGAAATGTAAATAGCGCTGTTTTGAAAATACATGAAGATTTAAATAATTTATATAAGTGGCTATATCAGAAAGCTTAAACCTAATATTGATAAAACCAAGGACTGAAACCGAAACCGTAACCGATTAAAACCGATTCATTTTTCAAAACCGAAACCGTAACCGTTATTTTGATCTGGAAAAGACCAAGACCGAAACAGTTTCAAAAGCCGGAACCGGTTCCAAACGGTTTTGAATTTTTTCAATACCTTACTTCTGTGAGTGGGCACATGGGTACTTCCTTTTACAAACAGGTACACTGAAAGTTTTCATGGAAGAATGTCGAGCCACGTTTTGATATCAGTATCAAAATTCTGAAAGAGGAAGTTTGACTATAGTTGAATGAAGCGATCGAAACAAATTTACGAGATCGGAAAAAGAAATGCTCAGGCTTGTCTCGGAAAGCGCCACTAATTTTAATGTTTTTAACGATTTATACATTTCATTTGGCTTCCATGTTAATATTTTTTTTAATAAAAAAGTAGAGTTAACTTTAGGAATTTGTTTTGTAGAAATTTCATCCATGCATAGCGTTAATAAATGTATTATTATATTGGAGAAATCCCATCATGGCCGCAGGAAAAAAGTTATGAAAATTCAGACCTATTTCGTAGCTACATAGGTACTTGAGTATTTTAGTAGTAAATTTTTTTTTCCTGTTTTTATTTGGAAACCGAAACCGGAACGAACCCGTAACCGAAACCGAAATAAATTTTGAAGAACGAAACCGGAACCGAAACCGAAACACGTTGCAAAAACCGTAACCGAAACCGGAACGTTATTTTAATTGGTTCAGACCTTGAATAAAACCAGGTTTATGATATTTCGCAACAACCAAAACGATAGAAATCATAATAACCCATTTTCTTCATTTGATCTACTCTTTCACTTGCATTGGTTTTTATTTTCAGGCTACCCACTATAGCCTCAAGTCAAAGAGTAGATCAAATGAAGAACCTGGGTGAGAAACTAAGTTTTGCACAACCTACTAGTCATTTAGAGAACAAAATTGCACAGAAAATAGGTTGTATTTATCGAACATGTAAGCACATTAGCCAACATCACAAAATATTAGTTTATAGATCAATTATAGAACCGCATTTTATTCACTGCCCAACAATACTTTTATTATCAAATGATACTGTTGGCGTGTGGAAAAATAAAGACGTATTTTGAGCTGTATTACATATCTTGTAAGATATTCATTTAATTCAGGTGTATGTTGTTGTACTAAGTAAATGATTATTTTATATTAAATTGTCGTGCTAAAATACTTGTGCTTCTTGTATCGTGTATGTTCACTCCGCCAACGAAAAGAAGAGAAAGAGCGCCATTGCAATATATTAAAGTCAGGTGAGCTCGTGTAGGCAAATTAGATGAGATACAGCCACAAGGTTGCAATTTTCTGTAGTAGATATTTGTAGATTTAGGTACTCAAGGGTGTACCGATTTGTTGAGCTAACATTACCCCCTCCGTGAACTTCAAGCTCTGGTGTGGGGTTCACCGATTTCAGATCGAGGTGCGTATGACATCTAGTACCCTTCCTTTCATCCAAGTGTTTCGTTTTGCGTTCTCATCTACGAGTATGACAATGTCATCTGGAGAGATTGGTAATTCAGGGGTTTCAAACCATTTTGCGCGTCTGGTGAGACCAGGTAAGTATTCGCGTAGCCCCCTTCTCCAAAGTCGATCTGTTAAGTCACCGGCATTACGAAAGTTTTCGTTCAGTTGTGTAGGAAGACCAACGTCGATGTCAACGTTTTGTCTTATGCCGCTTGAATTACCGAGAAGGAAAAGGTTTGGCGTCAGAGCCTCGCTTTCGTGTGAGTCAATACCTCTTCACGCAGACCACTTTTAAGTAGTATGTCCATTAGAACTGATTTCACCGAGCGAACCATGCGCTTCCATGCGCCACCAATGTGTGGCGCTGCTGGTGGTTAAATGACCATTCGATTTCGGTATATTTTTTGCATAATGGCGTCAGATGATATGTTAGGAAGAAGAATTATAAATAAACTAACCACACCACAAACTCGATATTCCAAAAGCTTTAACTTTATTAATGTGCAAAATTGCGTGCACGTTATATTGTAGCAAACAAAATGATTTCTAATACAGAGTTATTTTTGTAGCAACGAACGTAAACAACAAAGCTTAATATCAAAAAAGAATATGACACCTGACTTTAGTACAAGTACTCAGTGTTGGAAAGTGATGTTCAGTTAGGGATTCATAAAGGGTACCCGGTTGACGATTTCAATCATGTGATGCATGCTATTATTTTTTAACGAGCGGTTAGGCCCAATTGTTTTGCCATTGCTGTGTAAGAAAAATGCAACACTGCATTTTTACTAAATGACATTACATTCAAACGAACCTTGAGCTTTCAAACTGACACCTGTTTAACGTCCGGTAAACTCGGCCATTTTCTTCAAAGGCGTGCTAAGGTGAAGTTGTGTGCAGAAAAATAAAAAGTTGTTAAAGCTCGAAAAAACTGTCGCCAATAGACCGAATTGATAGTGAAATTTGTATTGCAAGTAATGGGTTTGCGGTCTAATGGACCTATATCTGTTTAAAAAAACTCCATTGAGCAACCGCTAACGAGGTTAGCAACCAACACCGCATTTTAACCAACCAATTACAACGCAATTGCATTGGTGGCACCCTAAAGGACTGTTTCGTTGGTCTGGGAATTGTTGAGCGCGCCATCGCTTAAAGCGTACGAACCCAGACGAACAGAAAGGATGCACTTCCCGCCCCAGTCTCAAGTATATATATACAGCGTTTTTACCTTTTTGGAAATTGTTCCGCTGAGCAACCAGCAAGCAAAGTTAACCACCAAAGTGGTGTGGTGGCGTAACACCGTGTAACAAAGCAGGCACCAGGCTTTTATCTCTTCCATATCAGTTGCCGTCAAATTTATTCAATACCGGGTATGTATGCACAGTAAAGAGATGCCCCTCAAGAAAAAAAAAGACTAACTAGCATTGCATTTGTTTTCCCGATAGGATTCCCCACAAAGTAATTATAAACCATTGTGGCGGAGTGTCCACTGGTGTTAGATTCACCACCCATTCTCAGCAAAGAGACGCCCCAGCGATACAACAAACCACCTTCACTGCAGTACCAGTATATTTTTTTTCACTTTTCATTAAATTTTTGTCTTTAAACCAAAAGTCATATAAGAAAGTATTAAGTTTTAGTACTACTTTCCAGTAAAGTTGTGTTCCCTCCATAAGTAGTGGAGATACATACATACATACATTTTGGTATCCAGTGGGATTTTACTGTATTACCGGTAAAATAGGCTTGCTTACCATTAAAATTGTGTTGACTTCTTATACAGTACATGGTTCAAATAAGAAAACACAAAGCAGCCTAGATTTATTTTGGTATCCAGTGAAGTTCCACGGCATATCATATCTGCATAAAATCGTTTTCTGTTGTTGCATCGTACACATATGTACGTATGTACCAGCTTTATTTTTCATTTCAATCCTGAAATAATTTTGAGTTCATAGAGTGTGCTATCGAAGAATAGCGACAAATCGTAAAGAGGTAGTAAAAGCGAGAATATATCGAAGGAAAGAAAGACTGAACTTAAAACTAAAGCAACCAAACTTCGCCGAGGACCTGCTGTTTGCGCAAACAACATTGGATCGTCGAAAGTGAAATAAGGTACGTAAAAAAAAAAAAAAAAAAAAAAAACTAATGGCGGCGATATACCAACAGGTTATCATAATCTCTAACGAGATTTTTAGCCGAGCTTCTCTTTCCAACTTGTGGTGTGTTGCTTTTGAGTTTTTCCTACAAGTTGGCGGGACCTACAGTTTTTTGCCGGCTCCGAACGGCACTTGCAAAGCAAATGAATTTTTTGCTGAGAAGCTTCTCATGGCAGATATACACCCGGAGAGTTTGCCAAACTACTGCCGAGGGGCGACCCCGTTTAGAAAAATCGTTTTTATACCCAGCTGTACTTGTACACAGGGTATTATAACTTTGTTAGGATAACGGTTGGTTGTACAGGTATAAAGGAATCGAGATAGATATAGACTTCCATATATCAATATGATCAGGATCGAAAAAAAATTTGATTGAGCCATGTCCGTCCGTCCGTCCGTCCGTCTGTCCGTTAACACGATAACTTGAGCAAATAATGAGATATCTTCACCAAATTTGGCATGCGTACTTATTTGGGTTCAGAATAGATTGCTATTGAAAATGGGTAAAATCGGACCATAACCACGCCCCTTTTTCGATATCGAAAATTTCGAAAAACGTATAAAATGGGTTAATTCAATATTAGAAGCAGCTACAATGATAAAATTTGCAATATGTATTGATTTAGATGTTCTAAGGCCGATTTTATAAAAAATTTTGAAAAGTGGGCGTGGTACCGCCCACGTATATTTGAAGAAATTTTAAAATTTTGACTCTTAATAACTTCAGAACAGTTTATGCTAGTATAACGAAATTTCGTAGAGGACATACTATTGTTGTGGTAAATTCAGCTATAGAAAATAAACGAAATCGCTTCGCGACCACGCCTACTTTTTCATAAAAGTTATATTGAAAGGAGGTGGAAATATTGAAAAGTCCATATCTAATTAACTGATTTCGCTATAATAATATAATTTGGTACATACATCAACTTTCATATTCTTTACATAATTTTTTCAAAATTTTGGAAAGTGGGCGTGGCACCGCCCACTTATGAGTCAAGCAATTTTTAAATTCGACTGCTAACAACTTCAGAACGGTGTGAGATAGATTTACGAAACTAGGTACCAGGCATGTTATGTTTATGTAGAGTACTACCACAGAAAATAAGAAAAATCGGTGAACGATCACGCCCACTTTATGTGCACAGCTGGGTATGTAATGTTCGGTTTCACCCGAACTTAGACTTCCTTACTTGTTCTAAATAATTTTTGATGTTACTTTCGCCGGGCATCGAACCGCCACGACTTGGTGCAGAAGGCCGAACACTTAACCGCTACACCACGGCGGCCGCGAAATAAGGTACGTACCCGAAGGTTAACTTTCACTGAAGTGTATGTGTGTGTTAATGCGAGTATAACGTCATAACGAGAGCGAGTAGCATTGCTCCTACTCTATTCGAATACATAGTTCCTATAATTTAACATTCACTTGAACGTTATTGTTTTGCTTATTGCTACGGTTGATTGCTGCGCGCTTGATTTTGTTGCATAGATTTGTACTCGCAGCTTCGGTACCACATACATATACATGTTTTTGCATAGATATAAGCGCAGGGAGGGAGTGTAATAAACAACTACGCTCCTTGCAAATGAAACACATTGTAAAATATCGAAAATGAATTTAAATAAAAATGTGTAAACACTAAGTGGTATAAAAGTATGTGATCTCAGTCGTTGACTGTTTATATTGGTTGGGTCGGGAGAGGCATCAATTCTCTCGCGTTAGGTTGGGCTGGGAGCGAGTGGAGATAAATAACATTTAAGTCTCCAAAATGTGGTTCCCCTTCTTTCGGTCAGTTGTCGCTTTTGTTTTGCTACATCGTTCTTACCAGTAGGAAACATCATCCATAAGTCCGTCCGCGTATGTGATCTTCTGTCGTCCGAGATTTGTGTCCGAGGTGTGTTCTTTTTGTTGTCGTTTATTATATAGGAAACAGAACCAACGAAATAGCTGTCGGACATCAAATTCCCCAAACTGTTATATTTTTGTGCACATTTGGTTGACTTTTTATAAGTTGAGAGTATGCAAATAATAACAGTCAGCAAAGACCTGGCACACAAATGTTTTTAGTTTTATTAGCGAAACCGACGTAAGGAAGGGAACACATCCGCCTCTTCAGGTCAACGCGGGATCACAGATACATACCAATAATTTATTACTACATATTTTCCTGGAAGAATTTATATTGAAAAAAAAAAAAAAAAAAATTTTCTGAATTAAAAAGAATATAAAGCGTTCTTGGAAACTAAATACGGTATTCACTGAATACATTACACGCATTAATCAAGATTAATTTGAGCCTTATGGGTAATAATTAGGGTTATATATTTTTTTTCGTGACCGGGAGTTTGTTGTATTCCTTGGTGCATTTTCACTATGTTTTTTTTTTTTACAAAATAATAAGAAGAGTGCTGTGCATCGCAGCAACGACAACTTAATTATAGCGGATGCAGAAGCATCGATATGCACCATATGCAATGAAAACCTATTTGATTCTGACATAGTTATCACTCCTTGCCAATACCGGTTCCATAGAGTCTGTATAGCAACGTGGCTGTATAGCAACAACACTTGTCCACTCTGTCGCAGAGTGGTTGATACTAATGCACTAGCAAATCATACTGGTGAAATAATTTCGGCTGAACCTATACCTATTGCTGGCCCGATGCGCAATGCACGTATGGCACGTGTAGAAGCATCTTTAGAGCGTGTAGTTGGAAATTCCTCCTAAGACTCCAACATTACACGTAGACAAAATCGTACTCCACGAAATAGGCAAAACAACAACAATCAAAATAGACATAACGAAAACCTTGGCATGACGCGTATTGAGGAAGTTGTATAAACTGCAGTGCGTCGACAACGGGAAGTGGTAACGCGCGAAATGCAAAATACTATCGAACGATTAATAACTGATTCGTTAGAGAGTCATTTTGCAACACTAAGCATTAATCGTGCTCCACCTCTTGTGGATGTAGCGAACCAAGAGCGAGGCGACGCTCAGTCAGCAATTTAGGTCAGGCACCTTTATATCCAACTCCTTACTACGCGGATGCTAATGACACTCGATCTTCTCGATCTCAGACACCACCTTATCAGCAAGCACTATCGCGAAAATAATTTCGAATTGGCAGTTAGTGTTCAATGGTTCTTCGGAGGGCATATCTGTTAGTGAATTTATATATAGGGCGAATGCATTGACGACGTTGTCATTGCGGGGCGATTTTGACGCGCTGTGCCAAAACGCGCACATTTTGTTCGAGGGCAAAGCCAAAAATTGGTTTTGGCGTTATCATCGCGCTAATGGGGTGTTCGAATAGTTCTCGCTTTCCGATGAGCTAAAAAGAAACTTCCAAGATATTCGTACAGACTTTGACATTAAAGAAACCATTCGTAATAGAAAGCAAAAACCAAACGAGTCTTTTGAGAAGTTCTTCGAGGCTGTATTGTGTTTGTGTGATTCATTGAATACTCCGATGTCAGAGAGAGAGAGCTAGTGGAAACCTTGATACAAAATCTTAAACCTGATGTTAGATTAGAATTGTTGCATTTCGAAATTTCAAATCTTAATGACTTACGCCGCTCATGCCTAAGACGCGAAAATTTCTTTGATACTGTGCAAGCTGCACAAAAATTACAGACCAAGCCATTTAGAGCTCAGGGTAGACAGATTGCGGAAGTCGATCACGATGACCGTAGCGAAGATGTAATTGACGGTCCGGAATAAATCTCGGCAGTAACTGACGTTTCAAAGAGAGAATGTTGGAACTGTGATGAGCTAGGTCACAGTTATAAGCAGGGATAGGATTTTAAGGCATTTGCCTATTTTGTCTGCTTCGTCGTATGCACAAATAAATTAAAGAATCACGCGTTCTATGTCTTTCTACACAAAAACCATGATTTTTAAATTGCCTTTTTTGTGCCTTTTTTGACTATATTGCCTTTTTCAGCCTTTTTGTAATGTTTTGCCTATTTATATCTATGTAAAGTTTTACACTGTTCAAGTACATATTGAAATCAAGTCTGCTGCGTGTAAACGGCACTAGGACTGTTCCAACGAACGCTTCACAGCAAAGGTTTTCATAACTATCTGTTCAACGAACAGGGCTAGTATCTTTTCATTACCACTTGTTTATCTTGTACAACACTGGAATTCATCTTATCAGCTGATTATGAATTCTTGTCGCAGTGAACACCGACATGAAAAGTCGGTTGTAGATTGCAATTTCAAATTTGTGTGTGTATATCAAATTGGAGTGTGTAATTTACTAATATTTACAATGCCTAAAGCAATTTGTTATGATTCCGTGAAAATCAACGGCTATATAAAGGAATTCGGGTCAAATATTCTTTTCTTACGACTGATGGAAAAATCTTAATTTGTGTTTACTGTGGTATTAAAGTAAGCCACGCCAAGAAATACCACATTCAACAACACCTGCAAACGGAAAAGCACAAAACAGCTGTATCATTGAAACTTTCTACGAAGGTGCAACCTGTTACCCCATTTTTAAATAAACCGGATTCAAACGAATTCTTCCGGGATATCACTAAAATGATGGTAGCCTGCGATATACCATTATTCAAAGCTAACCATACGGACTTCAAATCGTTTATGGTAAAATATGCACAGAAAAAGGTTCCGGATCAATCAACTATGCGAAAACATTATTTAAAGGAAGTTTACAAAAATGTTTTGGAGGAAATCCGGTCGATTATTGGAGACAGCAGTATTTTTGTATCAATAGATGAGTCTACTGACAAAGCCGGCAGATATGTGTGCAATGTTGTTGTTGGTCCTTTGCGTCAAGGTGGTCGAGGGTATCTCCTAACCTCAGAAGTACTTCCAAAAGTAAATGCCTCAGAAATTGCTAAGCTTTTTGATAATTCCTTGAAGCTTCTATGGCCAGAAGAAGTACAAAGAGACAAAGTGCTGATATTTGTTACAGATGCCGCACCGTATATGAAAAAAAGCGTTGTAGGGATTCAGCTATTTTACCCAAAAACAATCCATATAACATGTATAGCTCACGGAGTTCACAGGATATGTGAAAAACTTCGAAGCCAATACGCAAACGTTGACTCCTTAATTGCTAATATAAAGAAAGCATTTTCTAAAAGCCCCTCAAGAATTCGATTTTTTAAAGAAAAGCAACCGGATCTCCCTCTGCCTCCTCAACCTGTAAGTTCTAACCCCCATATTCAAAAAAATAAAATTGGTTTATAAAGCTTTTTAAAATTACATTTTCATACAAATTTTGAATAATAAGAGCTTAATAAACCTTTTAAATTTTTTATGCATAAGGGGGTAAATATTTAAAATAAAAATGGATAGTGTTATTAAAAAAATGTTTGCTTTCAAAGGTTTTAACGCGATGGGGAACTTGGCTAGAGGCATCATCTTATTATGCAAAAAACTTCAACGAGATCAAAGAAATAATTGAAGGTCTGGATGTTGATGCGGCTTGCATTATTTTTGTTTGCAAATAAGGGCATCCGAGAGGAATTGGCTTATATCCAGGCAAATTTTGGCTTCCTATTAAGCGAGGGAAGTGCTTTCAAAATCTTCAGAAAAGAGGTATTGTGTTATTCTTATACCTGTGTTTACTCGTATTCTAATTTATTGGTTTATACTTACATAGGTGAACCTATTAACAATCCATTGGCAGTTCTGAACAACATAGAAAACAATTTAAAACAGGCCAAGGGACCAGTAGCTAAAATTATATTGGAAAAATGGTATAAAGTATTTCAATCAAATCAAGGCCTGCAAGTTATCAAAAAAGTTGCCGCCGTTGTGAATGGTGAACAGTTTGTGGAATTGCCATAAAACATAGCTATAAATGAAGTTGAGTTTTTGAATTGGACACCATTGGCATCTGTAGATGTTGAGAGGACATTTAGTTCCTTCAAAGCTATGCTTCGGGATAATCGCATGAGATTACTGCCCGAAAACTTCAAAATGCATTTGGTCGCATTGTGCTACTATGAAAACACCAGCGGGTAAAGCAATTTTGCAGTATACATACATATGTACCTAAATACTTTTAAAAATATATGCATACATGTACATATGTGCAATGTACATACATGTTGTACGTTGCCGCGTTGTACACCCATACTTAAATATATACAAAACAAGAATAGAAAATAAATGCCTTTTTTTGCCTTTTTTTAAAACAAAATTTGCCTATTTTTCAGATTTTAGCGCCTAAAAATCCTATCCCTGGTTATAAGCAATGCGTTAAGCCGCGTAGAGTTTTTTGTTACGGATGCGGTTTATTAGCCTTCTTTTTTCCGACTTGCCCAAATTGTAATAAGGCGGGAAACGTTCAACGGGATGTTTGCAACAAGCAGAGCAAACATCCGTAACATCACCAAACCCAGAACTCAAATTAGTCGAAATTTTAAAACCACCACCAAATGTGACCAACATCGTACCAGACCTACCACGACCACATCCGGTTAAACCTTTTCATAAACGCCTGGAAGAATACAAAGCTCGGCGGGAACAGATTTTTAAACCGACACGTTCAACGCTTCGAGCTAAAAACTTTTGGAAAGGAATAGTTGACAAATGGTCAAAAATATTATCCAGTATTATTTGTAAGCCAGGAGATGTCAGACCTTATGCAGCCATTCGGATTCTTGATTCCAATATGCTTGGTTTACTTGATTCGGGGGCCACTATAAGTTGTCTTAGGGGACAAATAGCCGAGAAGGTTCTGAGCCGAAAAAGTGAGTTGGGACTTGAATACTCATGCGCATACCGCAGATGGTAAAAAGCAGAAAGTAGAGGGGGTTATTCGGTTAATGACGACATACGGGCAAGATACGAAGCCTGTTGAGTTTTATGTAATATCGAGTCTATCACAAGATGTGAGGTTAGGTTAGGTTGCGAGGGCAGGACAGAGTGCAGGACCCTGCCCACCACTTAGGCCAGTCAAGTTGGCCCATTGTGATAACCTATGCGGACTTGAGACCCACCCCATATCCGAGAATCAAACATCAACAATCTCACACTCTCACAGGAGAGGATCAAACCAGCTCGTGGAATCGATGAATTTCGATAGAGCCCTAATATCCATTGTTGAAACCTCCGTGAGGTCGTCGATGAACGGTTGCCGAGAATAGCCAATCGTCTTCTGCTGAGTGCAGGACATTGACACAGCAGATGTTGAACACTCTCCTCCTCTTCAATACATCTGCAACTGCGACAGTAATTGTGAGTTATTACGCCCATCCTAGCACCATGTGTGCCTATTAAGCAGTGCCCTGTTAACACCCTTATCAGAGATGAGACACCGGATTTATTAAGGGACAGCAGACAGTTAGTGCGTCCTTTGTTGTACGAAGGCCAAGTTAGCCTTGATATCTCGCACGTCGAGAGACCTGACCAGAGGTCATTTGCCCTTTGTAAGGTATTTGTGCTAGCTCGGAGTTTGAAAGAGGCCATGGGAATGCCTACCAGATCATTTCCTGGAAGGAGATGAGTGGTGGTACCTCTTCTGGCCAGCTCATCCGCTATACAGTTGCCTTCAATATCCCTGTGACCAGGTACCCAAATAAGGCTGATACTGAAGTGCTGAGCCATCTCGTTAAGAGATCTGCGGCATTCAGTTAGCGACTTTGTGTTGTCGACACATGAGTTCAGTGCCTTTAGCGCGGCCTGACTGTCTGAGAAGATAAATATCCGTTTGCCGTTTTGGGGCGTAGACGCTAGGCTTTTCACTGCACCGTGTATTGCCAGCATTTCTGCTTGGTACACGCTGCAGTGGTCGGGAAGACGAAAGGAGATCTCTTGTCCCAGGTCCGGTGAAAAGATACCTCCACCCACCTTCCCTTCAAGCTTAGAGCCATCGGTGAATATGTTCATGGCATTCCGAACAGTATACGGTCTGTTATCCCATTCTTGTCTTGTGGGTATTTTCACCTCGTAGTTCCTAACAAACACGTTGCTTGGCGTGCAATAGTCATTATGTAATGGTATGCTCACAGGTGCATGGGAGCCTAAAATTGTGGCGTGACCACATGTGCCGCCCTTCCATACGTCGGTCTCCCTTAATCGCAGAGCTGTGATCACAGCTATTTCTTTAGCCACCAGATCGAGTGGTGGAAGATTCAGCATCGTGTTGAGTGCTTCTGGTAGAGGGGAGCCGAGGGCCCCGGTTCTGCAGAGTTCTGAACTCCTTTGGACTTTTTGTAGCTGCTTAAGGTACGTGTTCTTGGTTAGTGCCGGCCACCAAACCAGCACACCGTAGAGTAGAATTGGGCAAACAATAGCTGTGTATATCCAGTGCACCACTTTGGGAGAGAACCCCCACGATATACCAATTGCTCTCTTGCAAGTAAACAACGCGCATGTTGCTTTTTTAACTCGTTCCGCTATATTGTCGCTCCAGAGTAGTTTCCTATCTAGAATAACTTCTAGATATTTGACTTTGTCACTGAGTACTAAAGTTGTATTCCCAATTTTTGGTGGTATTAAGTTGGTTATTTTGTACATCCTAGTGAAGAGGACAAGTTCGGTTTTCTCGAGATTAACCTCCAAACCTGAAGCGTTCGCCCAGTCGCATACTTTAGTCAGAGCATTTTCCATTATATTGCAGAGGGTTTGAGGAAATTTTCCCCGAATGATAACGCAGATGTCATCGGCGTACGCGATCACTTGTTAGCCTTCAGCTTCCATGAGACGTAGAAGTTGGTTTACAGTCACCAGCCACAGGAGCGGAGAGAGAACACCTCCTTGCGGGGTACCTCTGTTAACGAGTCTGTGAATCGAATTACCGCCTAGCTCCGTTGTAATCCGTCTGCTAATAAGCAGTTTGCGGATAAACTCCACAAGGCAGGCATCGACCCGCAGACCCGTTAACGCCGAGGTAATGGCTTGCGGTAGAACGTTGTTGAAGGCACCTGCTATATCAAGGAAAGCCACCAGTGTATATTCCTTTGTGTCAATTGACTTTCTATAACAGATACCAGAGAATGCAAGACAGTATCAGTCGATCTACCTTTACTATAGGCGTGTTGAGCCCGTGACATATGAGTTGAGTCTATCGATCTTCTGACATAGTCCTCCAAAAGTCTTTCCATAATTTTAAGTAGAAATCATTAGGTTTAGAATGGGATGGTTTCCCGGATTTTGGGATAAATACTACCTTAACCTCTCTCCATGATGCAGATACATAGTTGAGCCTGAGGCAACTAACAAACATGGTTTTCAGCCAGGGCTTAATAAGCTCGGATGTTTGTTGTAGCTGGGCCGGGAATATTCCGTCCGGTCCTGGCGATTTATAGGGCTTGAGACTGGCTAAGGCCCAGTCCAGCTTTTTATCATCGGTTATTTCCTTTATCAGCTGATCCGAAAGCATTTCATTCCCGACCGTAGTAGTAGCCGTGTCTGTGCATGTCGGAAAGTGAGCATCCAGAAGCAGATTCATTGTGTCAGTGCTCGAATCGGTCCAATTCCCATCCGGCATTTGTATGTGGCTCAGTGTCGCTGGCGATTTTGAGAGCACCTTCCTCAGGCGCGAAGCTGCAGATGTTGATTCGATATTGTTGCAGAAATTCACCCAGGAGGCCCGTTTGGCCTTGCGAATTTCTTTCTTGTAGTTACTTAATTTAGTTTTGTGAAGTGCCCAGGATGTTACGCAACCATCTTGTTTGGCTTTGTTAAAGGCCGACCTACATGACCAGGGTGGTCTGTGGGTTTCAGCTAACTTTTTAGGCGGGCACGCCTTATCCAGAGTAATCTTGCAGTGTTGATTGAAGGAGATGACGAGATCGTCTAGCTCCTCATCATTTCTAGGTGTTACCAGCTGATTTGACAAATATTTGCGAGTAAGCTTTTGGTAGTAACCCCAATTTGTTTTCCTAATATTTTGTATATATTTCGGACTTGTATGTGTATCTACTAAGGAGAAGCTAATGTACCTATGGTCTGAGAAGGAGTGCTCGCCTAGCACCCTCCATGAGACTATGAGGTCTCTGTAAGAGTCAGTGACCAACGTTATATCGAGGACTTTCTCTCGGTTTCTTGTTACGAAAGTGGGTTCATTCCCCGTGTTACATATACTTAGGTTATATGGTGTTTCCACCAAACTCAAACACCGTGTTTGCAGGATTTTGGTTTGAAAAAGCCACAAGTGTATGCAAACCCAAAACAAACACGCTTTGAAAAGGGGTTTGAAATGGGTTTGGGTTATGAAATTTGTATGAGTTTTTCGAATGGTGTTTTGTTTGCTTCTAAACACGCTAGGAAAACACGGTGTTTGCTTTGGGTGGAAACACCGTATTAGTGCCTAATAGGTAGTTATAGAGTGACTCACCTCGCTCATTAGTGTCAGTACTGCCCCATTGGTTGTGATGGGCATTAGCGTCGCCGCCTAGCACGACGATATCTTCCCGTGGTTTTGTGGAACTCACGAACTCTCTGAAATTGTTTGATGGTAGTGGACCTTGGTGATCGTGAGCCAGATAGAATGATGCGGACCTGCAACCTCTACCCAGCCACTCGACGCTTATCGCTGTCAGATCTCCGTCACTAAACACTAAACAAGACGTATACTTGGGTGTGAAGTTTTGGAGCGCGTTTCAGTTAGCACCTCATATCATAAGCGAAGCTGATGTTCCCATTGTAAAGGCAGATGTTCACGCTTTGTCAGATGAACTAAGTGCTGCAATTAGTTGATTTCCTTCTTATGAAGAGAACGGTCTAGGCAAAACAGCGATAGTGGAACATGAGATAGACGTAGGAGATACTAAGCCTATAAAGCAAAGACACTTTCCTGTCTCGCCGGCGATCGAAAAATTGATGGGCGTAGAAATTGAACGCATGCTCAAGTTAGGTGTAATAGAAGAGTCGAACAGTGCTTGGTCATCACCGGTCGTTCTCGTGCGGGAGCCAGGGAAGGTAAGACTATGTTTAGATAGCCGCAAGGTCAATGAAGTAACGCGTAAAGACGCTTACCCATTACCCCATATAGAGGGCATCTTAAGCCGGCTACCTCGCGCAGAATTCATCACCAGCCTAGACCTGAAAGACGCGTTCTGGCAGATTCCTTTGGAAGCCAGGTCTCGTGAAATGACAGCTTTCACTGTTCCCAATCGACCGCTCTATTAATTTACCGTTATGCCGTTTGGGTTATGCAATTCGCCCCAAACGATGTGTCGCTTGATGGACAAAGTAATCCCTTACAATTTGAAAGAACGTGTATTTGTGTATCTCGACGACCTGCTAATAGTTTAAAAGGACTTTGCATCGCATATCGAACTCTTGCAGGAAGTAGCGTTATTGATACGAAAGGCGGGGTTCACCATAAATATTGCGAAGAGTAAATTCTGTTTAAAAAAGTGAAATATTTAGGATATTTAGTAGGTAACGGGACGTTGAAGGTTGATCCATCGAAAGTCTCGGCGATAGTAGATTTTCCACCACCTAAGACGAGCGCCAGCTACGCCGCTTCTTAGGAATGGCGGGCTGGTATCGGCGCTTTATAGCGAACTTCGCCGACGTGACACAACCTTTGACTGAACTCCTAAAGAAGAATAAAGCCTTCGCGTGGACAGATAGCGCTCAAGAGTGGTTTGACGTGTTAAAGCTGCGATTAACATCAGCACCGTTCTTGGGGAACCGTGACTTTTCTAAACCCTTTGTTATACAGTGCGACGCAAGCCAAAACGGAGTAGGGGCAGTGCTTGCACAACTAAACGAGGCCGGAGAGAAGATTCCGATAGCGTATATGTCTCAAAAATTGAACAAGGCACAGCGCAACTACTCCGTCACTGAGCAAGAATGTTTGGCTGCCGTCTTGGCCGTTAGGAAATTTCGTTCGTACGTGGAAGGTCAGAAATTCAAAATCATAACTGATCACGCGTCTTTGCGATGGCTTATGAATCAAGCGGATCTAAGCGGTTGTTTGGCACGATGGGCTCTCAAGCTTCAAGCTTTCTTAGTATAGAGCACAGAAAGGGGTCTCAAAACATCGTACCAGATGCGTTATCGCGAGCTTACGACGACAGCCTAGACGCTGTAAGTGTAGACTTCGTGCCGGACATTGATCTTTCTTCTCCAGCTTTTAATGACACAGAGTATCTAGAGCGGCGCAACAAACTAGTTTATAACAAAGATAAATATGCAGATTTCGAAGTTCGAGAGAATTATATTTATCATCGCACGGATTTTTACACGGGAGACGAATTGCAACAGGATTCCGCTCGGAAACTCGTGGTACCTGAAAGTTTAAGGGAAGGTATCATACGTAGCGCCCATGATAACCCCACCAGTTCGCATGGCGGCATAGCAAAGACTGTGGATCGCATTCGACGATTTTTCTTTTGGCCGGGACTGGTGCGATCTGTAAAAGATTACATCGCTCATTGTGTTATCTGCAAAACGACCAAACACCCAACAAAAACTTTAAGGCCTCCCATGGGAAATTTCGTACCGACAGAACGCTTTTTCCAAAGGTTGTTCATAGATCTCATTGGTCCTTTTCCGAGGTCAAAGAATGGACACATGGGAATTCTTATCGTTCTAGACCAGTTGTCAATATTTACATTTCTCTGCCCTTTGAAGAAGTTTACAACAACACCCATAATTAATTTTCTCAAAGAGCACGTTTTTGACGTATTCGGCGTACCAGAGGTTCTCGTGAGCGACAACGGTAGTCAGTTCAAATCGGGAGAATTTGAAGCCTTTTTGACGAAGTGTGGAATCCGACACGTGTGCACTGCTGCGTATTCACCGCAAAGCAACAGCTCAGAACGCGTGAATCGCTCCATAAATGCAGCTCTTCGCGCTTACATCAAAGGTGATCAGCGTGAATGGGATCAGCACCTGAGTAGCGTTAACTGCGCTTTGCGAAATTCAATGCATCAGTCTACACACACCAGTCCATATTTTGCAGTCTTTGGCCAACACATGATGACACATGGTGATAATTACAAGTTACTTCGCAACATCGGAATGATAAAAGAAGGGCGTCTACGAAATATGGAGCAAAGGCATAACACCCTCTGCTTGGTTCGTGATACTGTACGCAATAATATACAAAAAGCTTACCAGGCTAACGAAAAAACTTACAATTTGCGAGTAAGACCAATTTCTTTCAAAGAAGGACAGTTAGTATTGCGCAGAAACTTCGCTCAAAGCAACCAAAGCAGTAAGCAGGGGACAGCATATTATGTGTTGGAGGACGAGGGTGGAAAATTAGTTGGAACATTCCATTGTAAAGATATCCAACCCTTGTAGGCATACCGCTAGGGACCGCATGTCTCATGTTACCTTATCACCTTCATTTTATTGAAAAGCCCACATTTTCTCAAATTCAAAAGTTCAGACAAGCTTTTTCTTTGAATTTGTTTTTGTGATGCATGCTATTATTTTTTAACGAGCGGTTAGGCCCAATAGTTTTGCCATTGCTGTGTAAGAAAAATGCAACACTGCATTTTTACTAAATGACATTACATTCGAACGAACTTTGAGCTTTCAAACTGACACCTGTTTAACGTCCGCTAAACTCGGCCATTTTGTTCAAAGGCGTGCTAAGGTGAAGTTGTGTGCAGAAAAATAAAAAGTTGTTAAAGCTCGAAAAAACTGTCGCCAATTGAATTGAGAGTGAAATTTGTATAGCAAGTAATGGGTTTGCGGTCTAATGGACCTATATCTGTTTAAAAAACTCCATTGAGCAACCGCTAACGAGGTTAGCAACCAACACCGCATTTTAACCAACCAATTACTACGCAATTGCATTGGTGGCACCCTAAAGGACTGTTTCGTTCGTCTGGGAATTGTTGAGCGCGCCATCGCTTAAAGCCAACATTATTGCGTACGAACCCAGACGAACAGAAAAGATTGACTTCCCGCCCCAGTCTCAAGTATATATATACAGCGTTTTTACCTTTTTTGAAATTGTTCCGCTGAGCAACCAGCAAGCAAAGTTAACCACCAAAGTGGTGTGGTGGCGTAACACCGTGTAACAAAGCAGGCACCAGGCTTTTATCTCTTCCATATCAGTTGCCGTCAAATTTATTCTATACCGGGTATGTATGCACAGTAAAGAGATGCCCCTCAAGAAAAAAAGACTAACTAGCATTGCATTTGTTTTCCCGATAGGATTCCCCACAAAGTAATTATAAACCATTGTGGCGGAGTGTCCACTGGTGTGAGATTCACCACCAATTCTCAGCAAAGAGACGCCCCAGCGATACAACAAACCACCTTCATGGCAGTAGCAGTATATTTTTTTTTTTTTTTTTCACTTTTCAGTAAATTTTTGTCTTTAAACGAAAAGTCATATAAGAAAGTATTAAGTTTTAGTACTACTTTCCAGTAAAGTTGTGTTCCCTCCATAAGTAGTGGAGATACATACATATATTTTGGTATCCAGTGGGATTTTACTGTATTACCGGTAAAATATTCTTGATTACCATTAAAATTGTGTTGACTTCTTATACAGTACATGGTTCAAATAAGAAAACACAAAGCAGCCTAGATTTATTTTGGTATCCAGTGAAGTTCCACGGCATATCATATCTGCATAAAATCGTTTTCTGTTGTTGCATCGTACACATATGTACGTATGTACCAGCTTTATTTTTCATTTCAATCCTGAAATAATTTTGAGTTCATAGAGTGTGCTATCGAAGAATAGCGACAAATAGTAAAGAGGTAGTAATAGCGAGAATATATCGAAGGAAAGAAAAACTTAACTTAAAACTAAAGCAACCAAACTTCGCCGAGAACCTGCTGTTTGCGCAAACAACATTGGATCGTCGTAAGTGAAATAAGGTACGTACCCGAAGGTTAACTTTTACTGAAGTATATGTGTGTGTTAATGCGAGTATAACGTCATAACGTGAGCGAGTAGCATGCTCCTTCTCTATTCGAATACATAGTTCCTATAATTTAACATTCACTTGAACGTTATTGTTTTGCTTATTGCTACGGTTGATTGTGCACGCACACACACATATATATACATTTGCTTACGCTCAAAGGGGCATTTGACGATTTTATTCTCCACTTGCTGCGCGCTTGATTTTGTTGCATAGATTTGTACTCGCAGCTTCGGTACCACATACATATATGTTAGTTTTCTTACATTTCTTAAAATGTTTTTACATAGATATAAGGGCAGGGAGGGAGTGTAATAAACAACTACGCTCCTTGCAAATGAAACACATTGTAAAATAACGAAAATAAATTTAAATAAAAATGTGTAAACACTAAGTGGTATAAAAGTATAAGATGTTGTTGTTGTTGTTGTCACGATGTGTAGTCCTGCCCAACGCGTATTTTTCCTTAACCTAATTGTCATCAATATCTTCTAACGGGAGTCCAAGGAAACTAGCAGTTTCAATAGGGTTGGACCAAAGAGAGATGGGTGTTAGAAGAGTGAGCTCAAATGAGCAAGAAAATAAGTGATTGGTATTGTGGGGGGACGAGCCGCATGCCGGACATACATTCGGTACATCAGGGTTCAGTCTAGATATGTAGGAGTTTAACCTACTACAATATCCAGAGCGTAATTGAGCCAGAGTGACCCTTGTCTCTCGAGGAAGATGACGCTCCTCTTCAGAAATGCCAGGTGTTGCGGCATGTAAGACATTGTTTGGCGGACAGAGCGCAGAGTAATGGCCAACAGACGTTGTATGGATATGCCCCAAAGCCTGTTTGTGCACCTGTAGATCAAACGGCGTTGTTATATAGTGACGGATCTCATCAAAATGTTTACGTAGATGCGACCTTATGGTCCTAGGAGGCGGAATGAGTTCAAGCAGTTGTCTACCGGGATGCTGTGGTTTACAGCAATTCAGTAGATACTGCTTGTTTAGCATTTCATTATGCTCCCTAACTGGAAGCATTTCCACCTCATTATGTATATGAGATATAGGTGACATAAGGACGCACCCCGTAGCGGTTCTGAGCGCGGTGTTTTGACAGGCCTGAAGCTGATTCCAGTGAACGTCTGCGACAGTAGGTATTTTATGATCACCTACATAAATTTCTAATTCCATGCCAACCTGCGCCGTCCACGTCGTGAATAAGGTCGCCGACGACTTTGTTGGCGACAATGTCAAGGTTCGGGCAGTGAAGAACTCGACTAGAGAGGGGAAATAACCATTTATTTTGGAGCACAGCTCATCAACGGAAGTACCAGTTGCCAATATCGTGCAATCGTCTGCGTAAGAAACAATCGTAACTTCTTCTGGTGGAGGAGGAAGCTTCGAAATATAGAAGTTAAACAATAACGGGGAGAGGACACCACCCTGTGGTACCCCTTGCTTTATCTTCCTGGCTTTAGATTTTTTGTTTCTGAATACAACAGACGACCGACGACCACTGAGATAATTGGCGGTCCAACGCTTTAGACAGGGGGGGAGTGACGAGTCTTCCAAATCAGCTACAAGTTGCCCATGATTTACTGTGTCAAAAGCTTGACTCAAATCAAGTGCAACTAGAACCGTCCTGTCATTAGGCCTATTTTGATTTAGACCGTCAGTTATCTGAGTGTTTATGACATTTAGAGCAGATGTTGTGCTCCTACCTTTCCTGAAGCCATGTTGGTGCTCGGCTAACATCAAGTGTGATTTGTAGAGCGGGAGTAGGACCGCCTTAAGTGTCTTTACTACTGGCGAGAGGAGTGATATCGGGCGATAAGACTCCCCTACGTTAGCTGGCTTGCCAGGCTTTAGTAGTGGGATCACAGTTGCCTGCTTCCATTTGTCGGGTATGACAGCTGTGATCAGAGACAAATTGAAGACGGCAGTTAAATATTTGACTCCCGCTAGGCCGATGTGTTTTAGATGCACCATGGCTATGCCATCAGGGCCGATGGCTTTGGAGTTTTTGGCCTTCCGGATGGCCTCTTGAACCTCTGTAGCGGTGATGGGAACGGGGGCATAGTTTTTGTGTTTATGCGCACGCCTGAAGATTCCACGTCTAGCCCTGTCTTGCGCAGGGTGTGGGACATATTGTCGACAAAAAGCCTGTAGAGAGGTTACCGGTAGAGAGGTTACAAGACGTGAGGTGCTCCTCCCATTTGGTTTGTTTGTGTTCGTTAACCAGCCGTCTGATTTCCACGTTGAGATCACCGATATGTGGGTCAGATGGATCGATGTTGCGTATGAGGTCACGTTCGTTGGCCAAGGCTGCGGCCTCAGCTGGGAAGTTAGGCCTAATATCTTTTATCCTACCAGCTGGTATAAAACGGGCTGTAGCCTTTTTAATGACCTCACGTATGTTACGCTCGCCAACGTGTACGTCAGTGGGAATGGGAAGATCACCAAAGGAGCTCTCCGTGAATTCCAAAAAGCCGACCCAATTGGCCTTTTTGAAATTCACGTAAGTTCTTTTCTCCGACGTGATAAAATCCGTGGCACGATCGACAGACAGGATGATAGGCAGGTGGTCGGATGACAGGGCCACCATAGGTTGCCAGTTGATGCTGTTAATTAACCCCGGGCTAACAATAGTTAGGTCCGGGGAGCTACTGCAGTTAACAGCCATCCTAGTTGAGGAGTCTCCGTTCACAGTACAGAAAGAGGAGTTATCAATTTGCTCGGCTAATTCCCGTCCTCTGCCGTCCAAAGACAGGTGTGAATGCCACATATCATGATGGGCATTAAAATCGCCCATGATGATACTGTTATCGCCACAAAGAAACGCCCTAAGGTCAGGACGATAACTTCTGGGGCAGCAGGTGACGGGGGGAATGTATATATTGATTAGCTCGAGATCAACGCCACCAGCTTGTATAACTATACCTTGACACTCTAAAGGTAAGTCTCTTTGGTCAGTGTTGATATCAAATTCCCTATACTGCACCGTATGGTGAACAAGGAACGCGAGACCTCCTCCGCCGTCCGTACGGTCATGCCGGAGTACGTGGTAGCTGTGGGGGTTACTTGTTGTAATATACTTTTAATATAAAAATATTTTATTTTTTGTAAATCATGTTTTCTTTTATTTTACAATATTTCAAAATATGAAAATTTAAGATTATTAAAAAAATAGATATTTAAAAAAATACAACTTAAAAATATATAATCTGTTATTATTTTATATATAGAATACCTCCATATATTGGCGATCCTGCATGAATCTGAATTATTTGAGATTTTTAACGCAAACTTAAACACATATAATAGAATACCGAAAAAGAAGTTCGTGATCATGTATTGAAACCTGATTCAATTTCTAAATGTGGCTTACTATCTAATAACATTATCATCAAGCGGCAATCTCTTTAATATCATCATCATCATAATCTTTAATATACATTTATATAATCTTACATTTTAATCGATGTCATTGAATGTTATACAATCACTATAAAAGATATCTACGAAAGCTAATCCTACAACTATCTACAAAGATATCTACGAAAATTAATTTTACAACTATCTACAAAGATATCTACGAAAGCTAATTTTAAATTACAACAATCAGATCAGCAACAATTACAACATTAACAACAACTAAATAACAACGGAATATCAAAGAACAACAATTAATCGATTTAATTACAAATTTCTACAATCAACTATTTTATTTGATAAACATTTTATAATATTAATTATACATACAATTTCTTATTTTTAACGTAATACAAATATTTACGATGTGAGTATTAAATTATCAAATTCTATAGTTAGTCGTGAATTACTTTTTAAATTGTGGATTAGGAAATTACCACAACAAATTCAAATTCATTTAACATCATCTAACAATTCAAATATTGATGAAGTTATTATACTTGCCGACAAAATTTTTGATTTGCTCAATCAATCACATTCATCAAAATCGACTATTACAAGTATAAACAATAATAATCTTGAAAATTGTGTTAAAAGCTTAACAGAATTAACTTCAGCAATTTTTCAAAATCTTAATCAAATTAATAATGATATTAACGAATTAAGAATGAGATCTAGATCTAGATCAACAGAAAGACAAAAACCTAGATCTAAATCTCGAAACAATTCATATAGAAGAAATTTTAGTCCAACAAATAATATTTGCTGGTATCACAAAAAATTTAGAAATAATGCTTATAAATGCATACCTCCTTGCAATTTTAATCAAAATAATACAAATTCTAATCAAAATTTAAATTAAATCGTTCCATTATGATGGTGACGGATAATGGAAATATTCCCAAACCAACTCGTCGCCTATTTGTTTTTGATAAATTTAATAAACTTAATTTTCTTATCGACACTTGTGCAGTAGTATCAGTTATTCCATTTTCTAAATTCAAAATCTACAAACGTGATTCAGATCTTACATTATCGGCTGCAAATGGCTCTTCTATTGAAACATTTGGAACTAAACTTTTAAAAATTGATTTAGGTTTACGAAGAGATTTTGAATTTCCTTTTATTATTGCAAATATTTCTACACCAATTTTAGGAGCGAATTTTTTAGAAAAATTTGGAATTATAGTTAATATTAAAAATAGAGAAATTGTAGATTCAACTACTAAATTAAAAGTTTCTGGATCATCGGGGTTTTGCGATATTTTCTCTCTTAAAATTCCAATTTCAGAAAACAAATTTTCTAAATTATTAAATGAATTTCCTTCTATTACCTGTGAACCAGATTACACTAAAGAAGTGAAACACCATACGGTTCACAGGATTGAAACAAAAGGTATACTTCCATTTTCTAGACCCCGACGTCTTGATCCAATTAAACTCAAAATTGCAAAAACTGAATTCGAATTTTTAGTTAAAACTGGTATATGCCGACCATCAAACTCTCCAATTGCTTCTCCTCTTCATCTCGTTCCCAAAAAAGAACCAAATGATTGGAGACCTTGTGGAGATTATAGAAGATTGAATTTTATTACTACACCGGATAGATATCCTTTGCCACATATTCATGACTTAACTATTGATTTGAAAAATAAACATTTTTTTTCCAAAATCGATCTTGTCCGTGCTTATCATCAAATTCCCATGGCAGAAGAAGACATCCACAAAACCGCAATTACTACTCCATTTGGAATGTTTGAGTTCATTCGTATGCCTTTTGGTTTACGAAATAGTGCTCAAACATTTCAACGTTTTATTAATGAAGTATTTTCTGATTTTAATTTTGTATTCACTTATATTGATGATATTTTAATTGCTAGTGACAATGAAAAACAACATTTAGAACATTTAAAATTGATATTTAAAAGACTTGAGGAATACAATTTAAATATTAAACCTTCTAAATGCATTTTTGGTGTAGACAAATTAGATTTTTTAAGCTACCAAATTTCCTGTGAAGGTATTAAACCCTCTTTAGAAAGAATTGAAACTATTACAAATTTCGAAAAACCAACTTCTATCAATAAATTACAAAAATTTTTGGGCATGGTTAATTATTATCATCGCTATGTTAAAATGTTAGCAGCAGAACTCAGTCCTCTGCATGAAATGTTAACATTTTCTGTGAAAAATAAACTCAAACAACTTAATTGGACCAATGAAACTATTATTGCTTTCGAAAACGTTAAAAAACTGTTTGCTAAAAATACTTTACTTACTCATTTTGACAAAAATGGAATTTTGTCATTAGCTGTAGATGCATCAAATATTGCAATTGGAGCTGTCTTACAACAAAAAACCAATAATATTTTAGAACCTTTAGCGTATTTTTCAAGAAAATTAACCCCAACAGAATGTAATTATTCTACTTTTGATAGAGAACTTTTGGCAATTTATAATTCAGTTAAACATTTCAAACATTTCCTTGAAGGTAGAACATTTACCATTTATACCGATCATAAACCTTTAACCCATGTTCTAAATTCTAAAGTAGACAGATCTCCTCGTCAATTACGTCATCTTGAATATATTGCACAGTTCACTAATGATATACAATATATACGTGGAAAAGACAACATAGTTGCCGATACACTTTCCCGTATTCCAGAAGTAAACGTTATTTCAACTCAAGATATTAATTTAGAAACTTTATTTAAAGAACAACAAACAGATAAGATGTTACAAAAAATATTATCTGATACAAATGCTAAAACTAATTTAAAAGAAATAGATATTCCAATCCTAAATTTAAAAATTTGGTGTGATATTTCTCAACAACCATTTAGACCATATGTTCCACTTTCAATGAGAAGAATTATATTTGACAAAATTCACTCTCTATCTCATCCAAGTACTCGAACAACTAGAAAATTGATTCAAACTAAATATTTTTGGCCTAGTATGCGTAAAGAAATTAATGAATGGTCATCATCTTGTATTAGTTGTCAAAAATCTAAAATTACGAGAAATACAAAAACTCAAATTCAAAAAATTCCAATACCTTCTGGTCGTTTTGAACATATTCACATGGATATTGTTGGTCCTCTTCCTATATCAAAAGATTATCGTTATCTTCTAACTATTATTGATAGACATACTCGTTGGCCTGAAGTTTATCCACTTAAAGATATTTTAGCAAGTACAATAACAACTACTTTTGTTCAAAATTATGTACCAAGATTTGGTGTTCCACTAAATATTACAGTAGATCAAGGTTCTCAATTTACTTCGAAAATTTTTACTGAATTAACCAAATTATTAGGTACACATAAAATTCATACTTCACCATATCATCCTCAAGCTAATGGTATGATAGAGCGTTTTCATAGAACACTTAAGACAGCTATTATAACTTCAAATGATTCTACTCACTGGTCTGAAATTTTACCATGGATTCTTCTTGGCTTACGTACATCAATTAAAGATGATTTAAAATGTTCTTCTGCAGAACTTGTTTATGGACAAACTCTTCGATTGCCTGGTGAATTAATTATTTCCAATAACCATAATGAAAATAATTCTTCAAATGAAATTCTTCAAAAATTAAGACAACATTTTTCACTTACTCGTTCAACAATTGTACATCATAATAAAGATACTCATTTTATTCCCAAAAATTTAGATAGTTGTGATTACGTTTTTGTTAAAGTTCTTCATAAATCTAACTTAGAAGCACCTTATGAAGGACCATTCAAAATTATCTCAAAACACAAAAACACATTTAAAATACAATATGGAAACATTATTAAAACTTTTTCAATTAATTTACTAAAACCAGCAAACACTATTATTCACCCACATTCTAATTCAAATACATTTCAAGAGAAGAAAACAAAAAGAGTAACGTTTAACATTAATTAATTTTTTTTTTTTTTTTTTCATTTATTTTCGTTTTTCTGGAGGGGGAGTATATGTGGGGGTTACTTGTTGTAATATACTTTGAATATAAAAATATTTTATTTTTTGTAAATCATGTTTTCTTTTATTTTACAATATTTCAAAATATGAAAATTTAAGATTATTAAAAAAATAGATATTTAAAAAAATACAACTTAAAAATATATAATCTGTTATTATTTTATATATAGAATACCTCCATAGTAGCCTCCACTCGCTCGGAGATTCGAGTGGGGGCCAAGTTTTGTCTCCTGGATTGCAGCAATTTTGATTTTATGTAGCTGCATAAATGTGGTTATCTCCGCTATCTTGCCGGTCAAGCCGTTGCAGTTAAATTGCAACAATTTAAATTGCGAAGGAGAGGCAATGGCCACTCTGGGAGTGAAAGACTGATGTGTTCGCCTAGATGGTGGTAGGTTATGTCGCGATATTGATCTCCGTTGCAGTCCAGAAGCCGGCGGAATTCGTTCACTATTAGATGAGTGTACATCCGTCGGCGTTGAGGGCTGCACAACTCGACAGCAAGGCGCGACAAACACATCAGTCCAGAGATTTCTGTTTGTGAGCCCAGAACATATGCGTAGGTGACACAGGCCTAGGCAGGAGTTGCACTTGACCGATGCCACAGACGCATATATCCTGTGCCGACATACAGTGCACGAAGAGTGAGGGACCAGAAGTTGATGGACTTGACTTTCATTCGTGCTAGTGCCGGAAGAAGTTATTAAAGAGTTTAGAGACGGGGGCTGAAGCTCAGTAGTGCTACAAGCATCCACTGATGTGCTACGAAGAAAGTAGCCATGAGTGGGTGCTTGTGCTGTTGATGCACTAGGAAGTAAGCTACAGCCGGGAACACATATATTCTGCTGGGCAATATAATTATTGCAGGTCGTGGAGACTTGATTATTAGAGGGCGATAAAGCAACATATGAGCGTCGCTTGCCTCGGGACGTCCTAGGACGTGAACAGCAGGGCGCCACAAAACATTTATAGAAACTAGTGGGCCGATGTGTTTTTGGATCTAGTCCGGAGCAACTAGATTTGTGCAACCAACCTTTGCATGATGCACACTGTACTGAGTGTGAACGTCTTGTATATATTTTCTTCCGACAAACGCAGCAGAACCATTCTCTTGGGCCAGGATTTGGCTCAATGCCAGCCCGGATCAAGAGAATAAGGAGCAGCCGTGCTGCAAGGGGCTGTTCCGGGGATGACAATAGTTGAGGGAATCGTGACGCGTTAGACAGGGTCACTTCGAAATGTATTGCTCTTGGCCGAGTCATTATAAAAAAATCACAACCCGGGTCGTTTCGGTACGAAGGGTATTGTACAGGTACAAATACCGTTCTCGCAGAACCGGCAATACGTGAAACGAAAAGTATAAGATCTCTGTCGTTGACTGTTTATATTGGTTGGGTCGGGAGAGGCATCAATTCTCTCGCGTTAGGTTGGGTTGGGAGCGAGTGGAGATAAATAACATCTAAGTCTCCAAAATGTGGTTCCCCTTCTTTCGGTCAGTTGTCGCTTTTGTTTTGCTACATCGTTCTTATCAGTAGGAAACATCATCCATAAGTCCGTCCGCGTATGCGATCTTCTGTTGTCCGAGATTTGTGTCCGAGGTGTGTTCTTTTTCTAGTCGTTTATTATATAGGAAACAAAACGAAATGCATGAAATAAAAAGTTTATGTATGTACACAGTGCCAATGTCCTATACAAGAATCCTCCCCCAACCGAAGAGCTTAGACCAGGTCCAACTAGCATGCACGCCCGTATAGCATTGCACTGCCGCTTTAACAACTAGCGACCCTTGTTTACATATGGGAATAAGGTACAATACAATCAGTTGATAGTTCTGAACATTCCGCCCACCACGTCCTTTGCGACGAAACTTATCCGCCCACCGTATGCATAGTATGCGGTTCGTCGATGGGAAGAGATACCAATTTTGATATTGCTCGTTTTATGTTCGCCGATTTTGTACGCACAGTTGCAACACGTACATGAGTATCTTCACCAGGGTGTACTTGGCTAACACGACCCAAAGGCCATTGAGTAGGAGGCGATCGTTCGTCTCGTAGAAGCACCAGATCCCCTACCTTCAATTCCTTCTGCGCCTGCTGCCACTTGTTTCGAATCTGAAGCTCTCTCAAATACTCGGCACTTCAGCGCTGCCAAAAATGTTGGTGCATTTGTTGTATTTGGTCCAGCGTACCAGTTTTGAAGTTTTGATGTCGAGTAGGCTTGGTTCAGGTGGAGCAATTAGGGGACCCCCATTTAATAAATGTGCTGGCGTGATGGCCGTAATATCGTCGGGATCATTTGAAAGGGGGGCTAACGGCTTCGAGTTTAGCACGGCCTCGATCTCTTTGAGCACCGTATAGAATTCTTCGAAGGTAAGAGTTGCCTCGCCGATAACACGTTTTAGATGGTGTTTCATACTTTTAATCCCTGCCTCCCAGATACCTCCAAAATTGGGAGATCCAGGTGGAATAAAGTGCCAGGTAACTCCCCGAGTTGCTCCATAATGCATGCGCCCGGCTTCTAATTGTTTTCGATATTGAGCGATATCCTCTTTTAAAACAGTGTTCGCTCCTACAAAGGTTGTGGCGCAATCGCTGTATATATCGGAGCTGTAGCCTCGAACTGCAAAGAAGCGCCGTAGCGATAGCAGGAACATATTTGTGGTAAGGTCACTCAAAAGTTCGAGATGTATAGCCCGAGTACTAAAGCACACGAATAATGCAACGTATGCCTTGTGCGCTTTATGCCCTCTGCCTTTTGATGTACGCACTCTGTATGGGCCGCCATAATCAATACCACAATGTTAGAATGGTTTATTTGGATTGCAACGAGCGGCGGGCAAGGCACTCATGATCTG